>BSBM01000476.1:24635000-25012500 GCA_027924585.1 Larix kaempferi
CAACGCTCGACCTAGTCATTTTAGGGCTTGGCTGACTTCTTTAATTAAAAAAAATTAAAATTAACATAAATAAATATGGAAAAATAATGTTGCACTAGAACAGCTTGTTATCTACGACTGTATATAATTTTTTTCACAAAATTCCACCATTTGCATACCAAACGAGGGGACCAACGCAAACATATTCATTATGTTTTCTTAAAAAACTAACATACCAACCTTAGGAGAACCCCATTTTTGGGGAGTTATACATAATTTCCATAAATAATATTTATATATTCCGGAAGGTAATCCGATTTTCTACATTTCATCTTCTTACGCCATATTCCAAAAAGCTGTGTAGGTAGCTCTAATATTGCTTTTTGGCATTCAGAATTCTGTTTTTCCATAATTCTATTGTGATTAACGTGTCATGAGTGGCCAGCATTAGCTTGCACTAGTCCCTAACTACGAGTTTGACTAGATTTTGGTCCAGAAGTGGTAGATTGTGCCATAAATGCCCCAACTAACTTCTAACAACCTTGGATTATCATCATTAACCTTATTTTGGACCAATTAATCATCAAATTAATGCATGCCTAAGGTCCTAAGGTGTAATAATGTTCTAACACTAAGGTACACATATTATGCCTAATTGTATGGATTCATTGAATAATGGACAACATTGATTATTTATAATTAAATATAATAAATATGTTGTACCAAGTTGTTTAAGTTAAGTATATAGACATTAACCACGTCCTTATTTTAGTTTAATAAAACTATATATATATATATATATATATATATATAAAGTAAAAAAAGTACACATGTCTAAGTGTATCGATTTACTTAGTAATGGAGCAATGTAAAATCTAAAAAACTTATATAATAAAAATATAAATATAATGAATAGATTTTATTATATTGTTTGGATTATATATAATTATTAAATTCATATTCATTTACTAAGTAGGTAAAACATAATATTCAAACATATACTTAAGTTCTAATCAATTTTATTTGCTAAAATGTATATATAAAATATAAATATATAAATTCTTCATATAATAAATAAAAACATTTATATATAAATATAAGTGAAAGATATTTTGATTAAATAAATCATATTAATTATGCAAAACCTTAAAAAGCTTCATCACTTTATTTAAGTCATTTATATTTGAATTAAATATTTAAATATTTATTTATATAATATTTAAATATCAATACATTTTATTGTATAAATTATATTAGATATCTCTTCATTTTAATATATAAGTTAAGGATCTTTTGATTAGAATATAAATAAATTAAAAATATAAATTAATATATAAAAATATTATTCCATAGTAAATAGTGTTAGTAAAAAAGAAGATGAAACCTAAACTTCGAAAATTTCAAATACACCTAAAATGTGATAGTGGAATTAAATAGCTTCATCACATCAAGTCAAGTCAAAAAGACTAAGATAATACATAAACTTCAGAAATTTCAAATATAGCTAAAATGAGAGGAAGATAATACCAAAACTTTGGAAATTTTAAATACAACTGTGTTAGTGGAATTTTAATGTGCAATAATAAACACATAACCAGAAGTGGAATTCCATTCAATGCTATCTCCAGCCCAATCAGAATCAATAAATCCAACTAGTTCAAGTGATGAACCGGCTGCATAGTGTATCCCGAACTGCTTGGTACGTTGCACATAATGCAAGATCCTTTTGGAATCCTTCCAATGGACCTCATAAGGATCTTTCATGTGTCTTTCAACAGCTCCTACATCATAAGAAAAATCTGGTCGAGAGTGTGTGAGATACAACAAGCTCTCAACTAGTTGTCTATACAATTAACTATCAACCAATGGTGAAGAACTCCACTCATGGAGCTTAAATATTGAAAGGAATGGGAACTTAGAATCCTTGAATTCAACCATCTTGAAATTATGCAATAGATATGAAGCATATCTTGATTGAGAAACAATGAGCCCATCAACATTTTGATCAATCTCCAAACCCATAAATTGTTTCAACAATCCTAGATCTGACATGGCAAAAGAACTGTGCAATGCAACTTTTACTGAACCTAGTTCTTGGATGAGACTACCAGTGATCAATATATCATCAAAATACAATAAAATAATCAAAATAATATCACTAACATGCTGCATGTAAACATTTGGATCATATTTACATCTCTAAAATCCTTGTTATAGTAGAAAATTGTCCATCTTGGCATACCAAGCTCTAGGAGCTTGCTTGAGACCATAGAGGGACTTATTCAACCTACAAACAAGTGTTGGATATGCAATGAATCCTTCAGGATGCTGCATATAGATATCTGTTGTGGCCACAACAGATCCCATGCTTCAGTTGAGCATGGGATCCCCAATTTTAGAATAAAGACAAAGGAAGTTGGGTAAGTGTTCTTGTGAACATGAAATTTTGAACTTTGTTTCTATGATCTTGTACCTGTACCTTTGTTTAGCTTGGTTGTGATTTCTCTTGAAAATTTTCCAAGTGTTTTTAAGTTTGGATTTGCAAGAAGTCTTTATTTTTAAGTATTTTGTCATTTGCTCCTGCCAACCCAAAACCCGAAACCCGACAGGTGCGGGTTACGGGAATCAGGTTTTAGTCTTTTGGTTTTGGTCAACCTGAGACCCGCAATCCGAAAGGTGTGGGTTGCGGTAATCCTTGCTAATAATTTTGGAAATTTGTCATCCCGAAACCCGTAACCCGCAAGTTCGAATTGTAAGATGCGGGAAAAGCTTTTTAGTTTTACGGTTGTTTTCATTCCCGAAACCCTTAACTCGCCAATTTCGGGTTGCGGATTTCAGAAACTCTTTCTTGCCTTTATTTTGCCGAATACAATCCCGCAACCCACAACTGCGGATTGCGGATTGCGAGCACCTTTTGTTTGTTTGTTTAAAGTAGCATTTCCGTAACCCGCATTGGAGATTGCAGAAATTTTGATTTATTTGTTTCTATGAGTTGTGATTCCGCATCCTACAACCCGCAATTGCGGATTGCAGATTGCAGGATTAACATTCATATTTGCAAGAATAAAACTCCTGCAACTCTGTTTCCGCATGTTTAATCTTAACCGTTGATTTGTTTGGATCCTGCGGGTGAGATTACACTGCGTGACTTGAATAATTATTTGGATTGTTTCCATATTTATCGATTTGTTTTGATTTGTTTGAGTTGGGTTTTATCATTTCAGTTGTCATTTGATTTTGATTTTGATTATTGTATGTAATGATTACGTATTCTTATTCGAACTTGTTTGAGTCATTTACATGCTTCAATTTGGGCTAATCAAATTCATATGATGTTTCAGTAATCTTGGCAACAAATTTCAACTTAATGGAATCAATAAGTTTGTAGAACATCTTAATGGCTTAGAATAATTTGATTGAACACTTATTTCTAATCATTTTGATTTATAACTTGAAAGGGTTTATATCAAATTATGGAACCATGCATTTAATTATCAAGTTTGGAAGGATTATTGAATTTTACTAAGCTTTGGATATGTCATAAAATTTGTCATTTTAGAATAATCTATTATTTTATGACAAAGATTTTTCAAGGCCTTGTTATGTATATTTTAATTGAATCCTCAAAAAGAAAAACATACTTTCAAATCATGGAGAGAGTCAATAATTTTTCATTAAGCAAAGTATTATGTTTACCAAGAATAATTAGCTTTGCTTGTTTATAAGATCATTATTATTGTTTAAATTATATTTGATATACTTTTGAAAAACAATATTAATAATATTATTTGACTTTAATATATCATGTTATTTACAATGTTAAATGCATAGTATTTCACTAAACCCTAATTTGTCGTGTAGATAAAATTTGAAAAACGGAATCTGTAAAAGACATGTTTTTGCACGGAGGATTGCGGGAAAACCGTGAGGAATCAACTCAAACGGTTGAAAACCCACTTCCCAAATGGGCTTATTCACACCTTAAATTGGACAGTTTTGCAAATATATTAACCATTTGGGAGGAAAACATTGCCAAACAGGGGTCAACTTTCATAAATTTATTCCGGTCATTTTTGCATATAGTGAACGAACCAGGCATCCAGGGGATTTGATGTTATCCTTCCCAGTGCTCTCCATTACTATAAATTGGACTCAGCATTCAGAGAAAGGGAGGAGGAAGAGGTCTCAAAAGAATGGAAGGATTTTCATTCTTCCTATACTTGTATTCTTCTTGCAATGTTTTTTTGACAGGGAAGAAGGAGGAACGCTGCTACCAGAGAGAGTAGATGACCTTTGTATGACAGAGAACTGAATTTCTTCTTTCTCTACTATCATTCTCTTGATAGCAATTTCTTGTGTTTAAGAGATTGGAGATCATAGGCTCTACTTGAAGTGGCTGCTCTGATTATCAAGTTCAAGATTTGTATTTTTATCAAGCTGAGATGGTAATACAATTTCTTTTCTGCAATTATTTTTATTTGTTCATGTGCATTTAATCATATTTCTCTTTTTTGTGCATAGATCAAATCATAATCTGATTCAAGCAACTTTTTGCATTTATGTAGTTTACGTATTAACCTGATTATACTTAATCATTGCATAAATGATTATATGTTCAAATAATTTTAGCATAATGAAGATAATTTCTTACTTCTCATGTTAGAATTAATGTGCTTATGATATCAATATTTTAAAATTTCTTTTAAAATCATTGATGATCTAATTTTTCATTTTGAGCATTTAATCATTTCCTTCATTTTAAAATACTTGGCTCGTGGGATAGATTTGTAATTAACATTTAATTTAGCTATTATTTTACTTTAATCTTTTTTTTGTTTAAATCTCTATTTCTGTAATTATAGAATTTATTCTCATAGTTGCAGAACTATTGATTTTAGATTGCATATTAATTCTAGACTGCATTAAGATTACATTTTAGATTAATTTCACAATTAATTCGAAGTCTCCTTTTTAAGGAGAAAAACCAACCAACTCATAGAGTGACAACGGAGGCCGAATATCCGTGGGTGTTAACCACACCAAACAAGCTAGGGATAGAACTGCCCTTGTGTAGGGTCTTTCGAAACCTTTCAATATGGGTTTTCATCCCCTGTTGTTGTCTTGGACACCATTCCAGCACCTGCATAACCTAGGCATCAACAAATGGCGCTAGAAGGAGGGAAATTCGACATGTAAGGTCATTTGAGCTATCTTAATCAGATTATCTTAAAATGGCTCCGGCCCGAAAATCTGTATATAGTTCATTTTCTGCTCAAGAATTTGTATTTAGTTGTTTTTCTAAACAAATTAGTTTTCATTTTCAAACAGATTTGCTGAAGCAATTGATAGAAGTAAAATTCGATGGTGAGGGAGAAATATTAGCACAAGAACACGTTCTTCAATTTATTCATAATTGTCTTCTTAACAAAATTTTGGATCAAGATGTTTTGTGTAGATTGTTAGCCTTCACGTTCGAAGGACGAGTCAAAGAGTGGTGTGTAACCTTATCCTTTGCCTCTGTCCATTCTTTTGAACATTTTGCAGATATTTTTATACTTTCTTTTGGACATTATGACTTTGTTAAATTATGCAATGAATGGAAACAACTCACTTCAAAAGAGGGTGAATTATTAGAAGATTTTGCAACCAAAAATTTTAATCTCTATTGTAGATTCCCTTTAATAGATCGTCCTATAATATTTGAATGGTTGTAGAACATTTGTTCTGTTTTACATGAATCTAATCAATTAGTAGATGATAAATCTGAATTATACATTGATAATCATCCACCTCTTGGTTTAGATTTACATGAAGAATATGAGGATTTAAAAATGGTAGAAATGAACTCCTTCTCTTTCTTAGATATGGATCATAATCAATATGATGATTCGGGTGAATTAAATATTGATATGCCCATGTCTATCTCACATGAAAATCAAAGTCTAACTAATCATGAAGGAGATCATTTTTCTATAGAAGATTCTTCTAAAGTACAAGAGAACAATTATGATCATAATATCGAACAATCTTCTTCTAGTATAATTAAAGAGATTCAAGATTCTAATATTTATTATTCTATTAAACCTTTGATAGATCTTGAATCAACTAATTGTTCTGAAATTTGTGATATGTTTTCTTAATTACCTTTTTCTGATCTAAGTGATTCCTTAGGAGAACATATTTCACGAAATGATGATACTACATTACAAGAAGAAGTACATTCCAATTTGAAACCTTTCATACATATCTCTTTTAAAGAGAAAACATTTATTAAGGAACCTCGATCTGAAAATATTATACAAAGAGATTAATTTCATGCACTTATTTCCTCTTCACATTTGTCTTTGTATCCTCATCTATTCAATAACAATGACACTCAATCATATATTTCAGATTCTAATCCTTCATTGTTATGTCTTAAAGAGGTACTAGTTAATTATGAAATGCATGAAGAAGATCAAGAAGAATCTTATCTTTATCATCAACCTATGTCTTCTTGTCATTCTTCTTTGCTGGAAATGAATATTATTTTTTATTTTCAAAATTCTTCCTTTTATGATTCATCACTCAATGAAGAAACATTTTCTTCTTACAATCAATTAATTGATGGAGAAGGTTCTTATCAGGATGTTAATGATACTAGTTCCACACTTACAACATCTGATATCTATAGTTCTTGTCAAGTAAATACTCAATGACAATTTGATCTCTTTGAGAATTTCCAATTAAATCAACCAATTTATGATGATTTTTACAATGATAATTTAGAACCAATTGGATCTGATTTTGTTGATTTTGTTCAAGGAAATATTTCTAAGGAGAAAATTGTTCAAGAAGAAATTCTGAGTTCTTATAATATTAATGTTGATTCTCTTTCGAATAATCCATTTCATCGCATAAATCTTTCAAACTCTTTCTGTCATTCTTATGATTTTCATTGTACATACCATGATTGGGTTGTTGATTGGCTTGAGAAATTTTTCTTAGCAAGATTTCATCATTATGGTAAAACTCAATTTTCCATATTTGTGTATAAAAATGGTAAGACTCCATTCTCTTTATTTGTACATAAATCTCATCTTATTTGCTTTAATGCATTCTTTATCCATTTTTATTTGCAAGCATTCATATCATGCTTTTTTATTATTCACATCTTTGTTTTTGGAGGTTTTCATATGCTTTCATGGTTGCATTGGAAATTTGATTACACTTAGTTTTGTTTTCTTTTTAGAGTAGTGTAGGAGTAGGTGTAGAATAGATTAGTTTCTTTAATAATCAGATTACTGTTTTGATTTTCTTCAATAAAGTATTTGCGACCGCAACCAAGTCAAAGTTGGAAACAACGTTTCTTCAGACGCATTCAGGGAAGTATCTTTATCCTTTTTCACTTTCTATTATTAATTCTCTCACTTATTATTTTATTGGTTCAAGGCATTCATGATTAATTTACATTTTTTAAAATTATAATGATCTTGTCATGAAATGTTTTGAATTAATTCTTTTCCAAAGTTTTAAAAGAAAAAAATATATTTTGACATGAGACAAGGTAATTAACATTAGAACATCTTCATGTCATGCGAATATTGATCTTTCCTAGACATGCACTTGAAAAATGAGTCTTTTACATATTTTTGTCACAAATTGCACATAATTTAGTCTAGTATTATTTCATTTTATTTCTTTCTGTATATAATATTTAATAAAGAAAGGCTTCATTTTCTTAGACAACTTTATGGGACAAATAACAATGTTGATCATAATTCTTCAACTGAAGGGAAATAAATTTATTTTAAGAGTTTTATTACAATCAATTCAATTAATTTATTCAATACATTTATAATTTATGAATTGATATAATTACAATAACAAATTCCTTTAATTCTACAAACACAACAACAAATCTCACCTTTGTTCACATAAGAAAATTTCTTAAGGCCCGTTTTTACAATTATTTTACATTTCTTTTGATTTAGTTTCTAAATAAAAGGGCTTCAATTTGCTTAATATCTCATGTGGTTCATAATACTATCAATCGAATCTTTACAATAAAAGAATTTGTAATTACATTTAAAGGGGTTCTTATACAAATACTATCGCAAATCAATTCAAATAATTATGTACATTTCATGGATTGATAGAATAAATCCACTATTTATCACCCCTATTACAATAAAAAATTCTTTAAACACATATTTTTCATGAGATGTTAATCATAATTGTAAATCCTTGTTTGCTTTGATTTCATTTTGATTAGATCACTTTTTCTTTCACTTTCAGATTGTTTGATTAGACTTGGATTTCTTATTTTGATAATCATTTGCATTGGGGTGAAAGGTTGAAATGTTAATTATGGAAAATTTGATTTCAATTATTCTACCATTCTTTATTTTGAATCATGTTTTATTTATTAAACATTTTCAACAAATTGATTGATGGGGGATTGTTGATCCTTAGTTCATGATACTCTCGGGCAAGTCAATCATTCCAAGCCTATATCTTTTTGAGGTCTTGTATGTGAATAAATCCTTTTAAAGTGATTTTCAAAGAAGAGACTATCTATTTTCCCATGGTGGAACACTTTCCAGGTTTTACCTTGATACATAAACTTAGCTGCATTGATTATCATTCTAATTATCGCAAATCAATACGCAAAGCTATTTTAACTAATTTATGCATTATGTTTCAATTGGATCCTTCTTTAGGAACAAGTGAGTGAGGCTTGCATTGTTATCATCTCAAACATCTTAACGCCATCCCTCTCTCTTAAGGAGTAGAGTGGCTTCCCCATCCATTAAGTAATATATTATGAGATTAACATTAAACATAGCCCAATCCTTTTCTTTAACATCTTTGGGAGTGAGCTGGGAAACAGGAGGTCTTATCATAAGCTGACCTGCTCATGGTCATGCCTTCTTATGGAATGAATTTATCAATATCTGGTCACCAAGCAAGGATATTGGCTTGTAACCAAAAAATGGTTGCAAGACGGGGGGTCTCATCATGAGCCATCCCGCTCATTATCTATAAGTTGGCATGAATGACACTGTCATAATCTGATCACCAAGTCAGGACAGTGGTTTCCATTTTTTCCTAAGGATGCAAATATTTAACAAGGATTGACAAGCTTTGCATATTTATCTAATGGATGGGATAAAAGCGACTTATTGGGTTAAAAGGTAACCTTGTCGAGGCTATAAACGCTTGCTGGTAGTAGGGCCATACCTGTGGTATTAGAGGCTAGTCATTAAGATAACATCTTCTCGCCATCACGAACTGTTATTTTAGAATGTGTTCCAATGAATAACATATTTTGTTAGAAATCTAGCCAATCAATACTTGTCTTTGTATTTTCAATGATGGTTAGAAAGTTATCATTAAAAAAAATAAATCAATTGAAGCTGGGTAAATCTTTAAAAGGTTGACTTGTTAATGTGGTACACATGTTTTAGGGAAAGCTTTCTTCTTGTTAAAAAACCTTATCTTTTCCCTTCACATACATGTAAAGCTTCTATATTTTCAAGGCAGAGATAACTGCTTTGTCCAAGCATGTCGCCATTTGTTGTGGCCACAACAGATCCCATGCTTCAGTTGAGCACAGGAACCCAAATTTTAGAATAAACACAAAGGTATTTGGGTAAGTGTTCTTGTGAACATGAAATTTTGAAATTTGTTTCTATGATCTTGTACCTGTACCTTTGTTTAGCTTGGTTGTGATTTCTCTTGAAAAGTTTCCAAGTGTTTTTAAGTTTGGATTTGCAGGAAGTCTTTATTTTTAAGTATTTTGTCATTTGCTCCTGCCAACCTGAAACCCGACAGGTGCGGGTTACAGGAATCAATTTTTAGTCTTTTGGTTTTGGTCAACCCGAGACCCGCAATCTGAAAGGGGCGGGTTAAGGTAATACTTGCTAATAATTTTGGGAATTTGTCATCCCGAAACCTGCAACCCGCAAGTTTGGATTCCGGGATGCGGGAAAAGATTTTTAGTTTTACGGTTGTTTTCATTCCTGAAACCCGTAACCCACCAATTTTGGGTTGCGGATTTTCGAAACTCTTTCTTGCCTTTATTTTTCCGAATGCAATCCCAAAACCTCCAACTGCAGATTGTGGATTGTGGGCACCCTTTGTTTGTTTGTTTAAAGTAGCATTTCCTCATGTAGTGCCCCTAGACTACTGTAGACATTGAGGGAACTTGTTTAGTGACCCGACTGTTTCAAACATTAATAAAATAATCCTTTGATTTTATTTTGAGTATATTTATGATTACCATTGATTGTAAATCAATAAAATAATGATTTATGTTATGTGTGTAGCGATAGGTGAAATGGTTCACCGAAGGACACATAAAGGAACATGAAGGGTCGTAGAGTACGGGTAAATCACACACAGGGGGAGCGACGACGATGTCGACTTCCGACAAGAATACCACGCATGAGCAGATAAGCATTGATCCGCTTGCTCAAGAGGAATGCGTGAGGGCGTACGAGGTGGGCCATGACGGAGCTGGTCACGTACGAGTTGAGGGGCGCGCAGTGAGAACGGACTCACTCCTCAGCGCCATTAGTCCCTAGATAGCATGTAGACGGAGGATGGATGGTAACGATTCCTAAAAATCCCTACAAGAGTTCCCGCAAGTCAAAACGGAAAGACGGTGGCAGAAGGTCCCAACGATGCGGTACCTTGTCGAGAACGGAAAGAATGGATGCAAGGACCCAACGATGCGGTACCATGCCAAGGAATGGAAACCATGGATGAGTGGGCCCGACGGAGTGGTGCAATGTCAGGGAATTAAAAATTAAGGAACCAGGAGCCCAACGGCGCGGCACCGTGATCCTAGTGAGTTTGATTGTTAAATTAAACTGCATAAAAACTTAGGAGAATAACTCTAGATTATTACTTGGCAAATGCATAAAAATAGTTTAGACATTTGCACATGAATAGTTATTTTGTTGAGCATTTAAAATAATAGAAATCATTATTTAGGAGCAAAATAGAATCCTAAGATTAGACACCTAGTCAACTAAAAGCTAGGAGTTGATTAAAATATCTGGGGGACAAACTAGAGCAAACTTAGGGGTGTAGGTGCACTTCCCAAAGAAACTGACACTTGGATGGGTGAGTGTTTTAATTAAATAATTAATTAAAAATAATTAATTATGCATGAAGCGACATGTGTCGCATGAGATTTTCCTTTATAAGGAAGGCTTAGGGAATGGGTAAAGGGCCCATGATTTGGACGATTGTCGTAATTTTCGAATGCCTCAAAGACTTGCTGCTATCTAAGGGTTTGGCTGAGAAATCCTGGTGGGAGGGGAAGCCCAAGCTGGATTTCTGAAAAACGTGTGTGAGATCTACGACCCAAGCTCGGGGGAGGCCATGCGACTGAAAGCATGATCCTATGGTTGGGTGGCGGAGCTAACGGTTGCTTCGCCTATTGTTAAACGAGCTTTGCTGGTTATGGTTATGGTTTGTTTTAATTTGCTAGTTTATTCATTTATTTAGTTTATTTATCCAGTCTTTATGCTTCTAATCTCTTTTTGTATCAAGTGGTTGAGTTTCAGGTTAATCTGCAAAGACCCTAGAGGAGGGGCTCTACATTTGGTATCAGAGTCGGTCGAGCCTTGAGGGCACCCGAGTCATATTTTATTTTGGGGTTTGTCGGTGATCGTGGTGGTCAAACAGCGGGATTGGAACTTCAACCTTCATGGGAATACGCATTCGACCGAACAGCTATTTCTACAGGTTCTTATTTACTAACATAATAAATATCTTATTTTCTATGACCAGAAATTTTTATCGAGATCTCTGAGTTTTTATTTAAAAAAAAAAAAAAAAAAAATCTCTTTTCTGAGTCGAGAAACAAGTTCTGAGATCTATAAATTCTGATCTCTGCATTCTTAGATGGCGTAATCGTTTCATTAAATTTTAGTCGAAACTTGTTTATACTCACGAAATGTAGCTGATTGCAAACGATTAATGGATCTCTGTATTTTATTCAACAAAATGATGCTCAGAAAGTTTATCGACTTTCTTCCATTAAATTTCAGTGAACAGACTTATTACACAGATCAATTTTCTGTCTAATAATTCCAGTGTTTAGTTTTAAATATTCGGATCGACTATTCACCATTGAATTTAAGTGATCAGTTTTTAGATCGACTTCCTGGCATGTAATTTCGACGATTAGTTTTAAATACCCCGATTGACTTCTGTCATTCGGATTTCAGTGATCGGTTCGATACTTAGCTCGTTTCTCTGTCCTTTAAAGTTTTCATGTTCAGAGTGGGTCTCGACCTCGACTCCCCGATATTTATACACGGTGGTCAGTTTTTTTTATTAACGCCCAGTTCCGTTGATTTTAACTTTTCGCTATTGAAATCGCCACGATGAATACTAGTTTCGATTGATCTTCACTCCTTGATATTTTTAACAGCTCCGATGAATATGAATACCCAGTTCAATTTGATCTTAACCCTCTGCTAATCATTACGTTGGAAAAATTATTAATGCCTAGATCGAGTCTCGACCTGCGTCTTTGTCAAATGCTCACTGTGAGGAAAAGTATTCCCCAGATCGTGTTTCGACCTTCACTCTCATCAGGATAAATTCCGAGCCCTGAATACAACCTAGCCATTCCGATCTAAAATTTCAACCCACATCAGTTCTTCTTAATTCTGTTCTGTGCATGCTTCTCTTTTATTCGAGCGACAGAGACCGATCCACTACCCATAAACTCCTCACTGTTGTCTCTAAGTTTAAGGATCCGCAGATTCTGAGAATAGAACCCACCCTGCACAATTTCTGGACCCGATCGCTGCTGCTGAGGTGCGTCGACACCTGGAGGGAGATGCTCACGGCTGTCGAGCAGGGAATGCTGGTATATCATTAATTTCCCATGCATAGTTTTATTAAGAAATTGATTATTGATGCTGCATCAACGCAACGCCTTCAGATCCATTCTGTGTCGAGAAATCGATTTCATTCTGGTTATCTCTGTAATCTTTTTGTGATGAATGTGGGCGTGGATCCAATTTGTACCAATTCGATTTAAATCTATTCTGTGTCGAGAAGTCGATTTCATTTATTGTTATCTCCGTAATCTTTTATGATGAAATGTGAGTCAACTCCTGAATGCCGACTGTGTGAATTTTATTTTGTTGAACCCTGCAAAATATCAATACTCTGTTCTGTCAGGATGAATACGGTCTCGGTATTCTAATTCGGTTCAATCAAACTGCCTCTGCATTTTAATGCTGAAGTCGATTCCGAAGCTGTAACTCTCTTTTTTTATTTCGATTCCAAATTTTAAAACCGATCTAGAATGGTTGACTCTGTCTTTTCCTCTATGAATTCGATTCTAAGTTAATCTGTGGAAATCGATTTTAGTTCTGAAATTCATCGTGTTTTGGTTTCGAATCCAGCAATTACTTGTTCCATCTATCTCACGATCCCAACCCAGATCTCGATGAAGAATTGTTTTATTACTTTACGATTTTGATCCAAACGCGTCTGAGAAATAGACTTGAAATTGTAACTGTCTTCCCAGATCTAAATGAAGAAATCGATTCTATTTGTAACTATTTCCTTTTGTTAAAATTCGATTTGGATTTTGGATTGATAGCGTTGCAAATCTGGCGATTGGGCGTTTTTCCAGCATTTAAGAAAAAAAAATTTGCATTTGACCATTGATTAACTCTGTATCAGTTAAAGAAGATAGGCGTTCTCCCAGATGTAAAAATTGGTATTCTGAATATTAATGATTTTGTATCAGTTAGGCATTTGGACGTTTTTCCAGCATTATAAATTTTTTTTTGCATTTGACCATTGATTAACTCTGTATCAGTTAAAGAAGATAGGCGTTCTCCCAGTTGTAAAAAAAATTGGTGTTCTGAATATTAAATGATTTTGTACCAATTATGAATTTGGGCTTTTTTCCAGTATTATAGAAAATTTTATTTGACCATTAATTAATTTTGTATCGGTTAAGAAGATAGGCGTTCTTCCTGCTTGTAGAAATTTGTATTTGACTAGTAAATAAATTTGGTATTAGATATGAAAATAGGTGTTTTTCCAGCATTCTAGAAATTGTAATTTGAGCTTTAAATTAATTATGTCTCAGGTTTGGGAATGGCGTCTTTAATTCCTTCTCAGAATATGGATTGGTGTTTTAATTTTATTTTGGTATTTGGTATTAACTAAGAAGATATGAATGTTAAATGAGTTCGTCCTATTTGAATAAGATCGGTATTGTTTTGGTTGACTTTTTGGTATAAGTTAATTGAAAAGTTGTTTTAATTTTTATATATTTATGATATGATCTTTTGGAAGTTAAAAATAGTAGGTGTGGTATTTACACTTAAATCTATTATGAAGAAAATACAATCGATAGGAGCTGAATAGATCCCTTCCTGTTAAATGTGATTTCCTGGAGTTCGATACTGCCTGGTCATTGCGCGCCCTCATCAAGACAACTCTTAACCATCAGGGTTGGCGATCTGCAATATCAGAGAGTTGATGAGATAATTCGAAGTAAAGATGGGTTATAAATACCCACCGTCCGTTGATTAAGTTAATATTCCCATATTCGACGGTAGTGGGAGTGGCATTATTAACTGACTCCGATTTTATTCGATATATATATATATATATATATATATTTCAGAAATTGATAACTTGAATAAATCCCTTCTCGTTGTTTTTATTTATATATATAAGATTATACATATATAAAAGGAATGATAAAAGAAATTAGAAGAAGTAGTTGTAGTTCTTAAATTTGAAGTGAAAATATTATCTTACAAATATATATATACAACCGTGCTAGTATGCTGTGTATCCGGCAAAAGTGAAATGGATATTTCATATTAGAAACTTAGTGATTGTTGTTAAAATGTATAAAGGTTATAAATAAATATTGATAAGAAGAACTTAGAGTAGGATATTCTACTTCTTATAGAGTCACTTACATACAAAGGTTGCATTTTCTTGTTGAAATTGGATTTTGAAATATAGTTATTTTCCTTTTATATACATATATATATATATATATATATATATATATATATATATAAAAGTCATATATATAAGTTGTGATAGGGAAGAAATTGAAGTCGACATTCTAACTTTTTACATTGAATATATAGTGGCATTCATGATTATATGCATGATTCAAAGTATGATAGAAACTTACATTTCATTATATGATGGATTAGTTATGAATTTAGTCACATCAATTAGAGGTGACCACTTATTCATATTCGTATAATCACCATTACATTTAAAGTGTAGAGATACATGTTTACATTTGTTGTATAGGAGGAATATGAGATTAGACGAATGAATGAATTAATTTATATATATATATATATATATATATATATATATATATATATAAATAATGTGGTATTAGTGAATAGGGTGGTTATATATTTATATATGTTTTTAACAGTGACTATTGCATTGTGCCTAAAATTTGACTTGTATGATTTGCATTACCTTTTGTTATCCTTTTATACTTTGCATCACATGCTACACCTTCCTTCTTTCATGTATATATTAGTTGTACATGGTATGCGTTAGCTCTAGTATTATATGATGCATTCCTGGAATCATATTACATTGTAATCTTAATTGAAATTAGTCAAGGTAATATATGGCTTTAAACCCAATAGTGCTTACTTGAATATTTGCCTATCAAATTTTATTTATTTGGTTGTATGTATTATGGCAATGAATGATGGAGAAAATAGATATACTTATACAAGATGTATGAATGTATCTAGATATAATGAGAAGTAAAGGTAAGTAGGTTGTTACTATAATATTTTTATCAAATATAAAATAGAGTTTGAGATAAGAAAAGGGAAATTATAGAAATATAAGATGTTGGTTGTTGTTATTATAAAATTATTCTACCAATTATAGAAGTGTGTTAAGGTAGGGAAGAAAAAAAAAATAGTGTATATATATAATTTGTCTATAGAATTGTTCTTTTGGAGAGGAAGAAAATATAAACTTATTTTATCATATGTATATAAGGATGACTAAATTAGGAAAAAAAAAAAAAAAAAAAATCATTTTATTTTATGGACATTGGAAGTTTATATATATATATAGAAAATGGAGGACATTGGGTTTTCTTACAAAGTGAGGACATGGAAGGTAACATTTAACTTTCTATACATAGTCCTCATGAGAAGAACAAGGGGTGAGCCCATATGATCAATTAACAAAGGAATCCAACTTGGTGAATTTTAGTTGTAATGTTGCAAAATGCATATACTAATCGAGTCTTCGACGAACTGTCGAGAGGGTTAAACAAACTCAAATTTTGGAAATCGAGATGCCGATGTGACCATCGTCATGAGATGAACATGATCACAATGTTTCACATCATGACAACACCGTTATCGAAAATCAGAAACTACAAATTGACGTGACTATGATGTGGTAATAATGGAGAAATTATAACTTGGAAAACCCATCAAATCTACTTTTGTAAAACAAAGTATGGAGAAGATCAACGTGATAAAGATGAACACAATGATGCTAACCATTTGACATGGTGAAACCTAAACAAAAGACGAGTAGTCCTCAAGATGGGATTCGATGAGGTTAAGACACATATAGTACGACTTGATGAGTCTGTCGAAGTAGTTCCATGACAACGAAAATGATGAAATGAGGTAAGGACGTGATAAGATCATTAACCTGGACACAACCTTACTTATGAAAAGAATAATAGCTAATGTTTAATATGTTAGACTAAGTCACTAAATTTTGACGCTTGGAATCGTGTCTAATTGAGAACCAGCATTATTAAAACATTTAGGGTTTTGGAGGTAGTCTTATGGAATTTGGATTTGGGACAATTTGAGGGTCTCTCCTGATATGTTAAAATCGTGATTATATCTTACCGCATATTTTATGATGTTTACCTTCTCTTGGAGGTAGGATAACAAAATAGACTTAAATCCTTGCTTGGATTTGTTAGGCTTGATCAACTTTTGGGTGACTATTGACGCAATGCAGCTTATAGATAACTTGGACATTGTAAACCTTTGTAGATGACTAGAAGGTATAGAAAATCTAATTTGGTGCTGACAGTTATAAAAGAATTATTGGATCTGTAGTACATAAGGATACAATTAAGTCCCGAGGGTGTATTTGAACCATTCTAATTGATATAGAAAATAGTGATTAGAACCACTTGTGCTTATAGCCATGATTATTGGAGAAAAATAGAATACAATGACATGAAGATGAGAATAGAAATCAATATAAATCCTAGCATCGAAAGTACAAGAACAAAAAAAATTAACTTCGGGACGAAGTTCTATATAAGAGGGGGTGTATGTAATGCCCCTAAAATGACTGTGGACCTTAAGGGCACTTGTCGAGTGACCCAGCCGAACAACTTCGATAAAGTGGTTTCTTGAGCCTTGATACGTCTTAAAAGATTGAGGAAAACCTGAAGATGTGAATGACGACAATAATTGATAAATGAATTAAGGATTTAAATTATATATGTGGAGTGGTATAATTGATTGATTAGTTCTTGCTTAATGATTAGCCCTGATTGATCAAGTCAAAGTATAGTAGGACAGCTACAACCTTAGCTTTGTGACTTGGGAGGATGCAACTGAGATGCATCATAGCTTTCCGCATTTATTCTGAACTTCGGGACGAAGTTCTAAATAAGTAGGGGTGTATGTAGTGCCCCTAGACTACTGTAGACATTGAGGGAACTTGTTTAGTGACCCGACTCTTTCAAACATTAATAAAATAATCCTTTGATTTTATTTTGAGTATATTTATGATTACCATTGATTGTAAATCAATAAAATAATGATTTATGTTATGTGTGTAGCGATAGGTGAAACGGTTCACCGAAGGACACATAAAGGAACATGAAGGGTCGTAGAGTACGGGTAAATCACACACAGGGGGAGCGACGACGATGTCGACTTCCGACAAGAATACCACGCATGAGCAGATAAGCATTGATCCGCTTGCTTAAGAGGAATGCGTGAGGGCGTACGAGGTGGGCCACGACGGAGCTGGTCACGTACGAGTTGAGGGGCGCGCAGTGAGAACGGACTCACTCCTCAGCGCCATTAGTCCCTAGATAGCATGTAGACGGAGGATGGATGGTAACGATTCCTAAAAATCCCTACAAGAGTTCCCGCAAGTCAAAACGGAAAGACGGTGGCAGAAGGGCCCAACGATGCGGTACCCTGTCGAGAACGGAAAGAATGGATGCAAGGACCCAACGATGCGGTACCATGCCAAGGAATGGAAACCATGGATGAGTGGGCCCGACGGAGTGGTGCAATGTCAGGGAATTAAAAATTAAGGAACCAGGAGCCCAACGGCGCGGCACCGTGATCCTAGTGAGTTTGATTGTTAAATTAAACTGCATAAAAACTTAGGAGAATAACTCTAGATTATTACTTGGCAAATGCATAAAAATAGTTTAGAAATTTGCACATGAATAGTTATTTTGTTGAGCATTTAAAATAATAGAAATCATTATTTAGGAGCAAAATAGAATCCTAAGATTAGACACCTAGTCAACTAAAAGCTAGGAGTTGATTAAAATATCTGGGGGACAAACTAGAGCAAACTTAGGGGTGTAGGTGCACTTCCCAAAGAAACTGACACTTGGATGGGTGAGTGTTTTAATTAAATAATTAATTAAAAATAATTAATTATGCATGAAGCGACATGTGTCGCATGAGATTTTCCTTTATAAGGAAGGCTTAGGGAATGGGTAAAGGGCCCATGATTTGGACGATTGTCGTAATTTTCGAATGCCTCAAAGACTTGCTGCTATCTAAGGGTTTGGATGAGAAATCCTGGTGGGAGGGGAAGCCCAAGCTGGATTTCTGAAAAACGTGTGTGAGATCTACGACCCAAGCTCGGGGGAGGCCATGCGACTGAAAGCATGAGCCTATGGTTGGGTGGCGGAGCTAACGGTTGCTTCGCCTATGGTTAAACGAGCTTTGCTGGTTATGGTTATGGTTTGTTTTAATTTGCTAGTTTATTCATTTATTTAGTTTATTTATCCAGTCTTTATGCTTCTAATCTCTTTTTGTATCAAGTGGTTGAGTTTCAGGTTAATCTGCAAAGACCCTAGAGGAGGGGCTCTACACCTCAACCCGCAACCCACATTGCAGATTGCGGAAATTTTGATTTATTTGTTTCTATGAGTTGCAATCCCGCATCCCGCAACCCGCAATTGCGGATTGCAAATTAATGGATTAACGTTCATATTTACAAGAATAGAACTCCCGCAACTCTGCTTCTGCATGTTTAATCTTAACCATTGATTTGTTTTGATCCTGCATATGAGATTACACTACGTGACTTGAATAATTATTTGGATTGTTTCCATATTTATAGATTTGTTTTGATTTGTTTGAGTTGGGTTTTATCATTCCAGTTGTCATTTGATTTTGATTATTGTATGTAACGATTACGTATTCTTATTCGAACTTGTTTGAGTCATTGACATGCTTCAATTTGGGCTAATCAAATTCATATGATGTTTCGGTAATCTTGGCAACAAATTTGAACTTAATGGAATCAATAAGTTTGTAGAACATCTTAATGGGTTAGAATAATTTGATTAAACACTTATTTCTAATCATTTTGATTTATAACTTGAAAGGGTTTATATCAAATAATGGAACCATGCATTTAATTATCAACTTTGGAAGGATTATTGAATTTTACTAAGCTTTGGATATGTTATAAAATTTGTCATTTTAGAATAATCTATAATTTTATGACAACTATTTTTCAAGGCCTTGTTATGTTTATTTTAATTGAATTTTGGAAAAGAAAAACATACTTTCAAATCACGGAGAAAGTCAATAATTTTTCATTAAGCAAAGTATTATGTTTTACCAAGAATAATTAGCTTTGCTTGTTTATATGATCATTATTATTGTTTAAATTATATTCGATATACTTTTGAAAAACAATATTAATAATCTTATTTGACTTTAATATATCATGTTATTTACAATGTTAAATCCATAGTGTTTCACTAAACCTTAATTTGCCTTGCAGATAAAATTTGAAAAATGGAATCTATAAAAGACAAGTTTTTGCACAGAGGATTGCGGACAAACTATGAAAAAGCACTTCCCAAATGGGATGATTTACCCCTAAACAAGGACAGTGTTGCAAATCTATCAACCCTTTGGGAGGAAAACGTTTCCGAACAGGGGTCAACTTTCATAAATTTATTCCGACCGTTTTTGCATACAGTGAACGAACTAGGCATCCGGGGGATTCGATCTTATCCTTCTGAGTGCTCTCCATTACTATAAATTCGACATTAGCATTCAGATTAAGGGAGGAGGAAGAGGTCTCAAACGAATGGAAGGATTTTCATTCTTCCTATACTTGTATTCTTCTTGCAATGTTTTGTTGACAAGGAAGAAGGATGAATGCTACCAGAGGGAGTAGATGACCTTTGTATGACATAGAACTGAATTTCTTCTTTCTCTGCTATCATTCTCTTGATAGCAATTTCTTGTGTTTAAGAGATTGGAGATCGTAGGCTCTACTTGAAGTGGCTGCTCTGATTATCAAGTTCAAGCTTTGTATTTTTATCAAGCTGAGATGGTACTACAATTTATTTTCTGCAATTATTTTCATTTGTTGATGTGCATTTAATCAGGTTTCTCTTTTTTGTGCACATATCAGATCATAATCAGATTCAAGCAACTTTCTGCATTTCTGTAGTTTACGTATTAATCTGATTATATTTAATCATTGCATAAATGATTATATGTTCAAATAATTTTAGCATAATAAAGATAATTTCTTACTTCTCATGTTAGAATTAATGTGCTTATGATATCAATATTTTAAAATTTCTTTTAAAATCATTGATGATCTAATCATTCATTTTGAGCATTTAATCATTTCCTTCATTTTAAAATGCTTGGCTCCCGGGATAGATTAGTAATTAACATTTAATTTAGCTATTATTTTACTTTAATCTTTTTTTGTTTAAATCTCTATTTCTGTAATTATAGAATTTATTCTCATAGTTGCAGAACTATTGATTTTAGATTGCATATTAATTCTAGACTGCATTAATATTACATTTTAGATTAATTTCACAATTAATTCAAAGTCTCATTTTTAAGGAGCAAAACCAACCAAATCATAGAGTGTCAGCGGAGGTCGAATATCCGTGGGTGTTAACCACACCAAACAGGCTAGGGATAGAACTGCCCTTGCGTACGGTCTTTCGAAGCCTTTCAGTCTAGGTTTTCATCCCCTGTTGTTTCCTTGGACACCATTCCAGCACCTGCATAATTGAGGCATCAACAATCTCCTCATGCATATCTCCATTAAGAAATGCACTCGTCATATCCATGTGATGAACCTCCCATCGCTTGGAAGCTGCAATGGCCAAAACTAGCCTGATTGAGTCCATCTTTGCCATAGGTGCAAATGTCTTTGTATATTCCACTCCATGGACTTGATAGAAGCCTTTAGCCACCAATTTTTCCTTATACTTCATATCAGAACCATTAGAGGCCATCTTGGTCCTATACACCCACTTGCAATGCATCGGTTTCGTCTTGCAAGGAAGAAGGACCAATTCCCAAGTTTCATTGTCATGAAGAGACTTCATCTCTTCTTGCATGGTTGTTTTCCATCTTGGATGATGTGATGATTCTTCATATGAATCTGGATAAGATCCAACCATGATAAAACACCTCCGATAAATATTTGAATCACATATAGACAATGCATTGTTAAAGTATGATCTAGTCTTCCTAGGTTATTGTGGATCACCTGCAAGTTCACCAGTTGCTTGTATGTTTTTCTCATCCCACTTGGGCCTTGAAGGTGGGTTATGATATGAATGCATGTAATCATCTTCATACTCAACATTAGAATCAGAAATAGCATAATATGAATCATCACTTACATCCTCTTCACGCAGGGGGTTTGAGTATTCCCCTTCTCCTTGTTCTGATGCATGTATGGGCTCTTCTTCGAACTGAACACTCCTCTCAATGAAAGTTTTATGAGATGAGAGGTCAAAGAGCTTGTATACCTTTGCATATTATGAATATCCAACCATGATAGACTCCTTTCTTTGGGGCTGCAAGGCCTTTCTCTTCTCTGGAGGTATTCTAGCCCATGCTCTTGATCCAAACACCCTGAAGTGAGACACATTAGGCTTGTGTCCCATCCAAGCCTCAAATGGAGTCATGCCTTACATGGATTTGTGTGGTGATATGTTCTGAAAATATGTAGCACAATTATTGGTTTCAACCCATAGTTTTGGAGACAAATACTTAGCCTCCATCATGCATGTAGCCATTTCCTTCAATGCTCTATTCTTGCGCTCTGCCACACCATTCTGTTGGGGTGTGTAAGGCACAGAATGTTCCATTTGAATACCATATTATTCACATAGATGATGCAGGTCCTTATTGAAATATTACCTTCCATTATCAGTACTTAAAACCTTTATCTTCCTCCCACTGAAGTTCTCCACATAATATTTGAAAAAATTGAAAGATTGGAAGACTTTATATTTTTTCTTGAGAAAGAACACCCAAAAATATCTTGAAAAATCATCAATGAATGTTAGGACATACTTTGATTTTCCATAGGAGGGTGTAGGAAGAGGTTCTATCACATCTGAATGGACCAAACCAAGAGGATGAGCAGCTCTCCTTTCCTTCCCCTTCTCATACTTGCACTTTTCATGCTTCCCAACAATGCACCATTTGCAAGTGCCTTTGGAAAATTTGATGGTTGGAAGTCTTTCAACCATGTCTTATTTGCTCAATGCTTGAATATATAATTCTTTGAGGTGTCCAAACCTCTCATGCCAAATTTTATTGACTTCATTAGCATGTGACAGAAGTTCATTTAGAGAGGAGTACTCAATAAAGTGAGAGAACTTGTACATTCTTGACTCATGATTTACAACACCAACTGTTACCACTTTGCCTATAGAAACTTCAGAAATTTCCACATCATATTGAGTGAAAATCACTCTCTTGGCCAAACCAGTGTGGTTCATTTGGTAAAGAGAGAGGAGATTTGTTGCAACATTAGGAACATACAATACATTACTGAAGTACCCATTTTCTAGACTGATCTTCCCAATGCCTCTCGCTGGGATCTCTAAATAATCACCCATGAGAATGGAAGGACCACTGTAAGGTGAAAGAGTAGAGAAATAATATCTTGTAGAAGCCATGTGCCTTGATAGACATGAATCTATTATGAAAGAGGAATATTCTGAGGTACTAGCCATCAATGCGTGGCACCTCTCCTTGTCTTCATAAACACCCTCCTTATTCTTTGAACTTTGTGGAAGAGGAATGTTTTTCTTATGGAGGAGATGGGTCATCATATCAATATTTTTCTTCATGCATGCACTTTCAGGGTGCCAACCCTTTTGAGAGTAATTGCATTTGGTCTTCTCTTTATTCTTTCCTTTCTCCTTGATAGGATTCAAACCCCCATCAGAATATTTAGGCTTCTCATTGTCTTTCTTCTTCTCTTGATGTTTCGAACCCTTGGTATTTTTCTTTCCTCTTGGTTTCTTCAAATTTCCAGCTGCAAGAACTTAGGATACTAACGCTTGGTATTTTTCTGTCCTCTTGGTTTCCTATTGATGTTTCAAACCCTTGGTATTTTCCTTTCCTTTTGGTTTCTTCAAATTTAGGATACTAATAAATTACTTTATCTGCAAAAAAAAGGTTTAATCTAATTGCTAGAACGGGAAAGCAATATCAAATAGTGAACTTATCTAATTACTATAATAGAAAAGCAAAGTCAAATTGTGAACTTTGGGAAGCGACTTTGCTTGTTAAATGGAGGTGAGTCAAATTATCGACTAGAACTGAAAAGCAAAGTCAAATTGTGAACTTTGGGAATCCAGGATTGACTTTGCTTGTTAAATGGAGGTGAGTCAAATTATAGACTAGCTTGGTGCAGGGATAGATTATTTCTTACAAGTGAATTATTAAGGGGAAAAGGGGGGGGTTTGATATATGGTAGGTGCGTGGCAAGGATTGACTTTGCTTGTTAAATGGAGGTGCGCCGAATTATGAACCGGATTGCTGCGGGGATCAATTGTTTGTTACAAGTGAATTATTAAGGGGAAAATGGAGGTTTTTGATATACTCTAGGTATGTGGGAAAAGGTCGATTCATGGGGTATGTCCAACATTGACACCAATCAAGGGTGTAGTATGGGAGGTCCCAATAGCCACTACCTAGTAGATTCTCTTCACTATATAATTTGCCCACAAGTGACAAATCTATGGTATTTATAGACATAGAAGTTATGTCTTTAGGGAAAGTTGATTTTAATTAATGCCAAATTAATTAGAGTGTTTTAGGATTGATTATTACATGGAATTAATTGAGTAACATGATTGATTGAATCATGAGATATTAACATGCAAATTAATTTCTTTTCTAGTTGAAATAAAATGTGATCTAATTACTTCTTAAAGCAAATTAGTTAAAACAATGCTAAGCTAAGAAAAAAGAAAAGAAATATCATCCACAAAAATGACATGGAGAGGGGTAGTAAGGATTTGACACCACCAACTTGTGATTTACAATGGGTTAAGTAGCCCTTAGAAATGTCTATGGTTGGTCCTTCTAGCCAACAATTAGTCTTACAAAAATTAGAATGTGGAAAGGAGAAATTAGAAGAGGTAAGTTCTTTGCTTAAGAGGCACCTTGGGAGGTTGAATGGTGACTAGTATGGGATGCCTCTTGGATTGTTTCCTTGTTGTCCTAAACATGGAATAAAATGCTATAAAACAAGAAGGAAATTTCTCTAAAGGATCTCTTTTATTTCTCCCAAACGGAGCTTGTTCGGTAAGAGATTTGTTATAATAGAAAAGACTAGTAAAGGGGAAAGTTGGGATAATCAATCTTAAAATAAGAAAGTTATAGTATCATGAAATTATCTCATTATCCAACATGTGGGAAGCGAGCTAAGATATGACACCAATACCCAAAAGAGTTATTTACAACTATTTACAACTAAGGTGCAGTATTGAAAGGATTTTAAATCATGCACTAGAATATTTAATATTAGATCTATAATCATCTATGAATCATGTGCAAATGTCTAATATGTGTCTCATTATATCAAATCTAATGGAATATGTAGATTTGAAAATCACAGATCTCAACTAATCATGTAATAAGAAGTAATCGATTAGAACTTAAAAAAGAAAAAGAAAAAAGAGGTTGAAGGATGAGGAGAGGGAGCCATGGGTTTTCAGGAAAATTGTCATCCCTTCTAGACTTCCTACAAACTACAAAAAAAATGTTAGGACAACAAGCTACATTAATTAAATACTTCAAATGAATTGATGTCTCACATGATCAAAATACTAGTGCTAAATGCTAGTAATATAACCCTTTAAATCTACACTTAGTAAATGATATTTTTAATGGATCTACTTTTAAAAAAATATGACTTTAATAAGTAAAGTATATCTAGGTAACAAATTGAGATTTAATTTAGAGAAATTCCAATTGGAAAGGGATGGGAATTCCTTCAAGTTGAGTGTGGATATCCAAGAAAGTATGCAAAAGTACTAGTTCATTGAAGACATCAAGCATGAGGTGGTTACTCTAGGCTTATATCCCTCTTCTTGATGGATGGATATCTACAAATCAATAAACATAGAAAAATAAGAGAAACTCTCCCTCCTTGTTTCTTTGGGTATATCCTAGAGGAAAGATGTTAACACAAGCACATATATAACTAATAAAATACTTATCTTAACTATATTCTCTTACAACTTACACTAGAACATAGAAATAATACTAGATCTATCAAACTGGAAACAAAAAAAAACATGCACATAAATTGAAACAAGGTTACTTCAAATATATAAATAGAATATTTCCATCCACATTGAAACAAGGTTACCTCAAATATAGAAATAGAATATTTGCATCCACACAAAAAAGGAACCATTCCTTTCTAACCTCCAAAGTCTCATCAATTTTATTCCAAATCTTGAAAATGTACTGTAAGGCTTAAGCACAATACTCCAACAAGAACCAACAACATAAGAGTAGAGGAGTCGTTATTAAATAGCACAAGGGGGATATAATCTCGCCCCTTGAGATCCTGCATGACTAAGGATATAGTGACACATTGAGGGGATCCAAAACCCTAATTGATCTCTTCAAAAACCTAATGCACCATGTGGAGGAGAATTGGATATAAGTCGATGAGTTAACGGAGCTTGAAAAAGCCTCCAATGAGCCACCTATAAGAGAATTGGAGAAAATTTAGGAGTGAACTAGGCCTAACTAGGCTTCCAATGCACCACCTATAGGATGAGATCTAGGAGATCCATCCAAATCAACATACATGCATGAACATGAGGATAAATATGCCACCACTAGAAGATATTGAAGAAATTTAGGAGTTAATAGAGATTTAACTAATCCTCCAAAACCCAAATGTATCTCATACACCCTTAAAGGATTATGTATTTAGCTTACATGTGTTAAAATATGAAGACAAAAAATATTGAACACAACTGGGAATATTCGTTGCCTTCTCATTATTAACCATGAGCTTTTATAGGATTACATCACAACAATACTACTGTCCAATACTACGGGACAAGAAATACTATGGGAGAGCCAAGTGTCCTATTCAAACTATAACCAACTAACAACTCAACTAATTAACCAACTCATGACCATTGATATTACAATTCTTAACACACCCCCTTAATCCCAAATGGGATAGTATTCTTAGCACTATCAATGCCTAAGTGCTTCCTTTGAAACTCAAATGCATATGTTCCCAAAGGTTTGGTGAACATATCAGCCAAATGCTCCTTAGAGCCACAAAACAACAAAGTGATCTCTCCACTATTAACTAACTCGTGAATAAAGTGGTAGCGAGTGTGAATGTGTTTACTCTTTCTATGCACCACATTATGTTTGTACACTTTTACGAAAGAACTGTTGTCACAATAAATATGTGTTGGTTCTTTTTATGTATGTCCCATATCCTTCAAAAGTCTTCTTATCCAAACTGTGTGGCATGTTGATGTAGTTGTTGCGACATATTATGCTTCTGCAGAAGACATACATCTAAGAATGGGCTATTTCTGAGAGGTCCATGAAATCAGATTGGTACCAAAATGGAAAGCATAAAGAGATGTGCTTTTCCTATCATCAATACTGCGTGCAAAATCACTATCATTGTACCTTGTAAGAGTACTATCTGGTGAATGAGACTACCAAATTACATAACCAATTGTGCATGCAACATATCTAAGAATTATTTTACCAACTTTTCGGTGAGAGTCTTTGGGAGACTCCATAAATCTAGAGATCAGGATGACAATACATCAAATCAGGTCTAGCTGCAGTCAAATACATTAAACTTCCTACCAATATTTTGTAAATAGTTGAGTTTACTATTGGTTTTTCATCATTCTTGCTTAACTTGGTTCCTATAGCAATGGGGGTTTCTGCTGGTTTTCATTTATCCATTCTGAATCTATGTAAAATGTCTATAGCATACTTATACTCACAGATGAAGATGCCATTTTTACTTTGGTCAACTTCCATACCAAGGAACTACTTCATGAGACCAACATAAATCATTTCAAACTCCTTTTTCATGACTGTCTTAAATTCTTCTAGCATCATATTTCCAGTATAAATCATATCATCAACATCAAGACATACAATCAGAATATTACCTTCTTGATCTGTTTTGACATACAGAGTGGGTTCATTGCTGCTCCTATTGAACCCATTATTGATGAGGTAAGAATTAATTATGCTGTACCAAGCTCATGGAGCTTGTTTTAGACCATACAACGCCTTTTTAGCTTACATACCTTGTGTTATTGAACTTTGAGTGCATAACGAGGTGGCTGGTCTACATAGACTTCTTCTTCAAGTATTCCATTGAGAAATGTAGATTTCACATCCATTTGATAAACATACCACTGGTTTTGAGCTGCTATTGCAAGTACAGCTTTGATTGTGTCCATCCTTTCTACTAGAGCAAAGGTTTCATCATATTCTACATTATATTGTTAAGCAAATTGTTTTGCAACCAACCTTGATGTGTGATTCTCTATCTCGTCGTTTTCATTGAGTTTGGTCTGATAGACCCATTTTACTCCAATACTTGTTTTGTCTGATGGGAGATCAACAAGATCCCAAGTCTGAATCCTTTCGATAGAATCAATTTATTCATTCATTTATGGTACCCACTATGCATCTTTTACTGCTTCACCAAAACATGTTGGCTGACAGGAAAATAGAGGATACTATAGTTTTTCATCAATAACATGAGTCTACTCATATAAATCCCTTAAGCTTCTGGTTCTCTAATTTTGCAGTGGACTGTCTGCTGGTGTTGCTTCTTATTGTTGTTGTTGTACCTCCAGTCTGGGCATTCTGAGTGGTTCTAGTGCTACTGGATTTTCATTCTGCTAAATATCTGTTGTGTCACTTCAGCATTTATCTTCAAGAAACTTAACATCTCTGCTCACCACAACCTTTTTGGTGACAAGATTAAATAGTTTGTAAGCCTTGTGATGTTCATTGTAACTAGTGAAGATACAATTTTAACTCTTCTTGTCTATATTTTTCCTTCATTGATAAGGTATGTGTGAAAATTCCACACATCCAAATACTCTGAGATGTGAAACACTAATCTTAGTGAAACATTTAATTTCTCAACAATTTTATAGAGAATACAAAGTGGAAGATGGTAGTATCTCCAAGCATCCTTTGCATTGGATAGAAGGAATTTTATTCTATACCAATATTTTTGGCTCAAATATCACTTCAGCAGGCTCTATTTCTATTTTTGGGGTTTTTTATGCAATTTTATGCAGTTGAAAACTTTGGATGGTTTTTTTATTAAATTTCTGTGTTGATGGAAAAATGGGCTATATTTAAGCAGTTTAAAGAGCTTAAAATATGTGACGAAGTATTTCATCATTTACATTGATAAGCTAGAAACTAGTTTCGATGAAGGAGGTTGCACTGGAATGACATTAGCCAGAATGGTCATCATCCTCCTTTATGCTGATGATATTGTTCTTATGGAAAGGTGCCCCTATGACCTTGATAAACAATTAAGGATTCTCAAATATTTCTCCTCTAACATGGGCATGTCTGTTAACACTCACAAAACTAAATTTATGATTATGAAGACTAGGAAATACACTTACGGTAATCTTTTTTATGACAATAAAAACTAGGAGGAAGTGTCCTCTTTCCAATATCTCATAATCGATATCCATCACAATCTCAATTGGAACTATAGCATTCAGAAAAGGATTAATGGAGGGTGGAAAGCTTATTTTGTCCAAGAAAATAATTGTAAATAAGCAAATCTGGTGATGTGGGATAAAAATAAGTTAATTTTGAAACTCTCGTCACTACCCTCAACTTGTATAGTTGTGAAGTTTGGGGTTGCACCATCTCTTGAGAATCGTAGAGAAAGATCGAGCAAATACAAAAATATTGTATCACGTATTGTAGTGCCCCTAGACTTTTTGTAGACATTGAGGGCACCTGCTGAGTGACCCGGCCGATTGAAACATTAATTAAATAACCTTTTGACCTTATTTTTTTGTGTATCTGAACTGTTGAGGTAAATGAATAATGGAATATGTTAAACGATTAGCTATGACTATGGAAAATTATGTTGATGGATAATGCTTAACGACTAGCTGTATGGTGATTATGTAATTGTCGATGAAATGTATATTTGATTAGACGAATAAGAAGTTGAATAAATCATAAATCTTTAACAATACTAGATTTAGAAATTAGTTGATGATTATTGAGGACAGTGCTAATAATTTGTTGTGAGAAGTGTGTGTAGAAACAAGTGAGACGGTTCACCAACGGACACACAAAGGAACATGAAGGGTCGTAGAGTACCGGTAAATCACACACAGGGGGAGCGACGACGATGTCGACTTTCGACGAGAATATCACGCATGAGTAGATAAGCATTGATCCGCTTGCTCAAGAGGAATGCGTGAGGACGTATGAGGTGGGCCACGACGGAGCTGGTCACGTACGAGTTGAGGGGCGCGCAGTGAGAATGGACTCACTCCTTAGCGCCATTAGTCCCTAGATAGCATGTAGACGGAGGATGGATGGTAACGATTCCTAAAATCCCTACAAGAATTCTCGCAAGTCAAAACGGAAAGATGGTGGCAGAAGGGCCCAACGATGCAGTACCCTGTCGAGAACGGAAAGAATGGACGCAAGGACCCAACGATGCGGTACCATGCCAAGGAATGGAAACCATGGATGAATGGACCCGACGGAGTGGTGCCATGTCGGGGAATTAAAATTAAGGAACCAAGAGCCCAACGGCGCAGCACCGTGATCCTAGTGAGTCTGATTGTTAAAATTAAACTGCATAAAAACTTAGGAGAATAACTCTAGATTATTACTTAGCAAATGCATAAAAAAAAATAGTTTAGACATTTGCACATGAATAGTTATTTTTGTTGAGCATTTAAAATAATAGAAATCATTATTTAGGAGCAAAATAGAATCCTAAGATTAAACACCTAGTCAACTAAAAGCTAAGAGTTGATTAAAATATCTGGGGGACAAACTAGAGCAAACTTAGGGGTGTAGGTGCACTTCCCAGAGAAACTGACACTTGGATGGGTGAGTGTTTTAATTAAATAATTAATTAAAAATATTTAATTATGCATGAAGCGACATGTGTTGCATGAGATTTTCCTTTATAAGGAAGGCTTAGGGAATGGGTAAAGGGCCCATAATTTTGGACGATTGTCGTAATTTTCGAGTGCCTCAAAGACTTGCTGCTATCTAAGGGTTTTGCTAAGAAATCCTGGTGGGAGGGGAATCCCAAGCTAAATTTCTGAAATACACGTGTGAACTCTACGACCCGATTAGCTCGGGGGTCTGGAAGGAAGAAGAGTACTTCCAGAGTGGTTGGGTGGTTTACCGAGGTGCCCGCCAGTGAATTGTTGAGATCTCCAATAGTAGGACAGCGAGGACAGCTTCAACACTCCTTCAGAACTTCGTACGCGGATGTCGGAAAGGTATGTACAGTAAATTATGATTTATATTTCTGTTATGCATTACTTTGATGAGAGACGTTATTTTGTTTATCTCTGTATGAAACATTCAAAGTAACAGAGCCGATCCATATTTCTGAGTATTTAATGATAGTTTAAAAGTATACTATCTGCAGAAAGTTTTAGATCTCGGTTATGCATTACTTTTCTGAGAAATGTTATTTTTATCTTTGTATGAAAAATTCAAAAAAAAAATGGAACAGATCCATATTTCTGAGTATTTAATAATAATTCAAAAGTATACGATTTGCAGGAAATTTTGATATCTCTGTTATGCATTTCTTTTCTGTTGAATTTTTTTTTTTTATCTCTGCATAAAAATTTGAAAGTATGGATCTGATTCATGTTTCTGTGCATTCAATGGTAGTTTAAGAATATATGATTTGCAGGAAGAAATATGAGATCTCTGGATATGGCTGTCGAAATCCTCTGCCTTGGACAAATTTTGCCTTCAAACCCAGATCTTGTGGACCTCGGCGTATTCTTTTAGTTTTTGTATTATGGTGACAACCGCCCAAACTCAAGATTACAGATCTTTGTGCATTACATATTTTTCTTGATCATTCTGTGAGTTAGCATATTCAAAATAATCCTTCTGGTGCCTCTATCTTCGGAATTTCTGTTGGAACTGCAAACGAATCCGGATCGCGCCATCTTGTTTTCATTTATCTCATAACACCAATAACGCCATCGGATCTGCACTTTTAATGGCAGAGTTCGATCAGCCAGTACCAATCTAAAAGATGATAACCAAAATATAGGCGCTTCAGTTTTAATCAGCGATCTAAGTGTTGAGTTCTAGGTTAATTTTTATATTCCTCTGGTTTATCCTATGCACGTTGATACTTCAGCCGAGATCTGTAACTTCGCCATCCTTTGTATATCGGTAATTAAACCTAGATCTATAATTTTTATTGACCTCTGCGTGCTGGCATATCCACCAAGATCCTGACTTCTTATTTCATGTATGGTCCACCATTCCAACCGAGATCTGAATATTTTTATTAATCTCTGTAATTGTTATTCAATGGCGAATTCAGATTGGAAGTTTTAATTCGATGTGCGTTTCTGTTTGAAAGTTTTGGTTGAATTTTTTTTAGCAGTTGTTAATCATTGGTAATTCCAGAGTGAAAGGTTTGATTTGAAATTTCATTAAATCTCTACAGTTATTATTCAATAGCGAATCCAGGGTTGTGACATAGTTCGATTTTAGTTGGGCACCTTAGCTTCATATAAGAGAATGTGTAAATTATTTAAGAACCGGCATAGCCCAATCTCACATCAAAACGATACTGCCATTTAACCTTTCTGAGATTCAAACTCAGTTGAAAACCCGATTCCATACCCCAAATTTGATTATAGTATTGATTCATTTAATTTGGCCTTGAATTTCCTTTTCTTTCCTTACTCTGTCAAAGAAGCCATTTGGCGTATCCAGAGTTGCATTTAATTCCAGCAATGAAGGGCGTTTTGATCTAATTCATATTTGTATCTCCAATCCCAGAATATCAGTATAATTTCCTCCATTTACTCCGTAATTCTGAAGGTACCATCGAAGTAGATCCACGTCGGTTTCATTGGAGAAACTACAAGTCATTTTTGTGAATTCACGCGGCATACAATCACTTTGGAAGGGAATCGCACAGGCTTTTATAGACAACATTATTTCCAGAGATTGGATCTTGAACTATGTTAAAAGAATTCTTCTTGGATAGAGATCCATATGAGATAACCCTTGGTGTTGATAATTTTAAATTCATAGGTATTGAATTACAGGATTAGCATCTCTAGTTAGTTTCGAATTAATAATACTCTACATAGCCGTGGCGTTTCTTATATTAAAATTCATAGTACAAAAATCCCGATTGGCCTTTACTAGTTTTGAAAACGTTCTCCACTGGCATTTTAAACCACGGTATTGATTTCTAAAACTCAAGATCTCTCAGATCTAAATCTTTGCATGTTATTTCAAGGCTTTTAATATTTAAATCTGTAGTAATTATTTTCTCAAATCTTCGCGTTTTCCTTAAAATTGTCGGCAGAGATCCACTCTTGCTCCTCTCTGTTTTAACTTATGATTTCAATCAATTGAAATGACTGTCGCTTTATGTGGAGGAGGAGTCCAGTCAGGGACCTTATTTTGGCCCACCGTTGATTCTATTTAAAGTTTCAACTCTGTGTATTAATCAACTTGTGAATGGATCCTCTGCATATTTAATTTGGTATCCACTGAGTAAATCCAATATCCCTGTTTATGAAGTATCATTGCTATTTTCCATCCTTTATGCATTGAATTAGTATTAGCATCTCCGGAATGGTGAAGGAATTACTCTATGTTTTCATTTCGAAATCCAAGGACGATAATTGCTACCTGGAATTTTAATAATTAAGTTCTTTAATGGATAGGGTGCAACGGTGAAATTATAAAATTGCAACTTCATGTTTAGCCCATTTATCTTAAGCTCGGTGAGCCACTCATTACCCTCGAACCAATGAAATTAATTCCATTATTTGGAATATGCTTTGAGTTAAAATAAAAAGGGTTTGTTAATATTATATAGTTATTCTCATATCGCATTTCTTAAAAAAATTGAGAATGAGTTTAATTATTACTTGGTTGAATGTCTTAAATATTTTGCAACCTTTCTTTTAAATATAAATCATTTCCATAATCTATAAGTTGAGGAAATTATACTTCTATCCCATTAACTTTGTTGTATATCATTAGTTTATTATTTATTTGGGAGTCTTTTTATTTATGAACATTTTGCATAGATATAAAGTCTGGGGAATTGACATATATTCCTTTTATCATGGTTGTAGATCATTAGTTTGAATGTTTATTTAGGGAATCCTGTATTGGCTTGAATTTAATGAGAATGTCTCCCATTAATGGATTGTGTATTGATTTAAAATAATGCTTTACTATTAATTTATTAATATTTTGTTAGGATTATAACGTGATTAGATCATAACTATTTGTTTTGGAAGGTATTGTGTTTAATTTATAATACTTAGTTTGAAAATGATTACAAGCAAGTTATAGGTTTATTGCTGATGAAAAGAAAAGAAGATTGATGAGGCATAATGTGTAGGTTTATATTTTTTTGTATTACAATAAATAGGTGGAAAGTCAAAAGTCTAATTGTGGGTATGTTAATGAATGAGAAGAGATTTCAGATGTGTCATTATAATTCTATGGAGTGTTTAACAATAGGTATATATAATGCATCATGAGGATAATTGTATTATGTTCATTTAGAGGGAAAAGGTCTTCATAGATCGTCGATTAGTGTTACGCATCTCACGTCTAAGGATCTATAAGTTATAGTTAGCTTTAGTGAAATTTCTTGGAACAAAAAAAAAAATAAAAAAATTTCACTTGCTCATTTCGACAGACCTTACACGTATAACCTCAAAATTAAGAGTAATGCACCCTATCAAATCCTCCTCATAGAGGTAGGTCTTCCCCCCATCGAAAGCATAGCTATGACTAGGCACTCGATGTACAAGAATAAGATAAATAACATGGAAGATCATAGACTCCATAAAATTGCTTTAAATTCTAGTCAAGACTGGATCTTCGGATGAAGAGAGGTTGGTATAAGGAATCCATGACTTCGTTAAATCATTGGGGGATTGACGAAAATACCAGTTTGAAAAATATCAACAACCTCAAACATACTGTAATTTTTAAGTTCAAAGCGAGATTGTGGGAGGAGAAATATTTAGAGGTTAAAATAAAATTAAGATATTACAAGGAGGTCATTAATCATGATCTGGAAGATCAAAACTATTGATTTGTCTTAACAAGTTCAAAGAAGAAGTTTAATATAGTCAAGATAAGAACAAAATTACACGAGCTTTAGAGTGAAATAGAGTGTTGGTCAATTACTAAAACACTGTGGGAAGAAAGGATATGCCAGTTGTGTGAGTCTATGAGTGTTGAGGATGAATCTCACTTTCTTGTAGAGTGCCCTACATACAACCACATTTGATCACAGTTTCCTAATATCTGCTACAATTCTAACCTCCATGATCTTCTAACTTGTCAAAACTATGGTGACCTAGGTATCTTTTTATCTAATCTTTTTAATCATAGGAATCAAATTTTACAAAAATATGAATAATCCCTTTCTCTTTTCTTGATGTCCCATAGACCAAATGGGTCTTAGTGAATGTTAAATTCATCATCATTGTGAATGATAATTTTGTGAATCTTAATTGCTAGGTGTGAAATCTAAGTCACAGTAGGAACTAATAGCTAAATATTACCTCACAATCAAGAAATTTGGCTAAGTATACAAGAAATAGTGTAAAAATAATTTTGGACACACAAATGATCAAAAACCAGTCTCAAATGATCAAAAACTAGAACACAAATGATCAAATAGCAGGTTTATTATAACTTTCCAACCCATAAATGAGTTGTGAATACATTTATATAGAATTTGGAAGAATTGTTTTCCTTTGGAGGGAGCTACAAGTGGCTAGCTTACATTGTACCTCAATCGCCCCTAAGTTGACCAATAGGCTCCCAAATCGCCTCTAACAGCTACAAATTGTCAATCTAAATGTTGGGTAGGCATGGGATGGAATTAATTATGGTCACACATGTGGTGGTTAGGATTTGGTGGAGTGTAGGTGACCAAGGATAGGCCAAAATGGCCAAAAAGGGATAAAATGTCTACATACAATGCATGGGCACCTCTAGTAAAAGAAAAATACACAAAATAGGGGATAAGGGTGCCTTAGCTCAGGTAGTGGCAATAAATGGTGGAGGTGGCCATAAATAAGGGTGACTAACTACCAGTTTGACTAGATTTTTGCCAGAAGTGGTGGATTGTGCCATAAATGCCCCAACTAACTTCTAACAACCTTGGATTATCATCATTAACCTTATTTTTGACCAATTAATCTTAAAATTAATGTATTAATAAGGTACTATGTTGTAATAATTTTCTAACACCCCCCCTTAAGCTAGACTTATGTAGCCAAAACAAAAATAAGGCCTTGGAAACTAAATCTCAAGTCACCTGTTACAACAACATTTTTTATTAGTCCATGTAACCAAGCTAAGCAGGAATACCACATGGGAAATAAAACCTCCCCTATAAATGGACATGAAACAAATCAGGAAAATGTACCAATATTCACCATGCATCACCCACCCAAGGGGTGATCTAAGGTAAGTGAAAGTCTTCTTAGTGAAACTCTTGGTGAAGATATCAATAGTTTGCTCTGCAGATGGGCAATACTGCAAGGCAATAATCTAGTCATGCACCAAGCCTCGAATGTAGTGCATGTGAATCTCTATATGCTTGGGCATCTGCCTTTGTACTGGATCAGTGGAGATATGGATTGCACTTTGATTATCACAACAGATGACTGTGGGTGAGTCAAATGCAAATCCAAATTCTCCAAGAATTCCTTGCAACCACACACATTGTGTAGCTGCATTCACTGCTCCCCTGTATTCGACCTCAGCTGAAGATAAGGAAATAGCGTGTTAATTCTTACGAGACCAGCGAATGGGACCATGTGAAAGCATAAACACGTAACCATAATTGGAGTTTCAATCAATGCTATCTCCATCCCAATCAAAATCAGTAAATCCAACTAGTTCAAGTGATGAACCACATGCATAGTGTATCCCGAATTGCTTGGTACCTTGCACATAATGCAAGATCCTTTTGGAAGCCTTCCAATGGACCTCATAAGGATATTTCATGTGTCTTTCAACATCTCCTACATAATAAGAAAAATATAGTCAAGGGTATGTGAGATACAACAAGCTCCCAACTAGTTGTCTATACAATGAACTATCAACCAATGGTGAAGAAACCCACTCATGGAGCTTAACTTATGAAAGGAATGGGAACTTAGAATCCTTTAATTCAGCCATCTTGAAATTATGCAGCAGATATGAAGCATATATTGATTGAGAAACAGTGATCCCATCAACAGTTTGATCAATCTTCAAACCCATAAATTGTTTCGACAATCCTAGATCTGACATGGAAAAAGCACTGTGCAATGCAACTTTAACTTAAACTAGTTCTTAGATGAAACTACCAGTTATCAATAGGCCACCAACATACAATACAATAAGAAAAATAATATCACTAACATGCTGCATGTAAACATTTGGATCATATTTACATCTTTGAAAGCCTTGTGATAGCATAAAATTGTCCATCTTGGCATACTAAGCTCTAGGAGCTTGCTTGAGACCATAGAGGGACTTCTTCAACCTGAAAAACAAGTGTTGGATCTGCAATGAAGCCTTCATGATGCTGCATATATATCTTCTCATGAATATCCCCATGAATAAATGCACTCTTCACATCCATGTTATGAACCTCCCATTGCTTGGAAGCTGCAATGGCCAAAACTTGCCTGATTGAGTCCATCTTTGCCACAGGTGCAAATGTCTTTGTATATTCCACTCCATGGAATTGAGAGAAGCCTTTAGTCACAAATATTTCCATATACTTCATATCAGAACCATCATAGGCCATCTTGGTCCTATACACCGACTTGCATTGCACCAGTTTCCTCTTGGAAGGAAGAGGGACCAATTCCCAAGTTTCATTGTCACGAAGAGACTTCATATCTTCTTGCATGGATGTTTTCTATATTGGATCATGTGATTATTCTTCATATGACTTTGTCTCATATCCAACCATGAGAAAACACCTCCCATAAATATTCAAATAACACATAGACAATGCATTGTTAAACTATGATCTAGTATTCCTAGGTTCTTGTGGATCACCTGCAAGTTCACCAGCTACTTGTATGGTTTTCTCAGAGCACTTGGGCCTTGAATGTGGGTCATGATATGCATGCATGTTATCATATTCATCCTCAACATCAGAATCAGAAATATCATAATATGAATCATCACTTACATCCTCTTCAGAAAGGGGGTTTGAGCATTCCCCTTCTCCTTCTTCCAATGCATGCATGGGCTCTTCTTCGAACTGAACACTCCTATCGATGAAATTTTTATGAGATGAGAGGACAAAAATATTGTATACCTGTTCATATTCTGAATATCCAACCATGATAGACTCCTTGCTTTGGGGATGCAAGGCCTTTCTCTTCTCTGGAGGTATTCTAGCCCATGCCCTTGATCCAAACACCCTGAAGTGAGACATATTAGGCCTGTGTCCCATCCAAGCCTCAAATGGAGTCATTCCTTGCATGGATTTGTGTGGTTCTATGTTCTAAACATATGTAGCACAATTAATTTCTTCAACCCATAGTTTTGGAGACAAATACTTAAACTACATCATGCATGTAGCCATTTCCTTCAATGCTCCATTCTTGCACTCTGCCACACCATTCGGCTGGGGTCTATAAGGCACATAATGTTTCATTTGAATGCCATATTCTTCACATAGCTGCTGTGTTGGTCACCCTATATGTTAGGTAATTAAAGCTAACATACAGGATGGTCAATATAAATTGTCAAGCTAATCTTGGCATACCTGTCACAATTGTGAAATTTAGCAAAATAAGCGAAAATGGCGGAGTCGCAGTTGTACGGAAGGAGCGAGAATGAAGTGGAAAGAACAGAGTCGCGACTGCTAGATTTACCTAAATAATCAAGGATAGCGGAGTCGCAGCTGCTAGGTTTAGCGAAATGGACAAAGGTAGTGGAGTCGCAGCTGCTGGGAAGGAGTAAAAATGAAGCAGAAATAGCGGAGTAGCAGCTCCCAACTTAGAAAGGTGAGCGGAAATAGCAGAGTCGCAGCTGCTGGGAAGGAGTAAAAATGAAGCGGAAATAGCAGAGTAGCAGCTGCCAACTTAGAAAGGTGAGCAGAAATAGCAGAGTCATAGCTGCGAAAATTGGTCGAATGAGCAAAAGTGGCGGAGTCACAGCCGTGGAAAAGTGAAGCAAAGGAAAAGTGGCGGAGTCACAGCTGCGAAATTTGGCAAAACGGGAAAAAGTGGCGGAGTCTCAGTTGCGTCAGAGTGAAGTAGAAGCAAATTTTAGCTATATGTGGAAGACTACGAATTATCCATCTTTTTAAAAGAGCTTTATTAGATCAGGAACAAATATGGGGTGTCTGCAGTCGTCTGGCCCAGTCATTGCTGCTGCTCCTCCAATTAGTTCCTGCACATTGTTCTTCAAAACAAACCGATCAAGTGCAAAAATAAAAATAGATAAAATACATAATGAAATAAAAACCAATTATTTATGTACAAAAATATGTGTGGAAATTGCAACTTTTAGGACTTCACAGGGTTTAAGGAAGGTCTTTGCCCTGGCATTAACTGATACTCTGGATCAGCTGCAACTTGTGAAATAAAAGCATCCCCTGAGATTGGCTTGTGATACAGTTGCAGTCAATGACCATTTGCAAATAATGGTACTTTATTCTTGTCAATGGTGATCAACCGGACTGTTCCATTATCAAATACCCGATCTATCTGATAGGGTCCCAACCAGCGGGTGCACAATTTTCCTTTAAAGTCCCTCTTAAATCGTGAATCATACAACAGGGCCCAGTCTCCTTCCTAAAAGACCCTTTTTTTATAAATTTGTCATGCCATCTAGAGCGTTGTTGTTGGATTAAAGTTGTATGATGTACTGCAGCTGTGCGCTTCTCATCCAATTCATTGAGTTGATTCAGTCGATTCCTCTGTGCCTTTGATAAATCCAGGTTTGCTTCCATAGCTATTTTCAAGGTTCTGATTTCAAATTCAATTGGAAAAACAACGTTAGCTCATATGGGGAAAAACTAGTGGTGTTACACCAAGTGGTACGATAGGCCCATAGTACCTTTGGAAGCCTTTCAGCCCAATCTTTACGATGGCTCTTCACTGTTTTTGTCAGAATAGCCTCGATAACCTTGTTTGTGCTCTCCACCTGCCCATTGGCCTGTGGATGGTATGGTGAGGTTATTCTGTGCTGAATATGAAATTTCTGTAACAGTGCTTCCAGCTTGTGAGATACAAACTATGGTCCACCGTCTGTAATGATCTCCTTAGGTACTCCAAACTGAGTAAAAATCTCTTCATACAGGAAATCAATCATAGCCTGATCCTTGGCCTTGACCAAGGGTACAACTTCTACCCATTTGGTCATGTAATTTGTGCAAACCAAGATATGAACTTTCTGCTTTGAGGGAGGGTTGATAGGTCCTACAAAATCTAGAGCCCACCTATCAAACGGTTCAACCATAAGTTGTGGCTGTAAAGGAATCTCATCTAATCTGTTGGGTTGGCCCATTCTTTGGCAGCTATCACATGCCTGAACATACTTCTTTGCATCTCTGAACAATGTAGGCCAGAAATAGCCCATTCTCAAAACTTTATGACCTATCCTCTTGTCAGCAAAATTTCCCCCACAGCGCTCATCATGGCGAGCTTTAAGAATGCTAAAAATTTCATCTTCTCTAACACATATTCTGATTTCTAAAAAAAGCCTTGTGTAGAAAATATGGCCCTCAATCCAGCAGTACCTAGCACTCTGTTGTATGATCTTCCTTTTTTCTCTCTTTGACCGACGTGCTGGAAGCTTACCTGCAACCAAAAAGTTAGCAATATCTACATACCGTGGGGAATGATCTAATACTGCAAACAAATGTTTGACAGGGAAGGAGTCTTCGACTGGTAAATTGTCATCATTGTTAGTAAGTCGAGATAAAAAATCTGCAACAACATTTTCCTTTCCTGTGTTGATGTATATGTAACTTCGGAATGTATTTCACATATATGTATATTGTATTCCTATAGAGATGGTATTATTCCTCTATAAGGAAGTGTGGTCATTTATATTGTAAGTGTCGTAACTTATACTTGATGGGTTATTAGACCACCTTATTTGGGGTCGGCCCTGTATAAGTCATGTGGGTCAAAGGGTTATTAGACCACCCTATTGGGGGTCGGCCATGTGGGTCAAAGGGTTATTAGACCACCCTATTGGGGGTCGGCCCACTCAGCATTATGTTATGTGGTTAAGTTCGAGCCTACATGAGTTAGGTAAAAAGGCAAGTCAAGTCAAGTATAAATAGAGTGCTGGAGGCACTCTATTTGCTCACTCACTTCTCACACATGCACTCAAGGAGGAGTAGCGCACTTATGGAGAAGGAGGATCTGCTGCTAGGTTATGGCTATCTCTCTTGGTTGGTTGTATCATTGCTCTATCTATCTCTGAGGAAGTTATTGGGGTTTTTCACCTTTATGGTTTTCCCCAAGTAAATCTTTGTGTCTCTTGTGTGCTTGCATTATTGTCTCCATGATTGATATGCTGTAGATATGCTGTACATGTTGTTCTCTCAGTTAAGATCCTAGATCATATTGAAGTAAATTCAGAAAATTTAACATGGTATCAGAGCTAGCCTGAAAGAAGGCATGATATGGCATGTATGACACTTGTTGCACTTACGATGCTAGGGCTTGATATAGCAAAAACCAGTCATCGTAGCACTTTCGCTATAAATCCGTTTTGGAAAAGTTTTCGGATCTGAAATTGTTACAGGACGAAGCTAAGATCTCCAGGTATCTTGTGTCCAAAGGACAACCTCTAATTCGTTGTACTTTGTGATTTATGATCTGTACAATATATGGTTTCTGCCTCTTCCAGATCCGAGTCAAAATCAGGTGACCTTGGGAAAAAGGTCATATCTTGGGCTAGGAAGCTCCAAATGAAATTTATTAAAACGTGACAGGTAGTACACAGTCTGCACTATCTCAGAAAACTTTTTCAGAGGCCGACGTTGAACCAGTGACACATGGCACGCCGTACAAGTTCGCTCTCCTGTATTATCCCATAAACAGGTCACGTTGCGACATTTGGCATAACTCTCTCTCAGAGAGTCCAATTGAGGCCAAACCTGTCAGGATGGAAAGGTAACAGGCCGAGCTATCTCAGAAAACTTTTTCAGAGGCCGAAGTTAAAACCGTGACACGTGGCACGCCGTACAAGTTCTCTCTCCTGTTTTATCCCAAAACAGGTCACGTTGCGACATTTGGCATAACTCTCTCTCAGAGAATCCAATTGAGGTCAGACCTGTCAGGATGGAAAGATAACAGGTCAGGCTATCTCAGGAAACTTTTTCAGACCATGTGGATCAAAAATTTTGGAGTTACACCAGAAACATTCAGGTACATATTTCTGTCAAAACAGAATTATTTTTTGGTACCTTCATTCATGGCTTCCGGAATTTAGGGCTTTGGAGAAAGTTGGAATTTTTGTAATCGGAGACCACGGCTGGATGCTACTCATCAAAATAGAAATTTAGAGACCAAGATCAGAATTTTTGGTTGGGCAGAAGGCCGGGCTTGATTAGACCCTAGTTCGGGACTTTGATCAGAAAAGTGGAAAATTAGGGCTTCTGTAAAAATGGGAATTTTTGAAATCTGTGACCACGGCTGGAAGCTCCTCAGAAAAATAGAAGCTTAGAACTTTGGATCAAACATTTTGATGGGGAAAAAGAGTGGGCTTCATCAAACCCCAGTTCAGGGTCACATCCAGTGAATCCGGAAGTTTCAAAGGCAAAATTGAGGAGTGAAACTTTGCAGTTTTCAAATTCTGAATATACCAGTTTGATCAGTTCATCAAGGCGCATATTCCTATCCTATCGGAAGGTTGAAATTCAAAGTTTGAATTTTTGGGGTTTCTCTGACAAACCCATATCCAGCTCAAGGTCCAGTTCTTGCAAATCAAGTGGATTGGGTTAATCCTAGAAGAAGATGGATTGATCACCTGCATAAGTGAAAGAAGTTCCTGTCTCAGAGGGAGATGAGGATAAGGCCTTACATAAGAAGATTACAAGCGATCTCGACAGGTATGACTCATCGAGGTATGTTTCGATATTTGTCCATGATTAAGTTTATGGTATGTTTGTCTTCATGTTATTACGGTTAGTACAATTTTGATTTTAGATTTGTTGTATCACCTTAACAAAATTATGAATGCATGATAGAAGATATTCATTGGTTAGGGTGTTGACACTTATGATTGTACTAATGCATTATGGTGTTGTATGAGGTTTATGTTGTCTACTAACATGAAAGGTACACCAAGAAAGACAGATCATGTTCTGGTCCAAGAACATATGATCATGATAACATGAGGACAAAGATTCATCCATTGTCATGGATCTCATACAAGATCCATTCACGAGGTATGTATAACTTGGTTTTATAATGGTTAACTTATGAGACATGCAGGTTACTAGCACAAGTCACTGAAGAGAACCAAAAGACATTATACGGGTATGTTAGACATAACTAGCTAACATGATAATCCAGGTATGTTTTTCCTATATCAAGCTAGATTCCTACCTTGGGTTAGGATCTTATACTATCGTGTTGTTGATAATGATTATTCATGATGGTATAGGTTTGAATAATAACAGGTTTTATGCACATTATATCTCTTATCTTAATTGATGATTCAACTAACGCGAAGAGTCATAGGTTTGAGTAATTATAGGTTTAGACATGTTATGCTTCTTATGATTTGACTAACCATAAGAATCCTACATAAACCTTGAATGCTAATGCTTATTATTTCTGATTGAAATGATCATGAGTATACATGCTTGAGATTATTGTGTTTTAATAGTATACTAATGAATGTATGATTTTATATGAATCATGATACTAATAAGCATGCATAGGGACCAAGGATGAATATGAGTTCAAGAACAGGTAATTCAGGAAGCAAAGATCAAGAGGGAGCACACTCCAGTTGCTCCTACCAGAAAGCAAAGGAGCACACTCCAGTTGTTCCTGCAATAAAGAAAAGGAGCACACTTCAATAGTTTATGCAAGGATGCAGATATTCAGAGGGAGTTGTCCATCTCTCTACATTCCACAACAGAAAGGTATAGAAGAAGCTACTTCAGATTAGGACTCCAGCAGCTCCTGCAAGGAAGCAAAGACTCAGAGGGAGTCCACCCAACGAACAAAGAAAGATAAGTATTTTAATCATCATTTCTTGCATATTTGTTTGTTTAAATAAAATTGTTCAATGATGTATATGCTCATGTTCCTAGACTTAGGATATGTATTGTGCATATTAGAATAGTTGCATTAATGAACAGTATACTACTAATACACATGGGTAAGTGGCCTATGGCACTGTACAACATTCCATTGCTACTTATCTAGAATGAAACCTCTTTGCTGACATGTTGGGAGTTGTGCACACTCTTAACAATGTTCTGGTAGAGATTGGAAGGCATCTAGAAAGTTACGGGATATGGATAAATGTTGTATTGAAGCATTGGATAAGATAATTGCATGACTGTATGACATATTTCTTTATGTGTAACAATTTGGTCTGAAAACTATGAGATGTTTTCTAATTATGCAATTTAACTTGTTGTGTAGAAAAGATAGTATGCCATCTCCTACAAAAGAAGAACTACAACATTTGTTCCAGCAACAAAGATATCTATTGAAGTTATTGAAGTTCCCAGGATCTGGGATGAAGAAATGGAATGCCATGATCCGTCGATCATGAAGAATGATGTTTGGGATGCGATCCCAAAGAGCTAAAGGGAAGTCTGTTGTAACCTCCAAATAGAACTATCAGATCAAGCATGTTGCAGATAGCAGCATTGAGAAATACAAAAGTGATGAAATAGAAGATGCACCAGATGGATTTCAAGACAGCATGGTGTAGCCATATATGTGTGCAGAACTTGATATGGTAGGATAGACAGCTTTCTATCCATCTTGGGCTTTACCAAGAATAAAGCAGATTCCAACCTTTACTACAAGGTTGAGGAAGGCAATCCAGTGATACTACTTTTGTATGCGGATAACCTGTTTGTTACAGGTGAAGATAGATTGATTGCTGACACGCAGCGGAAGCTTACTACCGAGTTCGAGATGAAGAACTTGGGGATGATGCACTATTTGTTTTTGGCATGGAGGTGTGGAAGAGTGTAGATTGAATCTTCCTTGGTCAAGGGAAGTACACAGTTGATATCCTGAAGAGATTCGAGATGATGGATTGCAAGGCCATGGCCACTCCTACGGCATCAAATCTGAAGCTTCTATGTGATGCTTCATCTGAGCCGATTGATGTCTCTATGTATCGCCAGATGATTGGGTCCTTGATGTACCTGACGAACACGAGACCAGACATTTGCTTTGCTGTGAACACATTGATCCAGTTCCTGACAGATCCGAGGAGTGTTCACCTGGTTGCTGTAAAGCATATTCTGAGGTACCTAAAGGGTACAGTGGATTATGGGCTCAGGTATGAGGCGAATCAAAAGTTTAACCTGCAGGGTTATGTTGATTCAGATTGGGCTGGCAGTGCTGCAGATAGGAAGAGCACATCTGGGTGTTGCTTCAGTATGGGATCAGGTGTGATCTCTTGGTTTAGTAGGAAGCAGTCTTGCGTAGCACTGAGTACAGCTGAGGCAGAGTATGTTGCAGCCTGTTCAGCTAGCTGTGAGGCAGTATGGCTACGGAAACTACTGTCTGAGTTATTTGATCTCCCGTTGGAGGCTACTGGTATCTTCTGTGATAACCAGAGTTGTGTGAAGCTGTCCGAGAACCCAGTGTTTCATGACAGGTCGAAACACATAGAGATCAAATATCACTATATCAGGGATATGGTGCAAAGAGGAGCTATGAAGCTCCTGTATGTTGCGATGGACGAGCAGATTGCAGATGTGCTGACGAAGCCACTATCCAGAGTGAAGTTCGAGTACTTCAGAGAGAGGCTCAACGTTCTTCAGATCGAGGACACTTCGAGAAAGAAGTGATGGACACATTTGCTAAATCCATTCCAAGCATGTTGGAAGGAGGATCCTTCACATGGCTGTGGATGTAAGCGCTGGATGATGGGCATCAGGATGATGTTCTGGTTTCTGCTGGATATGATCAGTTGGATCATTTTTATGTATGTACGCACCATGTTGGATGCTGGATATGATCAGTTGGATCATTTTTATGTATGTATGTACGCATCATGTTGGATGCTAGATATGATCAGGTGGATCATTTATGTATGGATGCATCATGTTGGATGTTGGATATGATCAGTTGGATCATGTGTATGTATTTTTGTATATGCATCATGTTGGATGCTTGGACCATGTATCTGTATATGTATCAGGTGGATACATTGTATGATCAGGTGGATCATGTATGGTGATATGTATCATGTATCAGGTGGATACATTGTATGATCAGGAGGATCATGTATGATGATATGTATCAGGTAGATACTTGGTATGCATCTGGTGGATGCATTGATGATCAGGTGGATCATGCAGCAGGATGTTGCAGTGATGATCAGGATGATCATGGATGATGAGCTTCAGGATGTTGCTCCAGATGACATGCAGCAGGACGTTGCAGTGATGATGATCAGGATGATCATGGATGGTGAGCTTCAGGATGTTGCTCCAGATGACATGCAGCAGGACGTTGCAGTGATGATGATCAGGACGATCATGAGTACATCAGGATGATGTATGGTGAGTATCAGGTTGATACTCTGTGGCCGTGGATCAGGTTGTGCAGATGAGCATGTCTGGGAGATCCTATAGGTCGGAGTTGTGTACCCGTAACAGCCTGGGATGCTCTTTCGAGACATTGCTCTGGGAGGACATGTAATTTGTGCCCTGGGAGATCTCAGGTCGGAGTTGTGTACCCGTAACATCCTGAGATGCTCTTTCGAGGTTTTGCCATGACCACATGTAATAGCGCCCTGGGAGATTTCAGGTCGGAGTTGTGTACCCGTAACATCCTGAGATGCTCTTGCGAGGTTTTGTGGTGGACCACATGTAATTTGTGCCCTGGGAGATTTCAGGTCGGAGTTGTGTACCCATAACATCCTGAGATGCTCTTTCGAGGTTTTGTGGTGGGGTCACATGTAATAGCGCCCTAGGAGATCCTACAGGTCGGAGTTGTGTACCCGTAACATCCTGGGATGCTCTTTCGAGGTTTTGTGACGCACGCAATAAGTCCTGAGGATTCCACAGTATGGCCAGTGATGACAAAGACCTGCAGGTGGTGGGCCTACATCCAGTATGAAAAAGGACTGGCTCTGTAGAACTTCCTATGACGAGTAGATTCAGAGATTGATTGAGATAGCAGCAGCAGTGGCGATGATGATGATGACTCGATGACGATTATCCAGTGACGATGATCCAGAGAAGATGACTTGTGCTAGAAGAACTATGCTGAGAAATACCTTCCTAGTTAAGAGGGAGTGTTGATGTATATGTAACTTCGGAATGTATTTCACATATATGTATATTGTATTCCTATAGAGATGGTATTATTCCTCTATAAGGAAGTGTGGTCATTTATATTGTAAGTGTCGTAACTTATACTTGATGGGTTATTAGACCACCTTATTTGGGGTCGGCCCTGTATAAGTCATGTGGGTCAAAGGGTTATTAGACCACCCTATTGGGGGTCGGCCATGTGGGTCAAAGGGTTATTAGACCACCCTATTGGGGGTCGGCCCACTCAGCATTATGTTATGTGGTTAAGTTCGAGCCTACATGAGTTAGGTAAAAAGGCAAGTCAAGTCAAGTATAAATAGAGTGCTGGAGGCACTCTATTTGCTCACTCACTTCTCACACATGCACTCAAGGAGGAGTAGTGCACTTATGGAGGAGGAGGATCTGCTGCTAGGTTATGGCTATCTCTCTTGGTTGGTTGTATCATTGCTCTATCTATCTCTGAGGAAGTTATTGGGGTTTTTCACCTTTATGGTTTTCCCCAAGTAAATCTTTGTGTCTCTTGTGTGCTTGCATTATTGTCTCCATGATTGATATGCTGTAGATATGCTGTACATGTTGTTCTCTCAGTTAAGATCCTAGATCATATTGAAGTAAATTCAGAAAATTTAACATCCTGGTCTATCAATAATTGTGATATCAAATTCCTGTAATAGTAACAACCATCTAGTAATTCTAGCATTCGGGATTGGTTTATTCATTAAATACTTGAGAGCAGAATGATCAGTGTGCACAAAAGTAGAATATCCAATAATATAATGTCTAAATTTGTTGATGGCATAAACAATAGCAAGAAATTATTTTTCTGTGACAGTATAATTTAGTTCAGCAAGAGACAAATTTTTACTAATATAGTAAATGGCATAAGGAGCACTACCTTCATGTTGTCCCAGAACTGCTCTAATGGCAGTGTCTGAAGCATTTGAAGAAATGTGAAAAGGCAGAGCCCAATTGGGTCCTCGTAAGATGGGTGTTGTAGACAGCCTCTTCTTTAGCTCAGTAAACGCTACTTGGCATGCATCATTCCAAACAAACTGTGCATCCTTCATCAACAGAGTGAACAAAGGAGAAGCTAGTTTGAAAAAAAATTCTATGAACCTTCTGTAATAGCCAGCATGCCCCAAGAAGCTACGTACATCCTTCGGTGTCCTAGGAGTTGGTATGTTTTCAATTACCCTGATTTTGGATGTATCTACCTGGATACCCTCTGAAGAGATGAAGTGCCCCAGTACTATGCCTTCACTCATCATCTTGTGGCACTTTTCAGTGCTCAAAGAGAGGTGGCTTTGTTCACAGCGCTTCAAGACCTTTTCTAAGTTCTTCAGTGCTTCTTGATAACTATCACCATATGGAGTAATTTCATCCATAAATAATTCCATGAAATCATTCACCATTTTTGAAAAGATTCCAATCATTGCTCTCTGAAATGTAGCTGGTGCATTGCACAACCCAAAAGGAAGTACTCGGTATGCAAAATTCCCCCAGGGGCAAGTGAAAGTGGTTTTGTCTTGATCTTCTGGAGCAATCTGGATCTGGTTATAGCCACTAAAGCCATCCAGAAAGGATAAATACTTTTTCCTAGACAAGGTATCAAGGACCTGATCGATGAAAGGTAAGGGGAAATGGTCCTTTTGCGTTTCCTTATTCAATTCTCTGTAATCCACGGAGACCCTCCATTTCCCATTCTTCTTTGGCACAATCACAAGTGGAGAAACCCACTCCCTGTCTAAAATTGGATATATGAATCCTGCTTCCAAAATTTTTTGGATTTCTTCTTTCACTATGTCTCTCAGGTTCGGGTTCATCCTTCATTGTGGTTGACATACAGGCCTGGATTCGCTCTTAATATAAATGTGATGGGTGCACAGATGAGAAGAAATTCCTTTCATGTCTGTGTACTCCCAAGTGAAAGCTCCCTTATGATGTTTCAGTAGAGTGACTAGCTGTTCCAGCTCATTAGGTACTAGATTAGGATTGATATTCAATGTTTTTCCTGGCCCAATTTCTACTGGAACACTCTCCGAATTCTTAAGTACTAGAATTATACTGTCATCACCAAATAGAGTTTCTTCTATAAGCCTTTCTTGTTATGTTGCAGCTAGAGTACTGTCCAAGATCTAATAGACACTTTGATTGACTGACATGGGCTCACTGATGAAATTATTAATTGCATCATCCTCTGTTTCATCTTTAAACATTAAGGCTCCCCTATGGTTAGTAGTGGCTGCACACCCTCTTCCTCCTCCAAATCCTCCCATAATGGAGTCTCAGCTTCTGTGCTTGGTCGAGCTGGAGGGTACAGGGTTAGGCTCTTGGTCTCAGTTCCGTATGAAATGGTCATAGATCCTGACCGATAGCTGATACAGGCATCTACAGTGGCCAACCATGGTCTTCCCAGGATCAGTGGGTGTCCCCCCAACTGGGATTTCGGCTGTAACACCAAGAAATCCGCAGGGTATTCCCACGAGTCGACTAAGATCACGAGGTCATCTAGGATCCCTTCAGGCTTGATCGTTGATCTATCAGCAAGTTCCAAAACGGTAGGGGTTGGCCGAAGATTAGTGAGTCCTAATTTCTTCATAGTTTCTAAGGTCATAACGTTAATAGCTGCGCCTAAATCCACCAAGACATTTGGAATTTGTGTTTTCCTTATGTGAATTGCAACAGTCGGGTTCCCAAGGTCATCGTACTTTTCCATAGGGGCATTCCCCATTATTAATTCTGAAAGCTTTCCCAACACATGGATAGTGGGGGGATCCCTAGGCCTTCTTCCTGCTTTCTTGACACACAAATCCTTAACCGTCTTAGCATAAATGGGCACATCATGGAGGGCCTGTAACAGTGGAATTTTAACATACAAATTTTTCAACTCTCCCACGAGATCAAATCGGGGCTATTCCCATGGTTTATGCAGTTGCAATCGTTCAGGGTATGGTGGTTCTCTATTCAACTGTGTAGGCTGTGACACATCATGTGTTGCTTCCTGAGTTTCAGATGCTGCTTCAGTAGGAGTATCAACATCCTCAATAATGGAGCTTGCTGAATTAACCATGTTCTCATAGTGCTAATTTACTCCAGTTTCAATCACTGGGGGTGACACATCCTCATTGATAATAGGCTCCACTACCCTCCCTGATTGTAATTCTATATCATTGCAGGGAATCTGAGTAATGGAATACGCAGGCATGTTGGCAGCCTGAAATTGATGGACTGCTTTATTGTTTGGGTCCGGGTTAGGTTGTGCAGGTAGTTGTGGTCAAAGTGGTGCATTCAAAGGTGCGGCATTGTTTTGGAAAGGGAGTTGTGCTTGCTGATACTATTGAGGAGGGTACTATTGATACTGAGTCTGGTGATGGGGAAAGTTATTTCCTTGGTAAGAGTTTCTCCAGTTGGAATTCCAAGGAGCTTGGTTCGACTGCTATGGCCATAGTGTCCATGAATTAGGACTTTGCATTGGATTCTGGGATGGATGCCATTGGTTGCTGGAAAAATGTGAAGGGAATTGTGTATTCATATTGTGCATATTGTTCATTCCATTCATATTATGCAGAAAAAATGCTGGATCTGGATTCATACCTTGGTTTCTAGGCTACCATGGTTTCTTCTGTGCCATAAAGTATGCTAGCTCTACATATGGAATAGATGCATGAAGGACTACTTTGACCTTAGGTAATGATGGACACTCCTTAGTATCATGATCGAGTTCACATATCCTACATACCTCTGCTTTGTCCAACGGGCATTCCTTCAGTGGATGCTTCTTCCTACATTTAGGACAGAATACCCAAAGTGTAAGATCTTCTACCACTTGTTTCTATTTTTCCCTCATGACATCCAACTCTGAGGAAATGGATCTCATCATGTTTGTTTTAAAGTGTTAGGATATTCCTATACTCCATCCTAGTCCCACTAGTATTTTGATCATTTACATTTTCAGTCATGCATGCACTTTTAGGGTTTGCATGCATTTTGCATGCATCCTAGTCATCAGTCCAGCACCTAGCCCTTAGTTCGCCATCCCCCAGAAGCTTCTCACTATTCATTTTTAGCCCTCCAGTTGCTTAATGCACCCTTCTTCCTTGATTTTAGGAAGCAACTCGCCCTCCTTCACCTACCAATCCATTTGTCTTCAGTTTATACTCAGTTACACTTAGTTACACTCAGTTACAATCAGTTACACTCAATTACACTTAGTTACACTCAGTTACACTCAATTACTTTTAGTTACACTGAGTTACACTCAATTACACTTACCTGACTCAGTTTGACTGATGGTTGACAGTTACTTGAGCATTGATGACTCCACTGATGATGGTGAAGAATTCCAGTTGTGCTTTGATGATACTAGTTGTGCTTCGATGACACTCCAGTGATCCTTTGATCACTCCATGAAGGCTAATTCGAATTGCCACCTTAGGCATTCAAATTCCTCATGCATTGTATTATTTATATGTCCATTTGTGATTAATAAGATAGTGTGTGTGAAGTATTATTGCTTCTATCTGAATTCTATTGTACCATATTATTCTATTGCTCATTATACTGTATTGTTCACTCTTCTTCTATTTTCCTGCTTAATCATAATTACTCTTCTGAGGTATACATCATCTCTTAGATCTGCTGTGAGGATTTTCACATGGTATCAGAGCATGTTGAGAGTATTGTTTATCTCCATTCTTGAGAGTTTTTTGTAAGTTATTACCAAGATTTTGAGTGCAACAGTTGTAGCAGTTTCGGCATTTTTGCAACAGTAGCAGTTGCAGTTATTCTATATTGTTTTTGCAGGTCTTCTACAACTTCAATGAATTCAGAAGAAATTACTCCTCTTTCTCCATTCAACTATGATGAATGGAAACCAAGAATGATAGCATATTTGAAGAGCCATGATCTCTTTGATTGTTATTTTGAAAGAGAGATTGAATCCTCTAAAGAGAAGATTGACTAGTTGAATAAAGGTGACATGCACTTTGGAGCAATGATGCTTTCTTTTCCTAAATACCTGAGATTTCATTTCCAATACCGTGATGGTGTTGAAACTCCAAGAGAGTTATGGACTCCAAAAGAGTTATGGGCTCACCTGGATGAAAAATTTGGCAGAAAGAATGAAGGACTTGGTTTTAACCCATTCGAGTCTTGTATCTAAATTGGGTTCTAAGCAATTACTGCTTGGGATAATTTCTCATGCATATGATAGTTTTGATCTCACCCCTGTTGGTTCAAAGGAGATCTCAAGAAACTATTTTTTAAGTCTTAAATCTGATTTTGATTTCAAGCAAACATGTAATAGTTATTTTTGGCATAATCTCACCCGTGGTGGTTCGAAGGAGAAGACAAAATACTATATGCACTTTCACAGATTTGATCCTACCTCAGCTGATTCGATTCACAGGTTCAAGGATCATTCTCATACTGTTGGATTTGTTCTCATCACATTTGATCTGAAGAGCAAGTACAAGCACATGCTTTTTGAGCATGATCCACTTCTTCCCAAGAAGAAGATACCTCCAGACATATGATCAAGCATCACACTTGCTTGAGTTTGGAGCATTTAATTTGTGTGTGTGCCTTACAGTCTATTTTTTGAGGAGGGGGTATGTTTCCCATGAAATTTTCCCACTTCCTTGGTTTATTGATTGTTATTATTCATTGTATTGGGTGACCTTTGGTCTTAGTTACCAGGGCCCAGGAAGGATTAAGGGGGGGTGTTAGGATATTCCTATACTCCATCCTAGTCCCACCAGTATTTTGATCATTTACATTTTTCAGTCATGCATGCACTTTTAGGGTTTGCATGCATCTCAGTCATCAGTCCAGCACCTAGCCCTCAGTTAGCCAGCCCCCAGGAGCTTCTCACTATTCATTTTTAGCCCTCCAGTTGCTTAATGCGCCCTTCTTCCTTGATTTTAAGCAGCAACTCGCCCTCCTTCACCTGCCAGTCCATTTGTCTTCAGTTTATACTCAGTTACACTTAGTTACACTCAGTTACACTTAGTTACACTCAGTTACACATACCTGACTCATTTTGACTGATGGTTGACAGTTACTTGAGCATTGATGACTCCACTGATGATGATGAAGAATTCCAGTTGTGCTCCGATGATAATAGTTATGCTTCGATGACACTCCAGTGATCTTTTGATCACTCCATGAAGGCTAATTTGAATTGCCACCTTAGGCATTCGAATTCCTCATGCATTGTATTATTTATATGTCCATTTGTGATTAATAAGATAGTGTGTGTGAAGTATATTGCTTCTATCTGAGTTCTACTGTACCATATTATTATGTTGCTCATTATACTATATTTTTCACTCTTCTTCTATTTTTCTGCTTAATCATAATTACTCTTGTGAGGTATACATCATCTCTTAGATCTTCTGTGAGGATTTTCACATAAAGTTATCTAGTAAGTTGCCTATTTATGCTCGAGTGGACCCTCCACTAGCTGACTTCTGATTCCTAGTGAAGACATCCTGGTCTCGGTCTTTGTCTCATTTGCTGGTTCTGGAAGATCCCCTGGAGTACCTTCGACATAATTCAACAATCTTTTCAAAAGGTTCCTTCGAGATATCCCCTTTCCCCAACAGATTTAACATATCAAAGAAATATTCTCTAATTCCTCTTAGTAAGATAATCTTGAGCTCATCCTTGCCAATCTCAGCATGGATAGATCTTTGAAAATTGTACAACAATCTTTCCACAAAGTCTTCCAAACATTCTTCATCCTTCTGAACCATTTTAAACAACTCTTCCTTTCTATCTCTAGTTTTGCAATATTCTTGGTACTTAGAAAGAAATGTGTTTTTCATTTGGTCCCAAGTAGTAATGGTCTCACGACCCGGACTCATGAACTAGCGCAGAGCATTTCCCTTCAAGGTGGCTGGGAATAACTTCAGCTTCTGAGCACTAGAGGTGTAATCATAGCTACGACAGAGGATATCAAACTCAAAAAGAAACTCATCAGGATCCTCAGAGGACTTACCATGAAAATTTGGGAGAACTGATGGTGAGATATTCTTCATTGGAGCTACTCCAGGTATCTGGAGGATAGGGAATTCTAATGTAGCCACAGCATTACCAGGATGATTATTTTCTCCTTCTTCCTCTCGGTGATTCCCATGTTCATTCTCACCCTCCTGTTCTCTACAAGCCATGGTTCTGGTCCAGAAATTAACAGCTTCCTTTATGTGTTCTTCCTCTGCTTTAGCTTCTTCCTCTCTTCTCCTCTCTTCTCCTCGCCTTCTTCCTTCCTCTTCTATTCTACGAGTCTCCAACCACACTTCCTTAGAAGCTCTGGTTCCATCTATATGATAGATCTCCTCTCTATCTGGTGCACCTACAACACTTCCCTTATCTTCAGGAGGTTTACTTTCTGCAACAGGAGTTGAAGGTCCCGTTGTATTCTCCACTGTGGATGCTGAGTGTTCAAGATTGGGAGGAACAGGATTTCCCGTGCCTGTAGAGTTCTGTAGTGGTCTAGTGGAAGAATCAGCTTTAGCAATTATCTCATCAATGTATGTGTGTCTTCCCTGACCTGCATTACGACCTCGACCTCTTCCACTTGCAATGTTAGTATTCAAAGGGGGTTCCCGATTTGTTTTTCTTGTATTCATGCATGCTGTAAATAATTGAACTAAAATAAAATCAAATGAAACCAAATACTAACTTTGTCTATCTATTACCATCCTCGGCAACGGCGCCAAAATGTTGGTCACCCTATATGTCAGTTAATTAAAGCTAACATACAGGATGGTCAATATAAATTGTCAAACCCAGGAAGGTCTTTTATTTCAAAGGAAATAAGCACAATCTATGCATAAACAGATCAAGCAGTTGATTTACTAAGTGCAGATAATGACCCTACCTATATGATCATCCAACTCATTCCATAAGAAAACTAATCTAATTAATACATCTAAGAATCCAAAGTGAAACAACCTTCCTACAGAAATCAACCCAGCAAGTTAATGATCTAATAATGAAATGGAACTAGATTACTTTTGCAAGAAGTTAAATCCTATAATTATCAAACTACAACATTCAATGTTTACCAAAATGATCTATCCAGTGGCTTGTGTAACTCTACCATTATCTATCTAATCTATGAATGCAATTGAAGATACAACAACAACCAGAATTAAAATACAAACTTGAACTCTAACTAATAATTACTGGAAATCCTAGTAAGCATAAACAACTGAAAGATATTGGAATTGAGCTTGGTTTTCACAGCTGATTAAAACACACATGCATTTAAATAAATTATCCTACACAGTCGACTGTTACACCACTCTGTTACAGCTATTCAAGATGCAATCATGCTACCAAAGAGGAAAGCTAATCTCTGTTACAGCTACCAATAATATCTGCAATAATTCCACACCACATGACAGAAGTAAAACTAAAATACTCTACCTACTTAAACCGGATATCTCTATGAGAAGGCGGGCCCTAGCCTTCTAACAGACACGCCGAGAGTCACATCAAATTAAGACACATAAATGAAGAACTCTTCTCTCATATTAATGATGGAAGATCGTGAGTCTCAGTGCTCTGTTACAGCTTACACAAAGTGGTAATTGTCCAATGCCAGGCTACGAGATCCTTCTAGAATTTATACAAGGAAAATAGAGTTTCAGATCCACTATATTCGTGCAGCAATGAAGATCTATGATCTTCATGATGCGGAGTTACAGCTAACTGAAACAGCTGTATTAAACAAGGTTGTTAATCATGAAGGATGTTGTTGCTCTGATAATTAATGGATCAACTGACTCAACAACTGGAATGCAACCTATCTGTCGTAGCTAGGCTCTGGTTTAGTAGAATCTGTTACAATGAGGATCTGTTACAGCTTTCATGGAGGATGCGTTGTTCCTTGGAGTATGAGGAGCTGGTGCTTTGAAGAGTTACAGCTGGTGCCACTTGGATGATACACATGCGCTTTAGATTTTGACTAAATGAACTCACAAATGTCAGCATAAACCAAGGACTAAGATCCATAATCTTTAACAATCTTAGGCATAAAATAAATAAAGCAATAACAAATTATACCTATCAATATTATTGATTGGTCTAGAAAAAGACATGGATATAGCTTATAAAAGTAGGATGAAATCAGGGCAAAATGACGTAATCAAGATGGCCAAAAAGGGGCATTTCCTAGACCCAACATGCTACAGGTCCTTATTGACATATTCCCTTCCATTGTCCTTATTGACATATTCCCTTCCATTATCAGTAATTAAAACCTTTATCTTCCTCCCAGTGATTTTCTCCACAGAATATTTGAATACATTGAAAGATTGGAAGACTTCAGATTTTTTCTTGAGAAAGAAAACCCAACAATATCTTCAAAAATAATCAATGAATGTTAGGACATACTTTGAGTTTCCATAGGAGGGTGTAGGAAGAGGTCCTATCACATCTGAATGGACCAAACCAAGAAGATGAGCAGCTCTCCTTTCCTTCCCCTTTTGATACTTGCACTCTGCATGCTTCCCAATAGTGCACCCTTTGCAAGTGCCTTTGGAAAATCCGATGGTTGGAATTCTTTCAACCGTGTCTTCTTTGCTCAATGCTTGAAGATATTTGTAGTTGAGGTGTCCAAACCTCTCATGCCAAATTTTACTGACTTCATTAGCATGTGACATAAGTGCATTTGGCGAGGAGTACTCAAGAAAGTGAGAGAACTTGTACATTCTTGAATCATGATCTGCAACACCAACTGCTACCACTTTGCCTGTAGAAACTTCAAAAATTTCCACATCATATTGAGTGAAAATAAATATCTTGGCCAGACTAGTGTGGGTCATTTGGTAAACGGAGAGGATATTTGCTATAAGATCAGGCACATACAATACATTACTGGAGTACCCATTTTCTAGACTGATCTTCCCAATGCCTCTCGCTCGGATCTCTGAATAATCACCCATGAGAATGGAAGGACCACTGTAAGGTGAAAGAGTAGAGAAATAATCTCTTGCAGAAGCCATGTGCCTTGAGGCACCTGAATCTATTATGAAAGAGGAATATTCTGAGGTACTAACCATCAATGCATGGAACCTCTCATCTTCAGAAACACCCTCCTTATTCTTTGAAATTTTTGGAAGAGGAATATTATTCTTCTAGAAGAGATGGGTCATCATGATATTAATATTTTTCTTCATGCATGCACTTTTAGGGTGCCAACCCTTTTGACAATAAGTGCATTTGGTCTTCTCTTTCTTCTTTCATTTTTCCTTGATAGGATTCGAACCCCCATCAAAATATTTGGGCTTCTCCTTGTCTTTCTTCTTCTCTTGGTGTTTTGAACCCTTGGGATTTTGCTTTCCTCTTGCTTGCTTCGAATCTCCATTTGCAAGAACTTTGTCCTTTAGCTTAATGGAACCCACTAGAACCAATTTATATTGTTCTTGAATGAGCATCTCCATGAAATCTGCCAGAGATGGCATATTCTAGTTTCGACTTGTAATCTTTGTTTAGTGAAATGTAGAAACAAACACTGAGTACTCAGGACCCAACTTTGAAATTATGGATGAAACCAACTATTCATCCTTCTTATCAATGCCACATTGCTTGATATGCAAAACCAAGGATTTGAACTTGGTGAAGAATTCTTGTATAGTTTTGAAACTACTTGGGATTAGTGAGATCAACTCATTCTCAAGTTGGTGGTCCCTCATCTCATTAGGATTCCCAAACAATGACTCAAGCTTGAGCCATACTTCATTTAGAGTAGTGAGACTGCCAATGTGAAACAAGAGGTCTCTTGAAATGCTTAGACAAAGCATGCCAAAAGATTCATCCATTATGTTGAAGAAATTAGACTTCTCTACTACAGAATTTGGCTCAGTTTTTGTCTCCATGGTCACTCTGAAGAGACCCTTAGATCTCAGTTGGATTACCATTTCGTCCTTCCACTCAAAATAGTTTAATGGAGTGAGCAATACATGAGACTGCTCCATTCTGTAGCTTGCACACTAGGTGACAAAGAACATTGTGTACCTGAAATGCAAACTCTCAATCACTCTCGAGGAGATCCTAACTAGCTAATCCGAACCCTGCATTGACAGAAGGCACATTCAGGAGAGCGTCACACCCTGGGTAGACTCCAAAGTATTTCTCCAATGGATTCAAGGAAATGGCCCCAGGACTTTTGTGGTTTCTCCACTGCTTCTGAAGCAGTCTTGGTTCGAATAGAAGCTTAAATAGCTCTGATACTACGTGAAATATAAGTCACAATAGGATCTACTAGATAAATATTACCTCACAATCAACAAATTTGGCTAAGTATGCAAGAAAATAGTGTGAATAGAATTATGGACACACAAATGATAAAAAACCAATCACAAATGATAAAAAACCAGAACACAAATGATCGAATATCATGTTTATTATAACTGTCGAACCCAGAGATGAGTTTTGAATACACTTATATAGCATTTGGAAGAATTTTTTTGCCTTTGGAGGCAACTACAAGTGGCTAGCTTACATTGGATCTCAATCCCCCCTAGGTTGACGAATAGGCTCCCAAATCAACTCTAACAGCTACGAATTTTCAATCTGAACGTTGGGTAGGAATGGGAGGGAATTAATGATGGTCACACACGTGGTGGTTAGGATTTGGTCGAATGTAGGTGGCGAAGGATAGGCCAAAACAACCAAAAAGGTCCAAAATGTCCACATACAATGCATGGGCACGTCTAGTCAAAGACAGATCCACAAAACAGGGGATAAGGGCACCTTAGCTCAGGTAATGGCAGTAAATGGTGGAGGTGGCCATAAATGAGGGTGCATAACTACGGGTTTGACTAGATTTTGGTCTAGAAGTGGTGGATTGTGCCATAAATGCCCCAACTAACTTCTAACAACCTTGGATTATCATCATTAACCTTATTTTGGACCAATTAATCATCAAATTAATGTGACTAAGGTCCTAAGGTGTAATAATGTTCTAACACTAAGGTACGTGCATATTATGCCTAATTATATGGATTCATTGAATAATGGACAACATTGATTATTTATGATTAAATATAATAAATATATTCTACCAAGTTGTTTAGGTTAAGTATAGACATTAACCACATCCTTATTTTGATTCGGTAAAACAATATCAATATATATATAAACATAGATATATAAATTAATTAAGATACACGTCTAATTAATATATATATATATATATATATATATATAAAGTAAGTAAGTAAATAAGTAAGTAAGGTACACATGTCTAACTGTGTAGATTCATTTAGTAATGGAGCAATGTAAATTCTAAAAAAGTCATATAATAAAAATTTAAATATAATGAATATGTTTTATTATATTGTTTGGATTATATATAATTATTAAATTCGTATTCATTTACTAAGTGGGAAAAACATAATATTCAAACATATACTTAAGTTTTAATCAATCTTATTTGCTAAACTGTATATATAAAATATAAATTTATAAATTCTTCATATAATAAATAAAAAGATTTATATATATATATATATATATATATATATATATATATATATATATATGAAAGATCTTTTGATTAAATAAATTATATTAATTATGAAAAAGCTTAAAAAGCTTCATCATTTTATTTAAGTCATTTATATTTAAATTAAATATTTAAATATCTATTTATATAATATTTAAATATCAATACATTTTATTATTATATATCTCTTCATTTCATTTTAATATATAAGTTAAGGATCTTTTGATTAATATATAAGTTAAGGATCTTTTGATTAGAATATAAATTAATATATAAACATATTATTCTAGAGTAAATAGAGTTAGTCAAAGCTAAGATGAAACCGAAACTTTGAAAATTTCAAATACAGCTAAAATACGATAGTGGAATTAAATAGCTTCATTGAACATTTCAAATACAGCTAAAATGTGATAGTGGAATTAAATAAAACTTCATCGAAAATTTCAAATACACCTAAAATGTGATTTGGAAATTTCAAATGCAGCTAAAATGAGACGAAGATAATACCAAAACTTCGGAAATTTCAAATACAGCTAAAATGTGTTAGTGGAATTTTAATGAAAAATAAAATATTTTATTTCTTCAAAAAATATTATTGTTTCTTTTATTTTGTTTATGTCAATTAACTCATATTTGGTTGTTTGATTTAACTAATTCACTTAAATGAGTTCACATCTTATTAAATAATTATTTATAAGCACCTGTTTCTTGATTGATTCATGTGCAATGGTCCACATTTTATTAAAAAAATATTTTATTGATTTGATTAGTTACAACGAATTAGGTTTTACGCTGTATTGTCGACTTATTTAAGTACCTGAGAGATTGAGAGGTTAGATCACTTAAGCCATTGTGGACTTACTCGAGGACTTGAAATGGATTTTGTGATCGACTTAGAGGCCTGTAAGGATTGTGCACGGCCTACAGATGTAATTTTTGATGGCCAATTTGGTGATTACATCTGCGACGGCTGTGGCCTTGTTCTGCATACCAATAATATTGGTATTGCTGATGCGGTTCGGGTGCCTTTCCACGGTTCAGAAGCTGCGAGGATTACTAAAAGGGTTCGTCCGGAAGCTCCGAGGAATGCTGAGATGCTGAAAGGGCACGCCAAGAAAACTTCTGAATCTCAGAAGGTTTGAAATGATGGATGTTCCATTCTTCGACATGTAATGCTTTTGATGGATGCTCCATCGTAATAAATAAGAAATAAATGATAGATTATTATGGATCACAGTGTTTTACAGTCTCTTCTTGTTTACTCTATACTTGTTTATGCGAAAGCATCACTCATAGTTATTATGGATTTTTATTTGCGATTTTTCTAAATTGTTAATTATGTTAAGGGTTTAATGATAGATTTAACAATCTTATTTGTTAATTGTCTTAATGGTTTAATGATAGATTAAACAATTTTAATAGACTTCCTTTTGTGCTAGGAAATAACTAGTCTAAAGTGAGGAAAGTGTCAGATTGCTGGAACTTCTAAGTTGTTGTAGGATTTGTGCTTGGTGATTGGATTTAGCTTTGGTACAGATCTTGAAGGTAATAATAATTAATCAAATAGTAGTCTCGTGGAGAGTTGTGAATTTCACTCTCTCCACCAAGGTTCAAAGTTCCTAGTGAGGCATTGGCCTATTATGATAAGGCTAGAAGGGTAGGCACCCTAGTGAGTGAGATGAGTATATGGGTGTTCCTCATGAATGTGAGGGCCCTTGCTAAGTGGCCAATCATTATTATATATGGCTTAAAGGCTAATGGATATACTCTTGGGTTATAATGGCAGTTGTGGGATTTGAACCTGGGTCATCTATATATATGTCTTGCACCATTTGAACCTATGCCAAGGTAATATAGACCTTAAGTTACCATTCTCATGCTTAAAAAAAAATCAAACAACTGTTTTATTTGTATTTAAAAAATACGGTTGTGGAAGCTCCATACAACAACTGAAAGGAGTGTGTAGAAAAATCCTATAATTTTAAATTTTGTCTTTGTGCTTGTTTTCCTTAGAAGAAAAAAAACATGCAACTTGTTATTCATGTTAAATCAAAGTTACATACATGAGACTACTACATCATGTAGTTTCTACCCAAATAACAATATGAAAATGCTACTTCAACCATAAAAAGAACATGCCTCCAACTAGTCTCAAAACCCTCCAAAACATAGGGCTTTCCACCAAAAAGCAATATCTTCATTTTTTTTAAAACCAAAGAGACAAAATGACAAAAAAATCTCAAAGTAGGTCTCATAAAAGACATACTAAAGACTTAGAACAGAAGATGATGTCCAGAATCTATAAGATCCTCATCAATAACCTCCTCATAGAGTAGTATCCCATTCATTTCACCAATCACATTCTTTGAGAGAAAATCAGCTTAGTGATGGGAGTTATTGAAGATATGACTAAAGGAGATCACATCAAATGCCCGAATCAAGTTCTTCACGTGTGACATCTAGTGATGTAGAAAAATAGAGTGCAATGAAGATATGTTTATCAATATAAGGAGAGGGTATTATATGAGATTGTGGATGGGTGAATGTAGGGGTACAAATACTCATACAAAACTCCTTGCTCTTTGGGGGTTACTTTGGTTTACAAGGAAGCTAGGTTTTATGGAGTTAAGGGTTCTTGGTGATTCCAAGATTATTATAAACTAGGCAAACCACTCTGCAAAAGAAACCCTATAATTTCAAAAAAATCTTTGTACTTAAGATGTTAAGTCTTACAAAATCTAACTATGAGTCCCATGAGTACATTGTCTAGCAAACTAGGTTTGTAACAAAATATCATAGAAATACATTCAAAAAATCTTGAGATTACAAAATTCTATTATCACTAAGAGATTCATGTACTCTAAATCTACATTATCAATCTCAAGGTTTATGTGTGCGTGTTTAGCATTATCCTCATATGGAACCATCACTTACACAAAATCAATAGATAACTTTGGGTGAGGGATCAAAGCGTGTAAGATCATATAAAATCCTAAGACCAAATCTAGAAGGGTAGGCACCTTAGTGAGTGAAATCCCCATATGGATGTGTTTCATGAACCTCTCATCCCTTGCTGAGTAACAAGTTATTGGTATATGTGTATTATAAGCTAGTGGATATGCCGAGATAATCTAGACAACTTACAATTCTCCTAGTTAAAAAGAAAAATATTTAATCAAACATTGGTTTAATTTGTATTTAAAAAATATGGTTTGGCAAGCTAATACAACAAGTCATTATAAAGAAGAATTTGAAAGGTCTCAAACCCTTCTGCAAAAAAAAACTATAATTTTACTTAAAATGTTCTTAAGTTTTAAGAAATATAATTATGAATGCCATGAGCATATTGTCCAACAAACTAGGTTTGTAACAAAATACCTTAGAAGACATTCAAAAAAATCTTGAGATTGCAAAAATATATTATCACTAAGAGATTCATGTACTCCAAATCTACATTTTCAATCTCCATGACTGCGTGTGTGCTTGTTTATGATTATCCTCATCGGTAACCACCACTTAAACAAAATCAATAGATAACTTTGGATGAGTGATCAAAGAGTGTAAGATCATAGAAAATCCTAAGGAGAAATCATAAAACATGATATAATCTTCTTCAATTTCTCAATTTTTCCACTTTGGTGAGGAATAATCTCTTGGATATTTGCATTCTTAGTTCTCTAAGTTTTATTTTGACTGGTATTTCTGCTACTAAAATGTGAAAGGGAAATCTAAATATACTTTATAGTTGCTTGTCTATGAAGATCTACAAATAAAGAAGGTCTCACAAAAAATGCAATGAACTATGTGACTAGGATGCTCCATCCTTGTCCAAACCAACAATTAAACTTATGCCTTTAAATTGAGACAATCCCCTCCCCTAATACACAAAATTGACAGAGACAAGGGAATTCCAAAACTACTTATAACCCATGATACCGAGCTAAAACCAAAATCAAATCATAACCGAAAATTCCAAAACTAATTGTAAACCATAATACCAAGCTGAAACAAAAATCAAGTCATAAAGAAGAGGACAACAAAGTTGAACAACATCTACAATTAATTTAAGATAAAATGTCAAACAAGAGACAACCCACAATATAAAACTAAAAATATAAATGTGTGGTAGATTCAAGTTGGTGCAGAGCCCAACTACCCTTATAAGCAACCTTGCCTACTTTCATAAAGCTCCAACAAAGTGCAAAAACCAAACAGATATTCAAAACAAAAATCCACTTTCATCACTCCAATTCATCTTTGTATAGTTATTAATCTTTGCATGATGCATGTGTAATTGAGTAGGTTGTTCTAGTGATTGGGATGGATGTAATGCTTACCCTTTCAGCTTAATATTCTTATGTACTCTGCACTTGCAGTTTAGTAATAGAATATGTACTTTTAATCATCATGGGAGGTAACAAATAATAAGGTTACTTAATTTGTTTTATGGTTTTTTATAATATTATTTACCCTAATGACCTCATAGAATTATACGTTTTCAAATCTATTCACCATCCCTAAATCTCTGTATATGAGGCTTTCTAGACAAGAAACTTCAAAGTAAAGTTTTATAGGATTCACAAATGCTAAACTGTGATTGTATAATTCCCATTATAAATAGATGTTCATCTCTCTTGAATTGAGTATCTTTAACCTTTGATACAAAGCTAACATCTCTCGTTGATTATTGGTGGTTTCTTCTCAACTCTAAATGATTTCAACTTTTGCATTTCCTTCATGATCCAAGGTGACCCTTAGCACCTATCGCACCTAGATTTCGTTTTACAGACCTGTATATGAACAAAATATATTACTTCTACGCAACTTTCCAACTTTGAAATTTGATCTTCTCCAACTTGATGTACCAAAACTATGTTAGGCAAGGTTTTCTCATGAGTACTTTGGGCCATAAAACTGCCCCATTAGAAAATCCTTTAGTCATACTTACTCCTCTACTTCTAAAACTAAACTACTGTATGATTATCTTAATCTTTGTACAAAGAATCCCACGTACTTGCAGTACTATTGATCTGAGACAAGGACTATCTTCCTTGAATACTACTCCCAACCATTATTTCCTTCATAAGAATTTTGGCATAGACAGCCATGCAGCCATGCTTTCCTTCGAAGGCGCTTCTTTTGAGGGGAAGACCATGATTTGTGTCAACTCTACAAAGGATTTATCCCATAATTATTCTGTGAATTCACACTTCAGAAAACAGATGCTCGATATTTCTTGCACCCTGTAGCAAAATGGCCATCTTGATGCATCCTGAAATCATCACCTCTTTAAATGCTATTTTGTTTGGAGCTTCCCGTTTGCAATCATTTATAAAAAAGATTTTCTGCAGCCACTCTCTTATTTCAGATAGAATATCAAATAAAATCCATGTGTATAGAACATCAAATCAGTGGTTATGCAGCCACTATCTTATTTCAGATATTCAAGATATTCGAATAATGATAGTCTCTACATTATCTCATCTTCTCGGATGTCGATATGTTTACCATTTCCAAGCACACCTAAGTTAAATGACATCGAAGATGGGCATGTAGCTTTGAGTCTTCTGCCATTCTTTTTTCTTAAAGTACACCAATTTCCATAATAATTGCCTCCTTGCTAGATTCATGAACAATGGATGTTTTGAGTCTTTTGCCATTCTTTTTTCATGACACCAATCTCCATAATAATTGCCTCCCTGCTGGATTCACGAACAATGGATTTTTACTATCAAACCTTGTGTTCTTGTTTGGACCACTCACTATATCGACTCATAGTGTTGCTCTTCCCTCCTTGTAAAAGGAATAATCTCGCATATTTTGTTACATTATTCTACATGGAACCAACATATATGAATTTTGATATACCAACATGTTGAACCTTGATATACATGAAAGGATCATAAAATAAATTTAATCAATAGCATTTGATATACATTATCCACATGAAATATCAGAGGAATCTGAACTCAGTGATAGCTGCCTTGGGGCAAGTCAACTAGTAGGGTGGCAACTATCACCTCAATAATGTAGTGTTTTTCTATAAGTCAACTCCTAAACAAAAGCCAAGGGTAGATCCTATAAAATTCAGTCATCTTGAAAAATGTGACTTAAGCAACTTAACAATACAACTTGGCAAATAACTCAAAGCTTGCACCTGTATGAAATAAAGATTATCTTTGAAAATGTGACTTAAACAACCTAACAATACAACTTGGCAAATAATTCAAAGCTTCCACATATATGAAATAAAGATTAGTGCCTTACCACTTGACAAAAAGGATACAACTATAGAACATGTAATACTCACAAGCTACACTAATAAACAAAAGTCAAATAGTGAGCTTATCTAATTACGAGAACATCAAAGCAAAGTCAAATTGTGAACTTTGGGAAGCGAGGATTGATTTTGCTTGGAGATGGGTCAAATTATGGATTAGCTTGGTGCAGGGATAGATTGTTTGTTACAAGTGAATTGTTAAGAGAATAGGGGGGTTCGATATACGGTAGCTAAGTGGCAACGATTGACTTTGCTTGTTAAAGGGAGGTGGGTCAAATTATGAACCGGATTAGTGCAGATCAATCAATTGTTTGTTACAAGTAAATTGTTAAGGGGAAAAGGGAGGTTTTCGATATATGCTAGGTATGTGGAAAAAGGTAGAGTCAGGGGGTATGTCCAACATCGTCACCAATCAAGGGTGTAGTATGGAAGGTCCCTATGGTCACTACCTAGTAGATTCTCTTCACTATAGAATTTTCCCACAAGTAACAAATCTATGGTATTTATAGACATGGAAATTACGTCTTTAGGGAAGGTTGATTTAATTAATGTCAATTTAATTAAAGGGTTTTAAGATTGATTATTACATGGAATTAATTGAGTAACATGAGCGATTTAATCATGAGATATTAACATGCAAATTAATTTATTTTCTAGCTGAAATAAAATGTGATCTAATTACTTCTTAAAGCAAATTAGATAAAAATATGCTAAGCTAAGCAAAAATAGAAGAAATATAATGCACACAAATGACATGGAGAGGGGTAGGAAGGATTTGACACCACCAACTTACATGATTTACAATGGGTTAAGTAGCCCTTAGAAATGTCTATTGTTGGTCCTTCTAGCCAAGAATTAGTCTTACAAAAATTACAATGTGGAAAGGAGAAATTAGAAGAGGTAACTTCTTTGCTTAAGACGCACCTTGGGAGGTTGAATGGTAACTAGTCTGGGATGCCTCTTGGATTGTTTACTTTCTATAGTAAACATGTAAGAAAATGCTATAAAACAACAAGGAAATTGCTCTAAATGATCTATTTTATTTCTCCCAAAGGGAGCCTGTCCTCTAAGAGATTTACTATACTAGAAAAGACTAGTAAAGGGGAAAGTTAGGATAATCATTATTAAAATAAGAAAGATCTAGTATCATGACATTATCTCATTATCCAATGTGTGGGAAGTGAGCTAAACTATGACACAAATACTCTAAAGAACTATTTACAACTAAGGTGTAGTATTGAAAAGGATTTTAAATCATGCAGGACAAGTGCACAAAGTTGCTCCCCAAAAGTGTTGCAACGGGGGCCGCACTAGCGAGGAAAAAATGAACACGCACACGCACCTAAGGCAGCGCGGATGCACCACTAGGTTCGGTACCAAACCGAGGCGCATGCGCGTTTCTGGCGTGTACACGCTCAAATGCGCGCATGCGCACCTATTAAGATTATTAAAAAAACATGGGAGAGTCTTTGTAATTCTCTCCATTGTGGTCGAGCGTGACTTTCCCTTCGAGTGTGCGGCGTTACAAACCACCAAATTCACCATTTCGACTCGAAAACTATCTCAATCCATCCACCAAGTCATCATCAAGTGAATTGGATAGGTAAATTCCATGGTTTTTGTCATTTTATTCATTTTTTTTGTCATTTTATTCATTTTTGTTTGTTTATTAAATTTGTAATAATTCCCAAATTATTAAAATAATAGAGAATTTTTCAATTGCAGAGTGTAAACCTACACAAAGAATGAAAAAAATTTGAACATGGAGTCCGTTGGAACACAATAAAACACAAATCTTGGAACCAATGAAAACCCTCAACAAAATACAAATGCCCAAGAAAATAAAACCCCCAACAAAATTTTGACCAAGATGGCTTGAACCATGATGTAAATGAAATGAGAGTGCACACTCGAGAACTAAGAAACACAGTGGAACCATATCGAGTGTCCCTTTCCACCTCAATTGAGAGCTCAATTGACTCCCTCATCCATGCACATCGCCAATTGACTGACATGACTGAATATAGAGCTAGGATGCTTGAGTATTATTCCACAGGAATTTCCAAGGAGGAAATAAAAGAATTGAATATTACAAAGGCCCAATTGTACCATATGTTCACCGATCCAAGAACACAACAAACACCTCACATTATAAATTCACGTGTTTGCATGGATTGGTGTCATTTCCAACAATGGAGGAACAATTGGATGCATAGGTGGTTCATGGTTTATGATAAACCTACCTACAATAATAGGGAGGTTCCACAGTACTTCCTTTGACAACTGTGGGCTCTTCCCAAGATCAACCTGCTGCTAGGAGGAACCTACTGAGAGGGCCACCACCTCCTAGGTGCGATCCCAAACCCTCTCCCTAGCCACCTCAATTACCCCACAAACTTTATCATATCGAATGGGCGATGAGGAGTGTTGCACGTGGACTACTTAGACACACTTCCTTTGTATCATCTACTACAATGGAGAAACAAGTTTACCCTGATAGAGATGCAGGTGTAGGGCCTTCACGACAGAGTCAGGATAGACCTATGACTCGTGGTATCCATGTTTGGACTTCTAGTTCGACGGGTACAATGCCACATCTTTGTCCCCATTGCGGGCACACTTTCCATGGCTCGAACGAGGGCTTCTATATGGATCAGGTTAGCACTTTTTTTAATGTGTTCTCAATCATCACTTGATAATTTGTAAAGTAATTTTAAAGTATTTTTGTTTGACTTAAACTATTATTTCAATATACAATTATTTAGAGTTAGAAAAATAGGATCGTAGAGGAATAACAGTAAACAGAAATGGAAATATAATCACACATACACATTACAAGAGAGACACAGATATATCGTGGTTCACCCAACTTGGGCTACGTCCACACTAAAGTTGTGAGTCCTTAATATTATTTCATCCAGCAAAGTGAAGGGATACAACCTGCAGCACAACCGCTGCACTTCCTCTTCACTGTCTCACAGTCTCTCTACTGATCTCAGAGATATTTACAATGCATAAAACCTAGTACATCAACCCTAGCTCTATTACAATGTCTTTCATTTATAGGGAAAATACAATGGGAAAAATACCACGGGATACCCAAAACCATGGGCTTGCAAAACAGCTGGCGAAAATAGCCCCAAAAAATTTTCTCGGGGGCGCTGCCCCCAAACCCTCTTTTTCGGGGCGTTGCCCCGAACCCCTAAAAATGTAGAATGGGTGTACAGTCCTCTGCGGTGCACGGCTGAGACAATGTCATCTATGAGATTGGAATATCTCGCTCCACAACCAACAATCTCCCACTTGGATATTGATCGCAACAACTCCACCGCTACTGCACTTGCTTGACTTGGACTTGGCAACTTTCTCCTCTTCACCTTCATGCTAGAAGGCCAACTGAAACCGAGCAAGAACTCAGTTTCTCTCTGGTCACTACCTTTGTGAACATGTCTGCAGGATTCTAGCTAGTATGTATCTTTTCCAGCTTCAACAGTTCATCTTCCAGAAAAAAGCATATGAAATGGTACTTGAGCTGTATATGTTTAGTCCTGGAATGGAATGTTGAGTTCTTTGCAAGATGAATGGCACTCTGGCTGCCACTATACAACCTGCTATCCTTCTCATGCTTACCCACTTCCTCCATAAACCTCTGCAACCAAATCATCTCTTTACTAGCCTTTGTAATGGAAACATACTCTGCTTCCATTTTTGAAAGTGAAACAACCTTCTGCAGTTTCAAAATCCAGCTTATTGTTGTTCCACCTACAGTAAACACATACCCTGTGGTGATCCTCCTGCTATCCTTGTCACTTGCCATATCTGCATCAACATATCCCTGTAGAATAGTGTATGAACCTCCAAAACATAATGCCTAAGTGGTAGTACCTCTCAAATACCTGAGAATCCACTGTACTACCTTCCAATGTTCTTTACCTGGATTGTTCATATATCTGCTCACAAATCCCACTGCATGTGCAATATCTGGTATTCTGCACACCATAGCATACATCAAGCTGCCAACTGTTGATTGATAGGGAATCTTGGACATGTAATCAGTCTCTTCCTGTGTCTTGGGACACATTTCTTTACTTAGACTGAAATGGCTGGCCAAAGGTGTACTTACTAGTTTTGCATTCTGCATTCTGAACCTCTCCAACACCTTTTGTATGTACTCACTCTGAGACAATGTCAACTTGTGAATTTTCCTATCTCTCGTTATTCTCATACCAAGGATTTGCTTTGCAACACCCAAATCCTTCATCACAAATGAATTAGATAGCTTCCTATTGAGTACATTTATATCATGCATGTTAGACCCTGCAACAAGCATGTCATCCACATACAATAACAAGATAATATATCTTTCATTGTCTAGCTTCTTGAAATAAATGCAGTGGTCAGAATGACATCTACTATAGCCTTGTTCTGTCATAAACCTGTCAAATTTTAAATACCACTTCCTTGGAGCTTGCTTCAAGCCATACAAACTCTTTTTCAAACTGCATACCAAGTTCTCCTTACCTTTGACCTCATACCCTTGTGGCTGCTGCATATATAGCTCTTCCTCCAAATCCCCATGGAGAAAGGCTATTTTTACATCTAACTGTTCAAGATGCAAATCTTCTACCACCACTAGACTTAAAACAGTCCTAATTGAAGTCATCTTAGCAATAGGAGAAAATATTTCATCAAAATCAATACCTTTCTTTTGTGAAAACCCCTTTACAACAAGTCTGTCTTTGTACCGCTTCTTACCTCCTTCTTCTTCCTTCAACCTATAAATCCATTTGTTCTGCAATGCTCTTTTACCAGCAGGCAACTGAACCAGATCCCAAGTCTGGTTTCCTACCAATGAGTCCATTTCCTCATTCATGCATTGCTCCCACTTCTTTCTAGTTTCTACCTGCATTGCTTCTTCATAACATTCTGGATCACTAGCATCAGTCATCAACAAATAATACATTGAAGGAGAGTATCATTTAGGGAGTCTACGTAACATGGTAGATCTTCTTACAGTTGAAGGATTTCCAAGTACTTGTTGTTGTTCTTGATTTTCTGGCACCTTTGGAACTTCATTTTCTTGAATTTCATCAAGTATTGTGTACTCTGTGTTTTCCTTCTCCTGTTTATTTCCCTGCAACTAGTCTTTATACATGACCTTTTCATTGAATATTGCATCTCTACTCCTGATGATTTTGTTATTTTCATAATCCCATAAATGATAACCAAATTCATCAACCCCATATCCAATACATGTACATTTCTTGGATTTAGCTTCAAGCTTTGTTCTATTTTCTTTATCAATATGGACAAATGCTTCACAACCAAATGTTCTTAGAAATGAGTAGTTTAACTTTTTATCTGTCCATTCCTCCTCTACAATACCACCATCCAAAGCACTTGAAAGTGCTCTATTTATTAAATAAACAATAGTATTTATAGCATCCGCCAAAAATTGTAAGGGCAACCCTGCATGCAATCGCATACAGCTTGCACGCTCCATGATCGTTCTATTCATCATTTCAGAGACACCCTTTTCTTGTGGTGTTCTTGGGACTGTCTTCTCTCTACAAATCCCATGGTATGAACAGTAACTATCAAACTCCTTGCTGCAGTACTCACCTCCATTATCAGATCTGAGACTCTTCAAACTTTTTCCTGTCTCATTCTCAACCAAAGATTTCCACTTCTTAAATGTAGCAAACACATCAGATTTCTGTCTAATGCAATAAACCCAAGTTTTTCTAGTTGCATCATCAATAAATGTAACATAATAATGAGAGCCACTAAGAGATTGTACCTTAGCCGGTCCCCATACAATAGTATACACAAGCTCTAACTTTTCATTCTTCTTCTGTTTCCCAACCTTGAGAAATCTAACTCTCTTCTATTTTCCATAAACACAGTTCTCACAGAATTCCAAACTCACCTGCTTCAAATCTGGCAGCAACTTCCTTGAGTGGAGAATCTACATCCCCTTCTCACTCATGTGGCCAAGCCTATGATGCCATAATGCTGTATATGTTCCTGTGGAAGCTAAAGAGATAGAATGGTCAGTATTATGAGGACATAAATACAACGTACCTACCCTGTCTCCTTTTGCTATCACCATTGATCCTTTAGTGATCTTCCACCACTTTTCTTCAAATGTAGATAGATATCTGCCATCTCCCAACTGCCCTATTGAGATCAGATTTATTTTCATAGCAGGAATATGCCTAACATATTTTAACAGTCAGTCAGTTCCATTCTTAACTTTTATCCATACCTTACCCATTCCAACAATTTTACATGGCTCATCATCACCCAATAAAACATGTCCAAAATAGCCTGGAACATAATCATGGAAGTATTTCCTATGGGGTGTAGCATGACATGAAGCCCCTAAATCTACTACCCAATAATCACTAGTCTTATCTAATGCAAGAATCAAAGCATCATGTAACATATCACCTGCTACATTTGCTTCCTAGTTAGTTTCCTTCTATGCATCTCCTTTCTTCTTTAGAGATCTGCAGTCTTTCTTCAGATGTCCTTTCTTTCCACAGTTCCATCACTCTATCTTTACCAGTATGGACTTGGATCTTCCCTTTTTAGATTTGTTGCGATTACCTTGGCCCTTTCCTCTCTCCTTTTGTCTTCCCCTGGTCTCCATGGTCAACGCATTACCTGATGTCTCACCTGTGCTTTTTCTTCGCATTTCCTCGCTAAGAATAACACCAATAACATCATCAAATTTCAAGTTGTTTGAACCAGAGACAGAGTTACTTATAGCCATGAACAAGCTATTCCATCTTTCTGGCAATGAACACAATATTAGAAGAGCCCTAACCTCATCATCGAACTTCAAACTTACAGAACTAAGTTGATTTGTAACCGTATTAAACTCATTTAAATGATCAGTAACAGATCCACCTTCAGACATCTTCATATTAAATAAGCACTTCATTAGAAATACCTTGTTGGAGGCCGAGGGTTTTTCATACAGCTTACCCAATGCCCTCATGAAACCCTCTGTTGTCGTTTCTTTAGATATATTGAAAGCCACCGATGAAGCCAAGCTTAGCCATATTGTTCCCGGAGCCTTTTTGTCAAGAACCGCCCATTCTTTGTCCTTCATAGCCATCGACTGCTTTGCTCTTCCTCCCAACGGTAGGAATAGATCCTTCTGGTATAGATAGTCCTCCATTTGCATCTTCCATAACTGGAAGTTTTGTCCATTAAACTTCTTGCCCTTAAACTTTCCTTATTCCGCCATTGCTCCCACTCGAACTAGAAACCCTAGCTTCCTGCGGGTTTATCTGCCAAATAGACCTTTGGCTCTGATACCAATTGTTAGAAAAATAGGATCGCAAAGCAATAAAAGTAAATAGAAATGAAACTATAATCACACATACACATTACAAGAGAGACACAGATATATCGTGGTTCACCCAACTTAAGCTACGTCCACACTGAAGTTGCCAGTCATTATTATTATTTCGTCTAGCAAAGTGAAGGGATACAACCTGCAGCACAACAACTGCACTTCCTCTTCACTGTCTCACAGTCTCTCTACTGATCTCAGATATATTTACAATGCATAAAACCTAATACATCAACCCTAGCCATATTACAATGTATTTCTTTTATAGGGAAAAAACAATGGGAAAAATACAACGGGATACCCAAAACCATGGGCCCACAAAACAGCTGGCGAAAATAGCCCCAAAATTTTTTCTCGGGGGTGCTGCCCCCAAACCCCCTTTTTCAGGGCGTTGCCCCGAACCCCTAAAAATGAAGAATGGGTGCACAACTGAGCCGATATCATCTATGAGACTGGAAGATCTGGCTCCACAACCAACAACCTACTACTAAGAGGAACCCACTGAGAGGGCCACCAACTCCTAGGTGCGATCCCAACCCCTCTCCCTAGCCACCTCAGTTACCCCACAAACTTTATCATATCGAGTGGGCAATGAGCAGCTTTGCACGTGGACTGCTTAGACACACTTCCTTTGTATCATATACTACAATGGAGAGATAGGTTGACCCTAATAGAGACGCAGGTGTAGGGCCTTCATGACAGAGTCAGGATAGACCTATGACTGGTCGTATCCATGTTTGGACTTCTAGTTCAACGGGTACAATGCCACATCTTTGTCCCCATTGCGGGTACACTTTCCCTGGCCCAATCGAGGGCTTCTATATGGATCAGGTTAGCACTTTTTTTAATGTGTTCTCAATCATCACTTGATAATTTGTAAAGTAATTTTAAATTATTTTTGTTTGACTTAAACTATTATTTCAATGTACAATTATTTAGAGCTTAGACATCGTCATGGGAGAAAGTAGGATATCCCAACCTGGATGAAACAATGGTAGTTGTAACTGAAATTGTGGCACCTCAAATGGAGTTATTTTCAGTACCTCACACAATATTGTTATTACTTATGGAATTTCTAGTTTTATGTATTTATATTATGACATGCATGATTATAGTTCGTACAATATTTTTTAATATTCTGATTGACTAAATAATTAGTTGTTAAATATGTTCATAACATGCATTCATTTTGGTGTCCACAGGTATGCATGGACTATGATGATCAACCATCTGTGTCAGGGATCGACAGATCACAATATACAAAGGTACAATGTGTAGTTAAAAGCACTCTTTTAATTTTAAATATTACAACATACTATGGTTTAATTTGAATTTTATTTACTAAACTATGATATTACAAATTTGTATGCACGGGCCGCCAACAGTTGCAGGCCACTTTAGTCCCTGGTTTCCACCCTCTCCAATGAGTTGCCTCCCTCGCTTCTATCCAGACCCCTCCCTCTGTCCACCCCCTCCCTTCCATACAGCCTCCCCTCTTCGTCCATACTCCCCCCTACATCGATCCCCCCCCCCTCCATCCATCCTCCTCCATTCGTCCACACCCCCCATCTATACATCCTCCTTCATTCATCGATGCCACCCATCTATCCATCTTCCACTATTCATCCATTCCCCCCCTTCCATCCAGCTTCCTCCCTTTGCCCACAACCTCCCTTCTATCCATCCTCCTCCCTCTATCGAGGACTGCCCTCCCATTCACCATACCTCAACATCCCCCCCAGCCCTTTTGGTTCGATACCCCCTATCGTACATCTGGTAGGGGTTCATCATCCACAACATCCTCCTACACCCCATACCACCATGTCCTCCACCATATCATCTCCAGTTCTTGCCACGATTGTGGCAACTACTATTCCAGTATATACCCATGTATCTACAATGGTTGCACCCATAGTTGTTGCATCTACATCTACGCCCCCCCCCCCCATGACTGCATCGGAGCAGGTTGTCTAGCCAATTGCTCCACTTGCTAGCCCAGAAGCCCAACCATGTCCATTTTTGGAGGTGTTCACGGTGAGAATCAAGTTAATTTATCAAAATGTTTTGATGCATTAACCAAAATTAATTTAAGCAATTATTTGTTTTCAATGAAATGATTGTCATAAATTTTGTAGGGTGGAATTGTTGATAGGATCAACAGATCCAGGACACCTTCCTCACGTCTCCCACTTGAATCAGCGGTGAGTTTTTTAAGATTTGAATTGTACATTCATTTTATAAATGTGGCAAATGTTAAAAATGCATGAAAATGATCGTATCTTATATCATTTGTTTCAGAGCCTCGGGAGACGGTCTACTCCTAGACGGAAGAAGACCTGAGGTACCAGTAGCTCCAAGAAGAGCAAGATCAATTTTGGATATGCGCTTGGGAGTGAACAGGGTGGTCATAATTCTTGACACACCATGTTTTGTACATTAGCCATGATGTGGCACTTTTGGACAACAATTTCCATGTACCTTGTATCTACGGCACAGGTTTCCATGTATTTTGGATATACGGCACGAGTTGCCGGATTTTGTATAGGGCACGAGTTGCCATGTATTTTGGATCTACGATAGGAGTTGTCGGATTTTGTATAGGACACAAGTTGCCATTGTATGTACAGTGGGAACCATGTTCCACTATTTTCCTAAAAATTTATATGTTTGTTCGAGTTTTGTTCCACTATGGTTTTATCTCATGGATTTGGAAATATGGTAGAATGTACATGTTGGCCTAATATTTACTAATGCTATGATCATATTAGGTTTTCCATCCATTGAGAAGGTTGTCGCAAGTGTACATATCCATCATATAAAAAATTTCATGCTACAATCAATTTCAAAGCATTGAGAGGATGAGCATACACCATACACCATGAACATACACCATGCACCCTTTACAACTCGGCCAAATGAATTATTTGCAATAAATACTAGTTATGGTCCTAGAATCAACCATGATCATTTGTAATAAAATTGTCAACCATGCCATAACAACATTTCAATCATCTAATAAATAATTAGGTTTCTAAATTAGGTTTTGGGTGTTAGGTACAACGTTTTTCTAGTTGTGTGCACCCTTTCCATATAGATGAGAAACTATGCATATATGTGTATAATGGTTTGGATTCAAATGTATGCACATGAATATATATGTACAATGAAAATGATTTACTTTTTATATGTATTATAATTTAGGTAAGGGATTACGCTACATAATAGGGTTTCATTGTGATTAGAATACAAACTAGGGTTTACGCTACCAACTAGGGTTTTTAGGATAGGCTCTCGTGTTTCTAGGATAGGCTCCAAGATCTATGGTTACAAGCTTAATGTTGAACTCCACTATCATGACAAAATTGTCACCAACACCATGCCCACTACAATAATTACCATCAAGCCTTGTCATCCTCTTGCTCATGGTGCCACCATCCTCATCCCCATCAATCATCTGTCATCCACCGTCAACCTAATGCACTTTGTTTCATTGTCATCATCACCATATCTATCCTCACGCCCATTATCACCATCGTCATCATTGTGCTCATTGTCACCATTGTTGCCATCATGCTCATTGGAGTGTAGGCCATTTAGCCTCTTTGTTCATGTATTTTGGGTCAGATATGGATTGCACTTAATTTTTTTTAGCTGTATGCACCCTTTCTATATACATGTCATAAAATTTGCATATAAGTGTATAATTATTTGGATTCAAAACTAGAGTTTTTAGGCTAGGATCTGGGTTTCTAGGCTAGGATCTAGGCTCTAGTTTTACGGGATTAATGTTGAACTCCTTTATCATGACCATAACAAAAATGTAACCCTCACTTAAGAAAAACCACTTATTAGGCATGGGAATATTTTTATACCTTGTTTTAACACTTGCATTGGGAATTTTCATCAAATCTTAGAGGAATGACTAATGTTCTCGAAGGAACACCTTCGAGATTCAAGGTCAAGGTGGGGGATAAATCCTAGAGGAGGGGGCACATGGTGCTATTAATAAATAGGATCCCAATATAGGAAAGGATATTTTGATATGTAATTATTTGTTGTAGCTTGAAATTTTCTACACTCTATAGGACATTTAGGTCATTTTCACCATAACTCCATCCCCATGTTCATAGTCACCATCCCCATTCTCATTGCACCATGACCATCATGATTCATCAACACCATGCCCATTTCCACCATCAATGTTACCACCATCCTTCTCATGCCCTTGTTGTCACCATCAACACCATGCCCATTGATACCATCAATGAAACCTTCATCCTCATCATTCCCATGTTGTCACCATCGCCATTGAGAGGCATTGGAATTTTTGCACAAAGTTCCAATTCAAGAGTCAAGATATTAATTTTTGCACGATATTCCAATTCCGCTTAATATTAATCTTTGAATCCAAGAGTCTTAAGATAAATAAATATGAAATTTGTATGATAAGCCCTAGGATTAAATTTCTATATTTTTAGCTAGATATAATCAATGGAGAACAAGTAGATCTAGAATAACTAAGAATTCCAACTAACATTATTCTTTAGGGTTAGTAGATTTCATTTTAAAACAAAACAAAAAAATACTTTTTCGATATATTATATGTGGATGGTAAGCACTAATTAATGTCAAAAGACTCAAGCAAGTATGGACTCACCCAAGAATTACTCAAACCATTTGATGTGTTGGAGGACCAACACAATTTCACAAAGGAAAAGAAAATATATCTCACTCATTTCCTTTAAGGTTGCACTCTACAAAGAAGGGTTTAGTATTCTTTACATTGGTATTCAATGAAGGTCTCCAAATAGCACAAGATGGACCAACAAAAAACCAACAACTAATGAAATAAATGAAAGATAAAGCCTCTTTATATAGGAATTGAGACCCAACTTCATCCTTGTTTTCCCTAAACGTGTATGGGGTGACTTAATCATCATTTCCTATGTGACATCCCACCACACCCAATAGTTCCACATATGAGATTTATGGTTTTTCCCATAGACACTTGATATAGACACTTTCAACCAACTCAAAGATACCTCTAGTATACCTTCAATCTACTTAGCCTACCTTTCCATATGCCATATAAAAATGGGGACATCTAGTTGGTACCATTGTTCTATGGCATATCCTCTCTAATTGACTTATGGTAAAACACTTTCCTATGTGTTTACATAACATTAGGAGGTCAAAGGTGTTACTCTATAATGGCTCACATATTCTCAAAATTGTCTCAATAGCTTAGGTAGCATCACGATGTGGTTATAAGTGTATGAACTCTTGTGTGAGGCATGCCCTTAGGGGTTTAAGCAAGAAAAACTGTCATTTCATCTCATTAGCAACATTTACCTAGCCATTTTTCATACGTCATTTCACTAGCCACTTCACCCAATTTCCTGTGTGTGGTGCCTAAATCAAAGTGAAAAGAGTAAAAGTACTATAAATTAAATAAAATCAAATGATGAATGGGAGTTATGCCTCCTTGCAAAAGCCATGAATATCTTATGTCGTAGCTTAGCAAATCCAAATCTAAAGCAAGGGGACTTGAAGGTAATCTAGTTGCATACATGTTCTCCTATTGAAGTATGTATCAACACTTGGGAGCCAAAGATTCTCAGACATTTCCTATATGGTAGTTTGAAATCTCCTTTATGCACATGTGGGAGGTGACAGAACCACGTTCTGCTCACCGGTTTGGGTTCCGTGAGCCCGGAGCAAATCCCTAAAGTATCCCTGAATGGCCACGGGGTTCCTAACCAAAATTCCCATAGAACCAAAACCGTGACTCCAATCGTGAATCCGTCGATTCCTATGGATTCAAAACCTCAGGTTTCAGCTAGGGGTCCCCCCACACTGTTCCTTGAAGGCTCAAAAATGGTGTTATTGTGCCATATCTAGAACTAGCATTTTGCTCAATGAAGGCCATTCCAATATTTCTTAAAGGGGTCATTTATGACCCGAAGACTCCTAGGTGAGCAAGGACATATTGAACACATCCACAATGGCCATGTGCATGTGCGGGAGCTGACAGAACCCCATTCCACTCTTTCATTTTCGTTTCGGGCCCCCAGAGCAAAACATCAAAGTGTCCCTGAATGGCCACAAGGTGCCTGGAAAAAATGTCGATAGAAACCAAAACATGACTTCGATAATTGTAAATCAACAAATCTGGTGATGTGGGATAAAAATAAGTTCATTTTTGAAACTCTCGTCAATACCCTCAACTTGTATGGTTGTGAAGTTTGGGGTTGCACCATCTCTTGAGAATCCTAGAGAAAGATCGAGCAAATCCAAAAAATGTTTTATCATGTATAACCTCAAAATTAAGAGTAATACATCCTATCCTATTCTCCTCATAGAGGTAGTTCTTCCCCCCATCGAAAGCATCACTATGACTAGGCACTCGATGCACAAGAATAAGATAAATAACATGGAAGATCATAGACTCTATAAAATTGCTTTAAATTCTTGTCAAGATTGGATCTTCGGATGAAGAGAGGTTGGTATAAGGAAGCCATGACTTGGTTAAATCATTGGGGGATTGACGAAAATACCACTTTGAAAAATATCAACAAGCTCAAACATACTGTAATTTTTAAGTTCAAAGCGAGATTGTGGGAGGAGAAATATTTAGAGGTTAAAATAAAATTAAGATATTACAAGGAGGTCATTAATCTTGATCTGGAAGATCAAAACTATTAATTTGTCCTAACAAGTTCAAAGAAGAAGTTTAATATAGTCAAGATAAGAACAAAATTACAAGAGCTTTATAGTGAAATAGAGTTTTGGTCAATTACTAAAACACCTTGTGAAGAAAGGATATCCCAGCTATGTGATCCTATGAGTGTTGAGGATGAATCTCACTTTCTTTTAGAGTGCCCTGCATACATCCACATTTGATCACAGTTTCCTAATATCTGCTACAATTCTAACCTCCATGATCTTCTAACTTGTCAAAACTATGGTGACCTAGGTATCTTTTTATCTAATCTTTTTAATCATAGGAATCAAATTTTACAGAAATATGAATAATCCCTTTCTCTTTTCTTGATGTCCCATAGACCAAATGGGTCTTAATGAACGTTAAATTCATCATCATCATCATCATTGTGAATGATAATTTTGTGAATCTTAATTGCTACGTGTGAAATCTAAGTCACAGTAGGAACTACTCGCTAAATATTATCTCACAATCAAGAAATTTGGCTAAGTATACAAGAAAATAGTGTAAAAATAATTATGGACACGCAAATGATCAAAAACTAGTCTCAAATGATAAAAAACTAGAACACAAATGATCAAATAGTAGGTTTATTATAACTTTCCAACCCATAAATGAGTTGTGAATACATTTATATAGAATTTGGAAGAATTTGTTTTCCTTTGGAGGCAGCTACAAGTGGCTAGCTTACATTGGACCTCAATCCCCCCTAGGTTGACCAATAGGCTCCCAAATCGCCTCTAACAGCTACAAATTGTCAATCTAAATGTTGGGTAGGCATGGGATGGAATTAATTATGGTCACACATGTGGTGGCTAGGATTTGATGGAGTGTAGGTGGCCAAAGATAGGCCAAAAAGGCCAAAAAGGGATAAAATGTCTACATACAATGCATGGGCACCTCTAGTAAAATAAAAATACACAAAACAGGGGATGAGGGTGCCTTAGCTCAGGTAGTGGTAATAAATGGTGGAGGTCGCCATAAATGAGGGAGACTAACAACCAATTTGACTAGATTTTGGTCTAGAAGTGGTAGATTGTACCATAAATGCCCCAACTAACTTCTAACAACTTTGGATTATCATCATTAACCTTACTTAGGACCAATTAATATTAAGACTAATGTATAAATAAGGTACTATGTTGTAATAATTTTCTAACACCCCCCCTTAAGCTAGACTTATGTAGCCAAAACAAAAATAAGGCCTTGGAAACTAAAGCTCAAGTCACCTTTTACAACAACACTTTTTATTAGTCCATGTAACCAAGCTAAGGAGGAAAACCACATGGGAAATAAAACCTCCCCTATAAAATGGACATGAAACAAATCAGGAAAATGTACCAGTATTCACCATGCATCACCCACCCCAAGGAGTGATCTAAGGTAAGTGAAATTCTTCTCAGTGAAACTGTTGGTGAAGATATCAACAGTTTTCTCAGCAGATGAACAATACTGCAAGGCAATAATCTGGTCATGCAGCAAGCCTCGAATGTAGTGTATGTGAATCTCTATGTGCTTGGGCATATTCCTATGTAATAGATCAATGGATATATGGATTCCATTTTGATTATCACAACAGATGACTATGGGTGAGTCAAATGCAAATCCAAAATTCTCCAAGAATTCCTTGCAACCATACACATTGTGTAGCTGCATTCACTGCTCCCCTGTATTCAACCTTAGCCGAAGATAAGGAAATAGTGTGTTGCTTCTTACTAGACCAGCGAATGGGACCATGTGAAAGCATAAACACATAACCATAATTGGAGTTTCGATCAATGCTATCTCCATCCCAATCATAATCAGTAAATCCAACTAGTTCAAGTGATGAACGAGATGTATAGTGTATCCTGAACTGCTTGGTACCTTTCACATAGTGCAAGATCCTTTTGGAATCCTTCCAATGGACCTCATAAGGCTCTTTCATGTGTCTTTCAACATCTCCTAAAAAATAAGAAAAATCTGGTCGAGAGTGTGTGAGATACAACAAGCTCCCAACTAGTTGTCTATACAGTGAACTATCAACCAATGGTGAAGAAACCCACTCATGGAGATTAACTTCTGAAAGGAATGGAAACTTAGAATCCTTTAATTCAGCCATCTTGAAATTATGCAGCATATTTGAAGTATATCTTGATTGAGAAACAGTGATCCCATCAATAGTTTGATCAATCTCCAAACCCATAAATTGTTTCAACAGTCCTAGATCTGAAATGGAAAAAGCAGTGTGCAATGCAACTTTAATTTAAACTAGTTCTTGGATGAAACTACTAGTTATCAATAGACCATCAACATACAATACAATAATAAAAATAATACCACTAACATGCTTCATGTAAACATTTGGATCATATTTACATCTCTGAAAGTCTTGTGATAGCAGAAAATTGTCCATCTTGGCATACCAAGCTCTAGGAGATTGCTTGAGACCATCGAGGGACTTCTTCAACCTGAAAACAAGTGTTGGATATGCAATGAAGCATTCATGATTCTGCATATAGATCTCCTCATGAATATCCCCATGAATAAATGCACTCTTCACATCCATGTGATGAAACTCCCATCGCTTGGAAGCTGCAATGGCCAAAACTTACCTGATTGAGTCCATCTTTTCCACAGGTGCAAATGTCTTTGTATATTCCACTGCATGGACTTGAGAGAAGACTTTAGTCACCAATCTGGCCTTATAATTCATATCAAAAGCATCATAGGCCATCGTGGTCCTATACACCCACTTTCATTGCACCAGTTTCCTCTTGGAAGGAAGAGGGACCAATTCCCAAGTTTCATTGTCACGAAGAGACTTCATATCTTCTTGCATGGAGGTTTTCCATATTGGATCATGTGATTATTCTTCATATGAATTTTTATCTTATCCAACCATGAGAAAACACCTCCCATAAATATTCAAATAACACATAGACAATGCATTGTTAAACTATGATCTAGTATTCCTAGGTTCTTGTGGATCACCTGCAAGTTCACCAGCTGCTTGTATGGTTTTCTCAGCCCACTTGGGGATTGAAGGTGGGTCATGATATGCATGCATGTCATCATATTCATCCTCAATATCAGAATCATAAATATCATAATATGAATCATCACTTATATCCTCTTCAGGAAGCGGGTTTGAGCATTCCCCTTCTCCTTGTTCCAATGCATGCATGGGCTCTTCTTCGAACTGAACACTCCTATCAATGAAATTTTTATGAGATGAGAGGTCAAAAATATTGTATACCTTTTCATATTTTGAATATCCAACCATGATAGGCTCCTTGATTTGGGGATGCAAGGCCTTTCTATTCTCTGGAGGTATTCTAGCCAATGCTCTTGAGCCAAACACCCTGAAGTGAGACATATTAATCTTGTGTCCCATTCAAGCCTCAAATGGAGTCATTACTTGCATGGATTTGTGTGGTGCTATGTTCTGAACATATGTAGCACAATTAATTGCTTCAGCCCATAGTTTTGGAGACAAATACTTAAACTGCATCATGCATGTAGCCATTTCCTTCAAAGCTCCATTCTTGTGCTTTGCCACACCATTCGGCTAGGGTGTGTAAGGCACATAATGTTTCATTCGAATGCCATCTTATTCACATAGATGCTGCAGGTCCTTATTGGCATATTCCCTTCCATTATCAGTACTTAAAACCTTTGTCTTCCTCCCACTTATTTTCTCCACAGAATCTTTGAATACATTGAAAGATTGGAAGACTTCCGATTTTTTCTTGAGAAAGAAAACCCAACAATATCTTCAAAAATCATCAATGAATGTTAGGACATACTTTGACTTTCCATAGGAGGGTGTAGGAAGAGGTCCTATCACATCTGAATGGACCAAACCAAGAAGATGAGCAACTCTCCTTTCCTTCCCCTTCTCATACTTGCGCTCTGCATGCTTCCCAGCAATGCACCCTTTGCAAGTGCCTTTGCAAAATCCGATGGTTGGAATTCTTTCAACCATGTGTTCTTTGCTCAATGCTTGAAGATATCTGTAGTTGAGGTGTCCAAACCTCTCATGCCAAATTTTAATGACTTCATTAGCATATGACATAAGTGCATTTGGAGAGGAGTACTCAAGAAAGTGAGAGAACTTGTACATTCTTGAATCATGATCTGCAACACCAACTGCTACCACTTTTCCTGTAGAAACTTCAGAAATTTCCACATCATATTCAGTGAAAATAAATCTCTTGGCCAAACCAGTGTTGGTCATTTGGTAAACAGAGAGGATATTTTCTACCAAACCAGGCACATACAATACATTACTGAAGTACCCATTTTCTAGACTAATCTTCCCAATTCCTCTCATTGGAATCTCTGAATAATCACCCATGAAAATGGAAGGACCACTGTAAGGTGAAAGAGTAGAGAAATAATCTCGTGTAGAATCCATGTGCGTTGAGGCACCTAAATCTATTATGAAAGAGGAATATTCTGAGGTACTAACCATCAATGCATGGAACCTCTCATTGTCTTCAGAAACACCCTACTTCTTCTTTGAACTTTCTGGAAGAGGAATGTTATTCTTCTGGAGGAGATGGGTCATCATGATATCAATATTTTTCTTCATGTATGAACTTTCAAGGTGCCAACCCTTTTGACAGTAAGTGCATTTGTTCTTCTCTTTCTTCTTTCATTTCTCCTTCATAGGATTCGAACCCCCATCAAACGATTTGGGCTTCTCCTTGTCTTTCTTCTTCTCTTGATGTTTTTAACCCTTGGGATTTTGCTTTTCTCTTGCTTGCTTCGAATCTCCATCTGCAAGAACTTTGTCCTTTTGCTTAATGGAACCCACTAGAACCAATTCATCTTGTTCTTGAATGAGCATCTCCCTGAAATATACTAGAGATACCATCTTCCAGTTTCGACTTGTAATCTTTGTTTAGTGAAATGTAGAAACAAACATTGAATACTCAGGACCCAACTTCGAAATTATGGATGAAACCAAATATTCAACCTTCTTATCAATGCCACATTGCTTGATATGCAAGACCAAGGATTTGAACTTGGTGAAGAATTCTTGGATAGTTTCAAAACTTCTTAAGATCAGTGAGATCAACTCATTCTCAAGTTGGTGGCCCCTCATCTCATTAGGCTTCCCAAAAAATGACTCAAGATTGAGCCATACTTCATTTGGAGTAGTGAGATTGTCAATGTGAAACAAGAGGTCTCTTGAAATGCTTAGACAAAGCATGCCAAAAGATTCATCCATTATGTTGAAGAAATTAGACTTCTCTATTGCAGAATTTGGCTCAGTTTCTGTCTCCATGGTCACTCTGAAGAGACCCTTAGATCTAAGATGGATTACCATTTCGGCCTTCCACTCAAAATAGTTGAATGGAGTGAGCAATACATGAGACTGCTCCATTTTGTAGCTTGCGCACTAGGTGAAAAAGAACATTGTGTACCTAGAATGCAAACTCTCAATCACTCTGGAGGGGATCCTAACTATCTAATCCAAACCCTGCATTAACAAAAGGCACATTCGGGAGAGCGTCACACCCTGGGTAGACTCCAAAGTATTTCTCCAATGGCTTCAAGGAAATGGCCCCAGGGACTTTTGTGGTTTCTCCACTGCTTCTGGTGCACTTCGGAAGCAGTCTTGGTTTGAATAGAAGCTCAAATAGCTCTGATACCATGTGAAATATAAGTCACAGTAGGATCTAATAGCTAAATATTACCTCACAATCAAGAAATTTGGCTAAGTACGCAAGAAAATAGTGTGAATAGAATTATGGACACACAAATGATAAAAAAATAGAACAAAAATGATCAAATAGTATGTTTATTATAACTGTCGAACCCAGAAATGAGTTTTGAATACATTTATATAGCATTTGGAAGAATTTGTTTGCCTTTGGAGGCAACTACAAGTTGCTAGATTACATTTGACCTCAATCCACCCAAGGCTGACGAATAGGCTCCCAAATCAACTCTAACAGCTACGAATTTTCAATCTGAACGTTGGGTAGGAATGGGAGGGAATTAATGATGGTCACACACATGGTGGTTAGGATTTGGTGGAGTGTAGGTGGTGAAGGATAGGCCAAAAAAACCAAAAAGGGCCAAAATGTCCACATACAATGTATGGGCATGTCTAGTCAAAGATAGATCCACAAAACGGGGGATGAAGGCGCCTTAGCTCAAATGGTGGAGGTGGCCATAAATGAGGGCGCCTAACTGCAAGTTTGACTAGATTTTGGTCGAGAAGTGGTGGCTTGTGCCATAAATGCCCCAACTAACTTCTAACAACCTTGGATTATCATCATTAACCTTATTTTAGACCAATTAATCATCAAATTAATGTATGAATAAGGTCCTAAAGTGTAATAATGTTCTAACACTAGGGTACACATATTATGCCTATTTGTATGGATTTATTGAATAATGAACAATATTGATTATTTATGATTAAATATAATAAATATTTTCTACCAATTTGTTTAGATCAAGTAAAGACATTAAGCACATCCTTATTTTGGTTTGGTAAAACAATATCTATATCTATATATATATATATATAAATTAAGATACACATGTCTAATTAATATATATATATATATATATATATATATATATTAAGGAAGGAAGAAAGGTACACATGTCTAATTGTGTAGATTCATTTAAAAAACTTATATAATACAAATTTAAATATAATGAATATGTTTTATTATATTGTTTGGATTGTATATAATTATTAAATTCATATTCAAACATATTTTTACTAAGTAGGTATTTAAACATAATATTCAAACATATACTTAAGTTACAATCGATCTTATTTGTTAAAAGTGTATATATAAAATATAATTTTATAAATTTTCATATAATAAAAAAAAAAGGTATATATATATAAGTGAAAGATCTTTTGATTAAATAAATCATATTAATTATGCAAAACCTTAAAAAGCTTATTAGATATTTAAATATCAATATATTTTATTATATAAATTACATTAGATATATTTTCATTATAATATATAAGTTAATGATCTTTTGATTAGAATATAAATAAATTAAAAATATAAATTAATATATAAACCTATTATTCCATAGTGCCTTAGTCAAAGAGAAGATGAAACCGAAGTTAAGATGAAACCGAAACTTCGAAAATTTCAAATACAGGTAAAATGTGATAGTGGAATTAAATAGATTCATCAAATCAAGTCAATTCAAAGAGACGAGGATAATACATAAACTTCGGAAATTTCAAATACAACTAAAACGAGAGGAAGATAATAATACCAAAACTTCAGAAATTTCAAATACAACTAAAATGTGTTGGTGGAATTTTAATGAAAAATAAAATATTTTATTTCTTCAAAAAATATTATTGTTTCTTTTATTTTGTTTATGTCAATTAACTTATATTTGGTTGTTTGATTTAACTAATTCACGTAAATGAGTTCATGTCTTATTAAATAATTATTTATAAGCACCTGTTTCTTGATTGATTCATGTGCAATGCTCCACATTTTATTAAAAAAATATTTTATAGATTTGATCCGTTACAACGAATTAGGTTTAGTGCTGTATTGTGGACTTATTTAAGGACCTGAGATATTCATAGGTTATCACTTAAGCCATTGTGGACTTACATAAGGACTTGAAATGGATTTTGTGATCGACTTAGAGGCCTGTAAGGATTGTGCACGGTGTACATATGTAAATAAGTAAATCTGGTGATGTGGGATAAAAATAAGTTCATTTTGAAACTCTCGTCACTACCCTCAACTTGTATAGTTGTGAAGTTTGGGGTCCCACCATCTCTTGAGAATCCTAGAGAAAGATCGAGCAAATCCAGAAATGTTGTATCACGTATAACCTCAAAATTAAGAGTAATACAGCCTATGCTATTCTCCTAATAGAGGTAGGTCTTCCCCCCATCGAAAGCATCACTATGACTAGGCACTCGATGTACAAGAATAAGATAAATAACATGGAAGATCATAGACTCCATAAAATTGCTTTAAATTCTAGTCAAGACTGGATCTTCGGATGAAGAGAGGTTGGTATAAGGAAGCCATGACTTGGTTAAATCATTGGGGGATTGACGAAAATACCACTTTGAAAAATATCAACAAGCTCAAACATACTGTAATTTTTAAGTTCAAAGTGATATTGTGGGAGGAAAAATATTTAGAGGTTAAAATAAAATTAAGATATTACAAGGAGGTTATTAATCCTGATCTCGAAGATCAAAACTATTGATTTGTCTTAACAAGTTCAAAGAAGAAGTTTAATATAGTCAAGATAAGAACAAAATTACACGAGCTTTATAGTGAAATAGAGTGTTGGTCAATTACTAAAACACCTTGGGAAGAAAGGATATGCCAGTTGTGTGAGTCTATGAGTGTTGAGGATGAATCTCACTTTCTGTTAGAGTGCCCTGCATACACCCACATTTGATCACATTTTCCTAATATCTGCTACAATTCTAACCTCCATGATCTTCTAACTTGTCAAAACTATGGTGACCTAGGTATCTTTTTATCTAATCTTTTTAATCATAGGAATCAAATTTTACAGAAATATGATTAATCCCTTTCTCTTTTCTTGATGTCCCATAGACCAAATGGGTCTTAGTGAACGTTAAATTCATCATCATCATCATCATCATCATTGTGAATGATAATTTTGTGAATCTTAATTCCTAGGTGTGAAATCTAAGTCACAGTAGGAATTACTAGCTAACTATTACCTCACAATCAAGAAATTTGGCTAAGTATACAAGAAAATAGTGTAAAAATAATTCTGGACACACAAATGATCAAAAACCAGTCTCAAATGATAAAAAAACTAGAACACAAATGATCAAATAGCAGGTTTATTATAACTTTCCAACCCATAAATGAGTTGTGAATACATTTATATAGCATTTTGAAGAATTTGTTTTCCTTTGGAGGCAGCTACAAGTGGCTAGCTTACATTGTACCTCAATCCCCCTTAGGTTGACCAACAGGCTCCCAAATCTCCTCTAACAGCTACAAATTGTCAATGTGAATGTTGGGTAGGCATGGGATGGAATTAATTATGGTCACACATGTGGTGGTTAGGATTTGGTGGAGTGTAGGTGGCCAAGGATAGGCCAAAATGGCCAAAAAGGGATAAAATGTCTACCTACAATGCATGGGCACCGCTAGTAAAAGAAAAATACACAAAACAGGGGATAAGGGTGCCTTAACTCAGGTAGTGGAAATAAATGGTGGAGGTGGCCATAAATGAGGGAGACTAACTACCAGTTTGACTAGATTTTTGCGAGAAGTTGTGGATTGTACCATAAATGCCCCAACTAACTTCTAACAACCTTGGATTATCATCATTAACCTTATTTTGGACCAATTAATCTTAAAATTAATGTATTCATAAGGTACTATGTTGTAATAATTTTCTAACACCCCCCTTTAAGCTAGACTTATGTAGCCAAAACAAAAATAAGGCCTTGGAAACTAAAGCTCAAGTCACCTTTTACAACAACATTTTTTATTAGTCCATGTAACCAAGCTAAGGAGGAAAACCACATGGGAAATAAAACCTCCCCTATAAAATGGACATGAAACAAATCAGGAAAATGTACCAGTATTCACCATGCATCACCCACCCAAGGGGTGATCTAAGGTAAGTGAAAGTCTTCTTAGTGAAACTCTTGGTGAAGATATCAGCAGTTTGCTCAGCAAATGGGAAATACTGCAAGGCAATAATCTGGTCATGCACCAAGCCTCGAATGTAGTGCATGTGAATGTCTATGTGCTTGGGCATATTTTTTTGTACTCTATCAGTGGAGATATGTATTGCACTTTGATTATCACAAGAGATGACTGTGGGTGAGTCAAATGCAAATCCAAATTCTCCAAGAATTCCTTGCAACCACACACATTGTGTAGCTGCATTCACTGCTCCCCTGTATTCGACCTCAGTTGAAGATAAGGAAATAGCATGTTTCTTCTTACTAGACCAGCGAATGGGACCATGTAAAAGCATAAACACATAACCAAAATTGGAGTTTCAATCAATTCTATCTCCATCCCAATCAGAATCAACAAATCCAACTAGTTCAAGTGATGAACCAGATGCATAGTGTATCCTGAACTGCTTGGTACCTTGCACATAATGCAAGATCCTTTTGGAAGACTTCCAATGGACCTCATAAGGATCTTTCATGTGTCTTTCAACATATCCTACATACTAAGAAAAATCTAGTCAAGAGTGTGTGAGATACAACATGCTCCCAACTAGTTGTCTATACAGTGAACTATCAACCAATGGTGAAGAAACCCACTCATGGAGCTTAACTTCTGAAAGGAATGGGAACTTAGAATCCTTTAATTCAGCCATCTTGAAATTTTACAACAGATATGAAGCATATATTGATTGAGAAACAGTGATCCCATCAACAGTTTGATCAATTTCCAAATCCATAAATTGTTTCGTCAATCCTAGATCTGACATGGAAAAAGCACTGTGCAATGCAACTTTAACTTAAACTAGTTCTTAGATGAAACTACCAGTTATCAATAGACCACCAAAATACAATACAATAATCAAAATAATATCACTAACATGCTACATGTAAACATTTGGATCATATTTACATCTTTGAAAGCCTTGTGATAGCATAAAATTGTCCATCTTGGCATACCAAGCTCTAGGAGCTTGCTTGAGACCATAGAGGGACTTCTTCAACCTGAAAAAAAGTGTTGGATATGAAATGAAGCCTTCATGATGCTGCATATATATCTCCTCTTGAATCCCCATGAATAAATGCACTCTTCACATCCATATTATGAACCTCCCATCGCTTGGAAGCTGCAATGGCCAAAACTTGCCTGATTGAGTCCATATTTGCCACAGGTGCAAATGTCTTTGTATATTCAACTCCATGGACTTGAGAGAAGCCTTTAGTCACCAATATTTCCGTATACTTCATATCAAAACCATCATAGGCCATCTTGGTCCTATACACCCACTTGCATTGCACCAGTTTCCTCTTGGAAGGAAGAGGGACCAATTCCCAAGTTTCATTGTCACAAAGAGACTTCATATTTTCTTGCATGGATGTTTTCCATATTGGATCATGTGATTATTATTCATATGAATTTGTATCATATCCAACCGTGAGAAAACACCTCCCATAAATATTCAAATAACACACAGACAATGCATTGTTAAACTATGATCTTGTATTCCTAGGTTCTTGTGGATCACCTGCAAGTTCTCCAGCTGCTTGTATGGTTTTCTCATCCCACTTGGGCCTTGAATGTGGGTCATGATATGCATGCATGTCATCATATTCATCCTCAACATCAGAATCAGAAATACCATAATATGAATCATCACTTACATCCTCTTCAGGAAGGGGGTTTGAGCATTCCCCTTCTCCTTCTTCCGATGCATGCATGGGCTCTTCTTCGAACTGAACACTCCTATCAATCAAATTTTTATGAGATGAGAGGACAAAAATATTTTATACCTTTTCATATTCTGAATATCCAACCATGATAGATTCCTTACTTTGGGGATGCAAGGCCTTTCTCTTCTCTGGAGGTATTCTAGCCCATGCTCTTGAGCCAAACACCCTGAAGTGAGACATATTAGCCTTGTGTCCCATCCAAGCCTCAAATGGAGTCATTCCTTGCATGGATTTGTGTGGTTCTATGTTCTAAACATATGTAGCACAATTAATATCTTCAGCCCATTGTTTTGGAAACGAATACTTAAACTGCATCATGCATGTAGCCATTTCCTTCAATGCTCCATTCTTGCGCTCTGCCACACCATTTGGCTGGGGTGTGTAAGGCACATAATGTTTCATTTGAATGCCATATTCTTCACACAGCTGTTGTGTTGGTCACCCTATATGTCAGTTAATTAAAGCTAACATACAGGATGGTCAATATAAATTGTCGAACCCAAGAAGGTCTTTTATTTCAAAGGCAATAAGCACAATCTATGCATAAACAGATCAAGCAGTTGATTTACTAAGTGCAGATAATGACCCTACCTATATGATCAGCCAACTCATTCCATAAGAAAACTAATCTGATTCATACATCTAAGAATCCAAAGTGAAACAACCTTCCTACAGAAATAAACCCAGCAAGTTAATGATATAATAATGAAATGGAACTAGATTACTTTTGCAAGAAGTTAAATCCTATAATTATCAAACTACAACATTCAATCTTTACCAAAATGATCTATCCAGTGGCTACTGTAACTCTACCATTATCTACCTAATCTATGAATGCAATTGAAGATACAACAATAACCAGAATTAAAATACAAACTTGAACTCTAACTGATAATTACTAAAAATCCTAGAAAGCATAAACAACTAAAATATATTGGAATTGAGCTTGGTTGTCACAGCTGATTAAAACACACATGCAATTAAAGAAATTATCCTACACAGTCGACTATCACACCACTCTGTTACATCTATTCAAGATGCAATCATGCTACCAAAAAGGAAAGCTAATCTCTGTTACAACTACCAATAATATCTGCAATAATTCCACACCACACAACATAAGTAAAACTAAACTACTCTACCTACATAAACCGGCTATCTCTATGAGAAGGTGGGCCCTGGCCTTCTAACAGATACACCGAGAGTCACAACAAATTAAGACACAGAAATGAAGAACTATGCTCTCATATTAATGATGGAAGATCGTGAGTCTGAGTGCTCTATTATAGCTTACACAAAGTGGTAACTGTCAAACCCCAAGCTACGAGAGTCTTCTGGAATTTATACAAGGAAAATACAGTTTCAGATCCACTATATTCGTGCAGCAATGAAGATCTATGATCTTCATGCTGCGGAGTTACAGCTAACTGATATAGCCATATTAAACAAGGTTGATAATCATGAAGGATGTTGTTGCTCTGATAATTAATGGATCAACTGACTCAACAACTGGAATGCAACCTGTCTGTCGTAGCTAGGCTCTTATTTAGTGGAATCTGTTACAGCGAGGATCTGTTATAGCTTGCGTGGAGGATGCGTTGTTCCTTGGAGTATGAGGAGCTGGTGCTTTGAAGAGTAACAGTTGGCGCCACTTGGCTGATACACCTGCGCTTTATATTTTGACTAAATGAACTCACAAATTTCAACATAAACCAAGGACTAAGATCCATAATCTTTAACAATCTTAGGCATAAAATAAATAAAGAAATAACAAATTATACCTGTCAATATTATTGATTGGTCTAGAAAAATACATGGATATAGATTATAAAAGTAGGATGAAATCAAGGCAAAATGACGTAATCGAGATCGCCAAAAAGGGGCATTTCCTAGACCCAACATCTCCCCCCAACTATCTGATTGCATGTCCTCATGCAACAACCTCCACTAGTCCGAATCTGAATCTAAGTGGAATCTAGGAGATTTGTAAGATTATAAGCAAGTTCTGGTGCCTCCCCTCGAGGCACAAAGCCATAACAGGATATCCAATGCTGCCACCACAATTCTTCTTCTTCTAATGTCAAAGCATAGTTGTTTCTGTAAGAATTGCTCATAGGCCACCAAATGAGAGGGAATTTGAATCTCAAACCAATCCACCAAGACCCACACCTTTTCATGCACTGCACATATCTAGGAATCCTTGTCAAAGCTTGCCTAAAATTTTCAAAGCCATATGGATCCATTTCCTTCGGAGATGAGGAAGAGTAGAGCCATCTGTATTCACTACCTTCGAGGGCATCCTGCTGCATATTAAGAATCATTGGGACACTTGTGGTAAGGAGTTTATCTTGCAGACTCTCAAAATATCGGGCAATTAAGGAAACCCTGAGAGATTTAGCATCATTTGCCATGAATGTTCGTGGATTTTGAGGTTCCCCTCTAATCCAGAGAGTAGAATTCTCCTCATTCCTGAGGATGGTTTGGAAATCATATCACCATCTTACATGATTAATGACAAAGGAGGAAAATGCCCTTAGCTTAACATCCCCTAGAAGAGGTAAAGGATTAGATGGAAAGTCAATATAACAATCCCTCTCATTTAAATACAATTCACATAACAAATGTTGATCCTCAAAATCACTCTTCAGAAAAGTATCCAAAAACTGAGTAGCTGTTTCCAAATCAAATGATCTCCCATCCTTGAGAGCTCTTAATTGAAATAATGTTTTCTGCTCATGGAGAAAGACAAGGTAAGAGGGGGGTGGAACCCTGCAACTCAACAATTCTATGTAAAGAGTGTATATTTTGTCTTTTTCTTATTGCAGGGACTTAAGTTTATTTAATCCTTCCAATTTTTCTTGAAGTTTCTCCCACCGGAGTTTCTAGAAGAATAACTCCTCAGCCCACTTTTCTCTCAATCCCTTAATGACATTCCTATGTTCTTGGAGAGAGCTCATACCTGTTCTGAACTATTCAATCCACTTGAGCCATTTATCCAACTCGAGATTTAACCATATAACCTTCTTCTCCAGCCATTGAATCTTTCTGTCTTCTACCTCCTTTTCATCATCAGAATCTAGATAAATGACTTTCTTATCTTGATTTGGCACTATGACAGTTTCATCCTCTTGTGGGGTTGCAGTGGTCTGTGCATGTAGTGCAGTCTCAGCCCTGGGTTTTAGGGATGCTAGTTCTTGTGTAACAACATTCTTTATTTCCATATTCACCTTAGCTTCGTCGATCTATGTTACAGTCTCAGTCAATATTCTTAGAACTACTGGTTCTTGTGTGATAGCATCCTCCTTCTCCATTTCAATCTCATCCATCTCAGTTTGTGTTGCCACTGTATCAAATGATTTTTGAAACACTGGTTCTTGTGTAACAGTGTTTTCCTCCTAGTCCTTGATATCAAATGTTGTTGTCTGAGCTGCATCTTTACTAAACATTTTCAAGGGTACTGGTTCTTGTGTAACAGTCCCCTGTTCCTCAATTTCTTTGAACTACTGAGATTCTTTATGGTTTATATCAGGTTTTTCTGACTGATGAGACTAGTCCTGAAGAAGCTCAGTATCCCCTGATGGCTGGGACTGTATTGTTTCATCTCCTAAATTCAAATTAGGGATCTCTTCAATTCTTGGCTCATTTTCCCCTATCAATTCGATTTATGGCATTCCTTATTCCACCTCCTCTATCTGTACATGCTTTTGTGATGCAAGTCCCAACACAACAACTCTGTGTCCTGCTGCAGAAAATATATCTCCACACTCTGGACAAACAGTCTCCCCATACTTCTCATTTTCAAATGCAAAAGATGGATTTTCCAATAAATTTGCAGCATTTGCTAATGCGTTCATTTTTTTCTCTGCTTGTTTTCTGGCTACTCCCTTCCATCTTTCCAGCTCATTTCGCAATATCTGCACCTTCTCTTTCAATAATTCATTTTCAAGATGGAGATTTTTGATTTGAGGTTCTTCCTTGGAAGGTTCCTGCATAGCAGTAGATGATTTGGGGTTCAAAATGGGAATGTCTATATCCACCCCTGTTACAGGTGTTTTGTCTAAGACAGGTGACTCCCTATTCTCCCTAAATGCTCCTACTATCCCTGCTAAGGGTGCTTAAATATTACCCCCAATTGCATCCACTGTCTCAGTTTCTTCTGTTGTCTCTGCTAACTCTGCTGCTATTGTAGCTACTTCTGCTGCTGCTGCTGTCACAGCTGCTTCTACTGCTGCTACTGATCAAGTCCTTATTTTATTCACCATTCCCACTAGGTGTTCCTCACTACTTACTGGTACTAACGCTTTGAAAGTTCTGATCCTCCTTTTCTTTGCTGCATTGGGTGGCTGACCCCTATTTGTTGATCCTATTCTTCGTTTCTTTGACACAGTGGTTTTTACCTTGGTCTCTTCTTCTTCAATAATGGTACCCCTTATCTTTGGAGTGGACGCAACCTCCAAAATTTCCACAATCCCTTCTCCTACTATCTGATATCTTTCCTCCTGAATTCCTGTTTCTGCAATTGAAGCTTCTACTATCGCAGCTTTAACAACTGCTCCAGTTTCAACTTCTTTTAATTGAGTATCTTCTTCTGTAGTTACAACTTCTAATTTTTATCCCTCCTGCTCCATGGTTTCCATCACAATTTCCTCAACTATGGGGTTTTCTGTTATCATTGCTTCCCCTTTGTTTACTTCCCCTTCGTCACTGGCCTGGTTCTCTAATGCTCGAGCCTCCCCCCCAACTGGGTTTGAGGAACACTGGTCATCACTATCTTCACTAACACCTTCCATTTCTAATACAGGTTGTATGATTGGTGCATCTCTAGCCAGAAATTGCTCTCAGGTTAAATTATGATTTACAATGGCTCTTAGGACCAGCAATTTAATTAAGCCATGATTAGTAAGGGAGGGAACTGTGTGTTGGGAGGTTCTTGCATAACCAACCATGGTTTGTAGGGCTTTGAATAGATAGAATGGTATATTTACTAAATTTCCATGGAGTAAATGAGACATTAAGGGAAGTTCAGAGAAGGAAACAACTTGGTACCTACCTCCACAGGAAATATATCTTTTCACAAAGATTGCGACTTGATTCCAGGGTGGTGGTAAACATGCCAGATCCATCCCATGGAGCTTTGGAATAACCTCCTCACCAACTGCCAAAAATTCCCTCACTGCATTTTCATTATGTGCCTTCCATCCAAATAAATTCTTTCCAACTAGGGGTAAGCCAGTAAACTCAGCTATGATTTCTTCTGTAACATCCACATGCAATCCCCTGACCTCAGAGTGAGTATCAGTCAGGTTGAGGGCAAGTTACAATGCGGTTTCTATGTGGAAACCATTCAACCGTTCAAAGTATGTCATCCAACTTGCTGCTGTAAAAATATTAAGGACTATTGCATTGGCACGTACAACTTCTGTATTTACAAGCTCATGTCGGATTGGGTTGCCCATTTTAATCCCCCCTCAAAGTTCAGAACAAACAAAACAATCTCCAGTATGGACGTGGAAGTTGAAGCTTTTTGAACATGCAAAGGGTCGTTGGGTTTCAAAAATCAGGTTTTAGGCAAATCTGCACCAGTATGAACATTCAGTTGAAACGATGAAGTTGGCAGATAGCAGTAACAGGGGCAAAATCGGGTAAGGTGACAGAAAATAATTACAGTTATGACCTTAACATAGTCCCTAAAGTGTAATTTGCATGGGTTCGTCAATCGAGGGTTGCGACAGGACATAATCGTTATTACCGTACTTAATTTTCTGCCAAATCATGTAAAAGATGCGATCCGTACCTTGTGTTTATGAGTTTGGACCATGGATTAATCATTACAGCCGACCGTTGTCCTCGCGTTTATGAATTCACATGTGCTGAAGTGATGTGGCCATTGCCACTCGGGCTTAGAGTTGCTCAAGGCACCCAAAATTTTCCTTCGTGGCAAACCATAATTGGATCTTGTGGAGCAAGAGACAAAACTAATGCCTAATCACATCATTATTGGCATCATCAATCAGAGAGCAGTCAAACTAGTGGAGTCACAGCTGTGAAATTTAGCAAAATGAGCGAAAATGGTGGAGTCGCAGCTGTACGAAAGGAGCGGGAATGAAGTGGAAAGAATGGAGTCGCGGCTGCTAGATTTAACAGAATAATCAAGGATAGCGGAGTCACAACTACTAAGTTTAGCGGAATGGACAAAGGTAGTGGAGTCGCAGCTACTGGGAAGGAGTAAAAATGAAGCAAAAATAGCGGAGTAGCAGCTGCCAACTTAGAAAGGTGAGTGGAAATAGCAGAGTCGCAGCTGCTGGGAAGGAGTAAAAATGAAGTGGAAATAGCGGAGTAGCAGTTGCCAACTTAGAAAGGTGAGCGGAAATAGCAGAGTCGCAGCTGCGGAATTTGGCTGAATGAGCAAAAGTGGCGGAGTCACAGCCGTGAAAAGTGAAGCAAAGGAAAAGTGGCGGAGTCACAGCTGTGAAATTTGGAAAAACAGGCAAAAGTGGCAGAGTCGCAGTTGCGTCAAAGTGAAGTAGAAGCAAATTTTAGCTATTTGTGGAAGACTACGAATTATCCATCTTTTCAAAAGAGATTTATTAGATCAGGAACAAATATGGGGTGTCTATAGTCATCTGGCCCAGTCACAGCTACTGCTCCTCCAATTAGTTCCTGCACACTGTTCTTCAAAACAAACCGATCAAGTGCAAAAATAAAAATAGATAAAATACAGAATGAAAGAAAAACCAATTATTTATGTACAAAAATATGTGTGGAAATTGCAACTTTTAGGAATTCACAGGGTTTAAGGAAGGTCCTTTCCCTGGCGTTAACTGATACTTTGGATCAACTGCAATTTGTGAAATAAAAGTATCCCTTGAGATCGGCTTGTGATACAGTCATAGTCGATGACCATTTGCAAATAATGGTACTTTATTCTTGTCAATGGTGATCAACCGGACTGTTCCATTATCAAATACCCGATCTATCTGATAGGGTCCCAACCAACGGGTGCACAATTTGCCTTTAAAGTCCCTCTTAAATCGTGAATCATACAATAGGGCCCAGTCTCCTTCTTGGAAGACCCTTTTTTTTTATAAATTTGTCATGCCATCTAGAGCTCTGTTGTTGGATTAAATCTGTATGATGTACTGCAGCTGTGCGCTTCTCATCCAATTCATTGAGCTGATTCAGTTGATTCCTCTGTGCCTCTGATAAATCCAGGTTTGCTTCCATAGTTGTTTTCAAGGTTCTGATTTCAAATTCAATTGGAAAAATAACGTTCTTTCCATACACTAGCTCATATGGGGAAAAACCAGTGGTGTTACGCCAAGTGGTACGATAGGCCCATAGTTCCTCTAGAAGCCTTTCAGCCCAATCTTTACAATGGCTCTTCACTGTTTTTGTCAGAATAGCCTTGATAACCTTGTTTGTGCTCTCCACCTGCCCATTGGCCTGTGGATGATATGGTGAGGTTATTATGTGCTAAATATGAAATTTCTGTAACAGTGCTTCCATCTTGTGAGATACAAACTATGGTCCACCGTCTGTAATGATCTCCTTAGGTACTTCGAACCGAGTAAAAATCTCTTCATACAGAAAATCAATCACAGCCTGATCATTGGCCTTGACCAAGGCTACAACTTCTACCCATTTGGTCATGTAATCTATGCAAACCAAGATATGAACTTTCTGCTTTGAGGGAGGGTTGATAGGCCCTACAAAATATAGAGCCCACCTATCAAACGGTTCAACCACAAGCTATGGCTATAAAGGAATCTCATCTAATATGTTGGGTTGGCCCATTCTTTGGCAGCTATCACATGCCTGAACATACTTCTTTGCATCTCTGAACAATGTAGGCTAAAAATAACCCATTCTCAAAACTTTATGACCTGTCCTCTTGTCAGCAAAATGTCCCCCACAGGGCTCATCATGGCAAGCTTTAAGAATGCTAAAGATTTCATCTTCTCTAACACATCTTCTGATTTCTAAATCAAGCCTTGTGTAGAAAATATGGCCTTCAATCTAGCAGTACCTAGCACTCTGTTGTATGATCTTCCTTTTTTCTCTCTTTGACAGATGTGTTGGAAGCTTACCTGCAACCAAAAAGTTAGCAATATCTACATACCATGGGGAATGATCTAATACTGCAAACAAATGTTCATCAGGGAAGGAGTCTTCGACTGGTAAATTGTCATCACTATTAGTAAGGCGAGATAAAAAATTTGCAACAACATTTTCCTTTCGTGTAACAGTAACAGCCATCTAGTAATTCTAGCATTCATGATTGGTTTATTCATTAAATACTTGATAGCAGAATGATCAGTGTGCACAAAATTAGAATATCCAGTAATATAATGTCTAAATTTGTTTATGGCATAAACAATAGAAAGAAATTCTTTGTATGTGACAGTATAATTTAGTTAAGCAGGAGACAAATTTTTACTAATATAGTAAATGGCATAAGGAGCACTACCTTCCTACCGTCCCAAAATTGCTCCAATGGCAGTGTCTGAAGCATCTGAAGAAATGTGAAAAGGCAGAGCCCAATTGGGTCCTCGTAAGATGGGTGTTGTAGACAGCTTCTTCCTTAGCTCAGTAAACGCTATTTGTCATGCATCATTCCAGAAAAATTGTGCATCCGTCATCAACAGCGTGAACAAAGGAGAAGCTAGTTTGGAAAAAATTTCTATGAACCTTCTGTAATAGCCAGCATGCCCCAAGAAGCTACATACATCCTTCTATGTCCCAGGAGTTGGTATGTTTTCAATTACCTTTATTTTGGATGGATCTACCTGGATACCCTCAGAAGAGATGAAGTGCCCCAACACTATGCCTTCACTCATCATCTTGTGGCACTTTTCAGTGCTCAAAGAGAGTTGGCTTTGTTCACAGTGCTTCAAGACCTTTTCTAAGTTCTTCAGTGCTTCTTCATAACTATCACCATATGGATTAAAGTCATCCATAAAGATTTCCATGCAATCATTCACCATTTCTGAAAAGATTCCAATCACTGCTCTCTGAAATGTAGCTGGTGCATTGCACAACCCAAAAGGAACTACTCGGTGTGCAAAATTCCCCCAAGGGCAAGTGAAAGTGGTTTTGTCTTGATCTTCTAGAGAAATTTGGATCTGGTTATAGCCACTAAAGCCATCTAGAAAGGATAAATTCTTTTTTCCATACAAAGTATCAAGGACCTGATCGATGAAAGGTAAGGGGAAATGGTCCTTCTCCGTTGCCTTGTTCAATTCTCTGTAATCCACGTAGACCCTCCATTTCCCATTCTTCTTTGGCACAATCACAAGTGGAGAAACCCACTCACAGTCTGAAATTGGATATATGAATCTTGCTTCCAAAAGTTTTTGGATTTATTCTTTCACTATGTCTCTCCGGTTCGGGTTCATCCTTCATTGTGGTTGACATACAGGCCTGGAGTCACTCTTAATATAAATGTGATGGGTGCACAGATGAGAAGGAATTCCTTTCATGTCTATGTACTCCCAAGCGAAAGCTCCCTTATGCTGTTTCAGCAGAGTGACTAGCTATTCCATCTCATTAGGTGCCAGATTAGGATTGATATTCAATGTTTTTCCTGGCCCAATTTCTACTGAAACACTCTTCGAATTCTTAAGTACTAGAATTATACTGTCATCACCGATTAGAGTTTCTTCTGTAAGCCTTTCTTGTTCTGTTGCAGCTAGAGTATTGTCCAAGATCTGATAGACACTTTGATTGACTGACGTGGGCTCACTGATGAAACTAATAATTGCATCATCCTATGTTTCATCTTTAAACATTAAGGATCTCCCTATGGCTAGTAGTGGCTTCACAGCCTCTTCCTCCTCCAAATCTTCCCATAATGGAGTCTCATCTTCTGTGCTTGGTTGAGCTAGAGGGTATAGGGTTAGGCTCATGATCTCAGATCCGTCTGAAATGGTCATAGATCTTGACTGAAAGCTGATACAGGCATCTGTTGTGGCCAAACACGGTCTTCCCAGGATCAGTGGGTGTCCCCCCAACTATGATTTCGGCTGTAACACCAAGAAATCCTTAGGGTATTCCCATGAGTCGACTGAGATCATGAGGTCATCTAGGATCCCTTCAGGCTTGATTGCTAATCTATCAGCAAGTTCCAAAATGGTAGGGGTTGGCCGAAGATTAGTGAGTCCCAATTTATTCATATTTTCTATGGTCATAACGTTAATAGCTGCGCCTAAATACACCAAGACATTTGGAATTTGTGTGTTCCTTATGTGAACTGCAATAGTCGGGTTCCTAGGGTCATCGTACTTTTCCACAGGGGCCTTCCCCATTATTAGTTATGAAAGCTTTCCCAACACATGGACAGTGGGGGGATCCCTGGGCCTTCTTCCTGGTTTCTTGACACACAAATTCTTAACAGTCTTAGCATAAATGGGCACATCATGGAGGGCCTGTAACAGTGGAATTTTAACATACAATTTTTTCAACTTTTCCACGCGATCAAATCGGGACTGTTCCACTATTTTTTGCAGTTGCAATTGTTCAGGGTATGGTGGTTCACTATTCAACTATGTAGGTTGTGACATATCGTGTGTTGCTTCCTGATTTTCAAATGCTGCTTCTGTAGGAGTATCAACATCCTCAATAATGGGGCTTGCTGAATTAACCATGTTCTCATAGTGCTGATTTACTCCAGTTTCAATCACTGGGGGTGACACATCCTCAGTGATAATAGGCTCCACTACCCTCCTTGATTGTAATTGTATATCATTGCATGGAATCTGAGTAATGGAATATGCAGGCATGTTGGCAGTCTCAAATTGATGGACTGCTTTATTGTTTGGGTTCGGGTTAGGTTGTGCAGGTAGCTGTGGTCGAAGTGGTGCATTCAAAGGTGCGGCATTGTTTTGGAAAGGGAGCTATGGTTGATGATACTACTGAGGAGGGTACTATTGATACTGATTCTGGTGATGGGGAAAGTTATTTCCTTGGTAAGAGTTTCTCTAGTTGGAATTCCAAAGAGCTTGGTTCGACTGCTATGGCCATGGTGTCCATGAATTAGGATTTTCCATTGGATTCTGGGATGGATGCCACTGGTTGTTGGAATAATGTGAAGGGAATTGTGTATTCATATTGTTCATATTGTTTATTCCATTCATATTATGCAGAAAAAATGTTGGATCTGGATTCATACCTTGGTTTCTAGGCTGCCATGGTTTCTTCTATGCCATAAAGTATGCTAGCTCTACATCTGGAATAGATTCCTGCAGGACTGCTTTGACCTTAGGTAATGATGGACACTCCTTAGTATCATGCTCGAGTTCACATATCCTACATACCTCTACTTTGTCCAATGGGAATTCCTTCAGTGGATGCTTCTTCCTACATTCAGAACAGAATACCGCAAGTGTAAGATCTTCTACCACTTGTTTCTGTTTTTCCCTCATGACATCAAACTATGAGGAAATGGAGCTCATCATGTATGTTTTAAAAGTCTCCAGTAAGTTTCCTATTTCTGCTTGAGTGGACCCTCAACTAGCTGACTTCTGAGTCCTAGTGAAGACATCCTGGTCTCGATCTTTGTCTCATTTGCTAGTTCTGGAAGATCCCATGGAGTACCTTTGACATAATTCAATAATCTTTTCAAAAGGTTCCTTCGAGATATCCCCTTTCCCCAACAGATTCAACATATCAAGGCAATATTCTCTAATTCCTCTTAGTAAGATAATCTTGAGCACATCCTTGCTAATCTCAGCATGACCAAATCTTTGTAAATTGTATAGCAATCTTTCCACAAAGTCTTCCAAACATTCTTCATCCTTTTGAACCATTTTAAACAACTCTTCCTTTCTATCTCTAGTTCTGCAATATTCTTGGTACTTAGAAAGAAAGGTGTTTTTCATTTGGTCCCAAGTAGTAATGGTCTCACGACCTAGACTCATGAACTAGAGCAGAGCATTTCCCTTCAAGGTGGCTGGGAATAACTTCAGATTCTGAGCACTAATGGTGTAATCATAGCTGCGACAGAGGATATCAAACTAAAAAAGAAACTCATCAGGATCCTCAGAGGACTTACCATGAAAATTCGGGAGAACAAATGGTGATATATTCTTCATAGGAGCTGCTCCAGGTATCTGGAGGATAGGGAATTCTAATGTAGCCACAGTATTACCGGGCTGATTATTTTCTCCTTCTTCCTCCTGGTGATTCCCATGTTCATTCTCACCCTCATGTTCTCTACAAGACACGGTTTTGGTCCAGAAATTAACAGCTTCCTTTATGCGTTCTTCCTCTGCTTTAGCTTCTTCCTCTCTTCTCCTCTCTTCTCCTCGCCTTATTTCTTCCTTTGCTTTAGCTTCTTCCTCTCTTTGCCTCGCCTTATTTCTTCCTCTGCTATTCTACGAGTCTCCAACCACACTTCCTTACTAGCTCTGGTTCCATCAATATGATAGATCTCCTCTCTATCTGGTGCACCTACAGCACTTCCCTTATCTTTAGGAGGTTTAATTTCTGCAACAGGAGTTGAAGGTCCCGTTGTATTCTCCACTATGGATGCTGAGTGTTCAAGATTGGGAGGAACAGAATTTCCCTTTCCTGTAGAGTTCCGCAGTGGTCTAGTGGAAGAATCAGCTTTAGCAATTATCTCATCAATGTATGTGTGTCTTCCCTGACCTGCATTACGACCTCGACCTCTTCCACCTGCAATGTTAGTATTCAAAGGGAGTTCCCGATTTGTTTTTCTTGTATTCATGTATGTTGTAAATAATTGAACGAAAATCAAATCAAACGAAACCAACTACTAACTTTTTCTATCTATTACCATTCCCGACAACGACGCCAAAATGTTGGTCACCCTATATGTAAGTTAATTAAAGCTAACATACAGGATGGTCAATATAAATTGTCAAACCTAGGAAGGTCTTTTATTTCAAAGGCAATAAGCACAATCTATGCATAAACAAATCAAGCAGTTGATTTACTAAGTGCAGATAATGACCCTACCTATAGGATCATCCAACTCATTCCATAAGAAAACTAATCTAATTCATACATCTAAGAATCCAAAGTGAAACAAACTTCCTATAGAAATCAACCCAACAAGTTAATGATCTAATAATGAAATGGAACTAGCTTACTTTTGCAAAAAGTTAAATCCTATAATTATCAAACTACCGCATTCAATCTTTACCAAAATGATCTATCCAGTGGCTACTGTAACTCTACCATTATCTGTCTAACCTATGAATGCAATTGAAGATACAACAACAACCACAATTAAAATACAAACTTGAACTCTAACTGATAATTACTGGAAATCCTAGAAAGCATAAACAACTGAAAGATATTGGAATTGAGCTTGGCTGTCATAGCTGATTAAAACACACATGCAATTAAATAAATTATCCTACACAGTCGACTGTCACACCACTCTGTTACAGCTATTCAAGATGCAATCATGCTACCAAAAAGAAAAGCTAATCTATGTTAAAGCTACCAATAATATCTGCAATAACTCCACACCACACAACATAAGTAAAACTAAAATACTCTACCTACTTAAACTGGCTATCTCTGTGAGAAGGCGGGCCCTGGCCTTCTAACAGACACACCGAGAGTCACAGCAAATTAAGACACAGAAATGAAGAACTCTGCTCTCATATTCATGATGGAAGATTGTGAGTCTCAGTGCTCTATTACAGCTTACACAAAGTGGTAATTGTCCAACCCCAGGCTACGAGAGCCTTCTAGAATTTATACAAGGAAAATACAGTTTTAGATCCACTATATTCATGCAGCAATGAAGATCTATGATCTTCATGTTGCGGAGTTACAGCTAATTGATACATACGTATTAAACAAGGCTGTTAATAATGAAGGATGTTGTTGCTCTGATAATTAATGGATCAAATGACTCAGCAACTGGAATGCAACCTGTCTGTTGCAGCTAGGCTCTAATTTAGTGGAATCTGTTACAATGAGGATCTGTTACAGCTTACGTGGAGGATGCGATGTTGCTTGGAGTATGAGGAGCTGGTGCTTTGAAGAGTAACAGCTGGCGCCACTTGGCTTATACAACTGCGCTTTAGATTTTGACTAAATGAACTCACAAATGTCAACATAAACCAAGGAATAAGATCCATAATCTTTAACAATATTAGGCATATAATAAATAAAGCAATAACAAATTATACCTGTCAATATTATTGATTGGTCTGTAAAAAGACATGGATATAGCTTATAAAAGTATGATGAAATCAGGGCAAAATGACGTAATCAGGATGGCCAAAAAGGGGCATTTCCTAGACCCAACATGCTGCAGGTCCTTATTGACATATTCCCATTATCAGTACTTAAAACCTTTATCTTCCTCCCAATGATTTTCTCCACAAAATCTTTGAATACATTGAAAGATTGGAAGACGTCATATTTTTTCTTGAGAAAAAAAACCCAACAATATCTTCAAAAATAATCAATGAATGTTAGGACATACTTTGAGTTTCCATAGGAGGGTGTAGGAAGAGGTCCTATCACATCTGAATGGACCAAACCAAGAAGATGAGCAGCTCTCCTTTCCTGCCCCTTCTCATACTTGCACTCTGCATGCTTCCCAATAATGCACCCTTTGCAAGTGCCTTTGGAAAATCCGATGGTTGGAATTCTTCCAACCATGTCTTCTTTGCTCAATGCTTGAAGATATTTGTAGTTGAGGTGTCCAAACCTCTCATGCCAAATTTTACTGACTTCATTAGCATGTGACATAAGTGCATTTGGAGAGGAGTACTCAAGAAAGTGAGAGAACTTGTACATTCTTGAATCATGATCTACAACACCAACTGCTACCACTTTGCTTATAGAAACTTCAGAAATTTCCACATCATATTGAGTGAAAGTAAATCTCTTCGCCAAACCAGTGTGGGTCATTTTGTAAACAGAGAGGATATTTGCTACAAGATCAGGCACATACAATAAATTACTGAAGTACCCATTTTCTAGACTGATCTTCCCAATGCCTCTCACTCGGATCTCTGAATAATCACCCATGAGAATGGAAGGACCACTGTAAGGTGAAAGAGTATAGAATTAATCTCTTGCAGAAGCCATGTGCCTTGAGGCACCTGAATCTATTATGAAAGATGAATATTCTGAGTTACTAACCATCAATGCATGGAACCTCTCCTTGTCTTCAGAAACACCCTCCTTCTTCTTTGAACTTTCTGGAAGAGGAATGTTATTCTTCTAGAGGAGATGGGTCATCATGATATTAATATTTTTCTTCATGCATGCACTTTTAGGGTGCCAACCCTTTTGACAATAACTGCATTTGGTCTTCTCTTTCTTCTTTCATTTCTCCTTGATAGGATTCGAACCCCCATCAAAATATTTGGGATTATCCTTGTCTTTGTTCTTCTCTTGATGTTTTGAACCCTTAGGATTTTGCTTTCCTCTTGGTTGCTTCAAATCTCCATCTGCAAGAACTTTTTCCTTTTGCTTAAGGGAACCCACTAGAAACAATTTATCTTGTTCTTGAATGAGCATCTCCATGAAATCTGCCAGAGATGGCATCTTCCAATTTCGACTTGTAATCTTTGTTTACTGAAACGTAGAAACAAACACTGAGTACTCAAGACCCAACTTTGACATTATGGATGAAACCAACTATTCATCCTTCTTATCAATGCCACATTGCTTGATATGCAAGACCAAGGATTTGCACTTGGTGAAGAATTCTTGGATAGTTTCGAAACTACTTAAGATCAGTGAGATCAACTCATTCTCAAGTTGGTAGCCCCTCATCTCATTAGGATTCATAAACAATGATTCAATATTGAGCCATACTTCATTTAGAGTAGTGAGACTGCCAATGTGAAACAAGAGGTCTCTTGAAATGCTTAGACAAAGCATGCCAAAAGATTCATCCATTATGTTGAAGAAATTAGACTTCTCTACTACAGAATTTGGCTCAGTTTCTGTCTCCATGGTCACTCTGAAGAGACCCTTAGATCTTAGCTGGATTACCATTTCGGCCTTCCACTGAAAATAGTTTAATGGAGTGTGCAAGACATGAGACTGCTCCATTCTATAGTTTGCGCACTAGGTGACAAAGAACATTGTGTACCTGGAATGCAATCTCTCAATCACTCTTGAGGAGATCCTAACTAGCTAATCCGAACCCTGCGTTGACAGAAGGCACATTCGGGAGAGCGTCACATCCTGGGTAGACTCCAAAGTATTTCTCCAATGGATTCAAGGAAATGGCCCAGGGACTTTTGTGGTTTCTCCACTACTTCTGGTGCACTTTTCAAGCAGTCTTGGTTCGACTAGAAGCTCAAATAGCTATGATACTATGTGAAATATAAGTCACAGTAGGATCTACTAGCTAAATATTACCTCACAATCAAGAAATTTGGATAAGTATGCAAGAAAATAGTGTGAATAGAATTATAGACACACAAATGATAAAAAACCAGAACACAAATGATCAAATATCACGTTTATTATAACTGTCGAACCAAGAGATGAGTTTTGAATACATTTATATAGCATTTGGAAGAATTTGTTTGCCTTTGGAGGCAACTACAAGTTGCTAGCTTACATTAGACCTCAATCCCCCCTAGGTTGACGAATAGGCTCCCAAATCAACTCTAACACCTACGAATTTTCAATCTGAACGTTGGGTAGGAATGGGAGGGAATTAATGATGGTCACACATGTGGTGGTTAGGATTTGGTGGAATGTAGGTGGCGAAGGATAGGCCAAAACAACCAAAAAGGGCCAGAGTGTCCACATACAATGCATGGGCACGTCTAGTCAAAGACAAATCCACAAAACAGGGGATGAGGGTGCCTTAGCTCAAGTAGTAGGTGGCCATAAATGAGGGTGCATAACTGCGGGTTTGACTAGAATTTTGTCTAGAAGTGGTGGATTGTGCCATAAATGCCCCAATTAACTTATAACAACCTTGGATTATCATCATTAACCTTATTTTGGACCAATTAATCATCAAATTAATGTGACTAAGGACCTAAGGTGTAATAATGTTTAACACTAAGGTACATGCATATTATGCCTAATTGTATGGATTCATTGTATAATGGACAACATTGATTATTTATGATTAAATATAATAAATATGTTCTACCAAATTGTTTAGGTTAAGTATAAACATTAACCATATCGTTATTTTGATTCAGTAAAACAATATCAATATATATATATATATATAGACATAGATATATAAATTAATTAAGATACACATGTCTAATTAATATATATATATATAAATAAAAAAAATAAGTAAGTAAATAAGTAAGTAAGGTACACATGTCTAACTGTATAGATTCATTTAGTAATAGAGCAATGTAAATTCTAAAAAAGTCATATAATAAAAATTTAAATATAATGAATATGTTCTATTATATTGTTTGGATTATATATAATTATTAAATTCATATTCATTTACTAAGTGGGTAAAACATAATATTCAAACATAAACTTAAGTTTTAATCAATCTTATTTGCTAAAGTGTATATATAAAATATAAATTTATAAATTCTTCATATAATAAATAAAAAGATTATATACATATATATAAATAAATGAAAGATCTTTTGATTAAATAAATTATATTAATTATGAAAAAGCTTAAAACGCTTCATCATTTTATTTAAGTCATTTATATTTAAATTAAATATTTAAATATCTATTTATATAATATTTAAATATCAATACATTTTATTATTATATATCTCTTCATTTCATTTTAATATATAAATTAAGGATCTTTTGATTAATATATAAGTTAAGGATCTTTTGATTAGAATATAAATTAATATATAAACATATTATTCTATGCTAAATAGAGTTAGTCAAAGAGAAGATGAAACCGAAACTTCGAAAATTTCAAATACAGTTAAAATGTGATAGTGGAATTAAATAGCTTTATCGAACATTTCAAATACAGCTAAAATGTGATAGTGGAATTAAATAAAACTTCATCGAAAATTTCAAATACACCAAATACACCTAGAATGTGATTTGGAAATTTCAAATACACCTAAAATGAGACGAAGATAATACCAAAACTTCGGAAATTTCAAATACAGCTAAAATGTGTCAGTGAAATTTTAATGAAAAATAAAATATTTTATTTCTTCAAAAAATATTATTGTTTCTTTTATTTTGTTTAGGTCAATTAACTCATATTTGGTTGTTTGATTTAACTAATTCACGTAAATGAGTTCACATCTTATTAAATAATTATTCACGTAAATGAGTTCACATCTTATTAAATAATTATTTATAAGCACCTGTTTCTTGATTGATTCATGTGCAATGGTCCACATTTTATTAAAAAAATATTTTATAGATTTGATCAGTTACAACGAATTAGGTTTTACGCTGTATTGTCGACTTATTTAAGTACCTGAGAGATTGAGAGGTTAGATCACTTAAGCCATTGTGGACTTACTCGAGGACTTGAAATGGATTTTGTGATCGACTTAGAGGCCTGTAAGGATTGTGCACGGCCTACAGATGTAATTTTTGATGGCCAATTTGGTGATTACATCTGCGACGGCTGTGGCCTTGTTCTGCATACCAATAATATTGGTATTGCTGATGCGGTTCGGGTGCCTTTCCACGGTTCAGAAGCTGCGAGGATTACTGAAAGGGTTCGTCCGGAAGCTGCGAGGAATGCTGAGATGCTGAAAGGGCACACCAAGAAAACTTCTGAATTTCACAACGTTTGAAATGATGGATGTTCCATTCTTCGATATGTAATGCTTTTGATGGATCACAGTGTTTCACAGTCTCTTCTGGTTTACTCTATGCTTGTTTAGGCGAAAGCATCACTCATAGTTATTATGTGGATTTTTATTTGCGATTTCTCTAAATTGTTAATTATGTTAAGGGTTGAATAATAGATTTAACAATCTTATTTGTTAATTGTCTTAAGGATTTAATGCTAGATTTAACAATTTTAATAGACTTCCTTTTGTGTTAGAAAATAACTAGTCTAAAGTGAGGAAAGTGTTACTTGGTGGAACTTCTAAGTTGGTGTAGGATTTGGATGTAATGCTGTGTTAGAAAATAACTAGTCTAAAGTGAGGAAAGTGTTACTTGGTGGAACTTCTAAGTTGTTGTAGGATTTGGATGTAATGCTTACCCTTTTAGCTTAATATTCTTATGTACTCTGCACTTGCAGTTTAGTTATAGAATATGTACTTTTAATCATCATGGGAGGTAACAAATAATAAAGCTACTTAATTTCTTTTATGGTTTTTTATAATATTATTTACCCTAATGACCTGATAGGTAACAAATAATAAGGCTACTTAATTTGTTTTATGGTTTTTTATAATATTTACAAAGCTAACATCTCTCGTCTCGTTGATTATAAATGATTTTAACTTTTGCATTTCCTTCATGATCCAAGGTGACCCTTAGCACCTATCGCACCTAGATTTCGTTTTGCAGACCTGTATATTAACAAAATATATTACTTCTACGCAACTTTCCAACTTTGAAATTTGATCTTCTCCAACTTGATGTACCAAAACTATGTTAGGCAAGGTTTTCTCATGAGTACTTTGAGCCATGAAACTGCCCCTTTAGAAAATCCTTTAGTCATACTTAATCTTTGTACAAAGAATCCCACGTACTTGCAGTACTATTGATCTGAGACAAGGACTATCTTCCTTGAATACTACTCCCAACCATTATTGCCTTCATAAGAATTTTGGCATAGACAGACATGCTTTCCTTCGAAGACACTTCTTTTGAGGGGAAGACCATGATTTGTGTCAACTCTACAAAGGATTTATACCATAATTATTCTGTGAATTCACACTTCAGAAAACAGATGCTCGATATTTCTTGCACCCTGTAGCAAAATGGCCATCTTGATGCATCCTGAAATCATCACCTCTTTAAATGCTATTTTGTTTGGAGCTTCCCGTTTGCAATCATTTATAAAAAAGATTTTCTGCAGCCACTCTCTTATTTCAGATAGAATATCAAATAAAATCCATGTGTATAGAACATCAAATCAATGGTTATGCAGCCACTCTCTTATTTCAGATATTCAAGAAGTTCGAATAATGATAGTCTCTACATTATCTCATCTTCTCAGATGTCGATATGTTTACCATTTCCAAGCACACCTAAGTTAAATGACATCGAAGATGGCCATGTAGCTTTGAGTCTTCTGCCATTCTTGTTTCATAAGTACACCAATTTCCATAATAATTGCCTCCCTGCTAGATTCATGAACAATGGATGTTTTGAGTCTTCCGCCATTCTTTTTTCATGACACCAATCTCCATAATAATTGCCTCCCTGCTGGATTCACGAACAATGGATTTTTACTATCAAACCTTGTGTTCTTGTTTGGACCACTCACTATATCGACTCATAGTGTTGCTCTTCCCTCCTTGTAAAAGGAATAATCTCGCATATTTTGTTACATTATTCTACATGGAACCAACATATATGAACTTTGATATACCAACATGTTGAACCTTGATATACATGAAAGGATCATAAAATAAATTTAATCAATAGCACTTGATATACATTATCCACATGAAATATCAGAGGAATCTGAACTCAATGATAGCGGCCTTGGGGCAAGTCAACTAGTAGGGGGGCAACTGTCACCTCAATAATGTAGTGCTTTTCCAGAAGCCAACTCCTAAACAAAAGCCAAGGGTAGATCCTATAAAAATCTGTCATCTTGGAAAATGTGACTTAAGCAACTTAACAATACAACTGGGCAAATAATTCAAAGCTTCCACATGTATGAAATAAATATTATCTTAGAAAATGTGACTTAAACAACCTAACAATACAACTTGGCAAATAATTCAAAGCTTCCACATGTATGAAATAAAGATTAGTGCCTTACCACTTGACAAAAAGGATACAACTATAGAACATGTAATACTCACAAGCTACACTAATAAACAAAAGTCAAATAGTGAGCTTATCTAATTACTAGAACATCAAAGCAAAGTCAAATTGTGAACTTTGGGAAGCCAGGATTGACTTTGATTGGAGATGGGTCAAATTATGAACTAGCTTGGTGCACGGATAGATTGTTTGTTACAAGTGAATTGTTAAGAGAAAAGGGGGGTTCGATATACGGTAGGTACGTGGCAACGATTGACTTTGCTTGTTAAAGGGAGGTGGGTCGAATTATGAACCTGATTAGTGCATCAATCAATTGTTTGTTACAAGTAAATTGTTAAGGGGAAAAGGGAGGTTTTCGATATATGCTAGGTATGTGGAAAAAAGTAGAGTCGTGGGGCATGTCCAACATTGTCACCAATCAAGGGTGTAGTATGGCAGGTCCCCATGGTCACTACCTAGTAGATTCTCTTCACTATAGAATTTTCCCACAAGTAACAAATCTATGGTATTTATAGACATGGAATTACGTCTTTAGGGAAGGTTGATTTAATTAATGTCAAATTAATTAAAGGGTTTTAGGATTGATTATTACATGGAATTAATTGAGTAACATGAGTGATTTAATCATGAGATATTAACATGCAAATTATTTATTTTCTAGCTGAAATAAAATGTGTTCTAATTACTTTTTAAAGCAAATTAGATAAAAGTATGCTAAGCTAAGCAAAAATAAAAGAAATATAATGCACGAAAATGACATGGAGAGGGGTAGGAAGGATTTGACACCACCAACTTACATGATTTACAATGGGTTAAGTAGCTCTTAGAAATGTCTATTGTTGGTCCTTCTAGCCAATAATTAGTCTTACAAAAATTACAATGTGGAAAAGAGAAATTAGAAGGGGTAACTTCTTTGCTTAAGAGGCACCTTGGGAGGTTGAATGGTAACTAGTCCGGGATGCCTCTTGGATTGTTTACTTTCTATAGTAAACATGTAAGAAAATGCTATAAAATAACAAGAAAATTGCTCTAAATGATCTATTTTATTTCTCTCAAAGGGAGCTTGTCCTCTAAGAGATTTACTATACTAGAAAAGACTAGTAAAGGGGAAAGTTAGGATAATCATTATTAAAATAAGAAAGATCTAGTATCATGACATTATCTCATTATCCAACGTGTGGGAAGTGAGCTAAACTATGACACAAATACTCAAAAGAACTATTTACAACTAAGGTGCAGTATTGAAAAAGATTTTAAATCATGCAGGGTAGGTGCACAAAGTTGCTCCCCAAAAGTGTTGCAATGGGGCCGCACTAGCGGGGAAAAAATGAATACGCGCACGCACCTAAGGCAGTGCGCACGTGCCACTAGGTTGGGTACAGAACCTAGGTGCGTGCATGTTTCTCGCATGTACGTGTTCAAATGTGCACATGCGCACCTGTTAATATTTTTAAAAAAACATGGGAGAGTCTTTGTAATTCTCTCCATTGCAGTCGAGCGTGACTCTCCCTTTGAGTGTGCGGCGTTACAAACCACCAAATTCACCATTTCCACTCCAAAACTATCTCAATCCATCCACCAAGTCATCATCATGTGAATTGGATAGGTAAATTCCATTTTTTTGTCATTTTATTCATTTTTGTTTGTTTATTGATTTTGTAATAATTCCGAAATTATTAAAATAATAGAGAATTTTTCAATTGCAGAGTGTAAACCTACACAAAGAAAGAAAAAAAATTGAACATGGAGTCCGGTGGAACACAAGAAAACACAAATCTTGGAACCAATGAAAACCCTCAACAAAATACAAATGACCAAGAAAATCAAAACCCCCAACAAAATTTTGACCAAGATGACTTGAACCATGATGTAAATGATATGAGAGTGCACACTCGAGAACTAAGAAACACAGGGGAACCATCTCGAGTGTCCCTTTCCACCTCAATTGAGAGCTCAATTGACTCCCTCATCCATGCACATCGCCAATTGACTAACATGACTGAATATAGAGCTAGGATGCTAAAGTATTATTCCACAGGAATTTCCAAGGAGGAAATAAAATAATTGAATATTACAAAGTCCCAATTGTACTGTATGTTCACAGATCCAAGAACACAACAAACACCTCACAGTATAAATTCACATGTTTGCATGGATTGGTGTCATTTCCAACAATGGAGGGACAATTAGATGCACAGGTGGTTGATAGTTTATGTTAAACCTACCTATAATAATAGGGAGGTTCCACAGTACTTCCTTTGACAACTGTGGGCTCTTCCCAAGATCGACCTTCTGCTAGGAAGAACCCACTAAAAGGGACACCACCTCCTAGGTGCGAGCCCAACCCCTCTCCCCAGCCACCTCAGTTACCCCACAAACTTTATCATATCGAGTGGGCAATGAGGAGTGTTGCACGTGGACTGCTTAGACACACTTCCTTTGTATCATCTACTACAATGGAGAGACAAGTTGACCCTGATAGAGATGCAAGTGTAGGGCCTTCATGACAGAGTCATGATAGACCTATGACTGGTGGTATCCATGTTTAGAATTCTAGTTCGACGGGTACAATGCCACATCTTTGTCCCCATTGCGGGCACACTTTCCCTCGCCCGATCGAGGGCTTCTATATGGATCAAGTTAGCACTTTTTTTAATGTGTTCTCAATCATCACTTGATAATTTGTAAAGTAATTTTAAATTATTTTTGTTTGACTTAAACTATTATTTCAATGTACAATTATTTAGAGCTTAGACGTCGTCATGGGAGAAAGTAGGATCTCCCAACCTGGATGCAACAATGGTAGCTGCAACTAAAATTGTGGTACCTCACATGGAGTTATTTTCAGTACCTCACACAATATTGTTATTACTTATGGGATTTCTAGTTTTATGTATTTATATTTATGACATGCATGATTATAGTTCGTACAATATTTTTTAATATTCTGATTGACTAAATAATTACTTGTTTAATATGTTCATAACGTGCATTCATTTTGGTGTCCATAGGTATGCATGGACTATGACGATCAACCATCTGTATCAGGGATCGACAGATCACAATATACAAAGGTACAATGTATAGTTAAAAGCACTCTTTTAATTTTAAATATTACAACATACTATGGTTTAATTTGATTTTTGTTTACTAAACTATGATATTACAAATTTGTATGCACGGGCCGCCAACATATGCGGGCCACTTTAGTCCGAGGTTTCCACCCTCTCCCATGAGTCGCCTCCCTCACTTCTATCCAGACCCCTCCCTCTGTCCACTCCCTCCCTTCCATCCAGCCTCCCCTCTTCGTCCATACTCCCCCCTCCATCCATCCAACCCCCCCATCCATCCTCCTCCATTCGTCCACACCCCCCATCTATACATCCTCCCCCATTCATCGATGCCACCCATCTATCCATCCTCCACTATTCGTCTATGCCCCCCTTCCATCCAGCTTCCTCCCTTCTCCCACAACCTCCATTCTATCCATCCTCCTCCCTCTATCGAGGACTGCCCTCCCATTCACCATACCTCAACATCCCCCCCAGCCCTTTTGGTTCGATACCCCCTATCGTATAACTGATAGGGGTTCATCGTCCACAACATCCTCCTACACCCCATACCACAATGTTCTCCACCATATCATCTCCAGTTCTTGCCACGATAGTGGCAACTACTCTTCCAGTATCTACCCATCTATCTACAATGGTTTCACCCATAGTTGTTGCATCTACATTTGTGCCCCCCCCCCATGACTGCATCAGAGTAGGTTGTCTAGCCAACTGGTCCACCTGCCAGCCAAGAAGCCCAACCATGTCCATTTTTGGTGTTCACGGTGAGAATCAAGTTAATTTATGAAATTTTTTTGATGCATTAACCAAAATTAATTTAAGCAATTATTTGTTTTCAATGAAATGATTGTCATAAATGTTGTAGGGTGGAATTGTTGATAGGCTCAGCAGATCCAAGACACCTTCCTCACGTCTCCCACTTGCATCAACGGTGAGTTATTTAAGATTTGAATTATGCATTCATTTTATAAATGTGGTAAATGTTAAAAATGCTTGAAAATTATGGTATCTTATATCATTTTTTTCAGATCCTGGAGAGACGGTCTACTCCTAGACGGAAGAAGACCTGAGGTACCAGTAGCTCCAAGAAGAGAAAGATCAATTTTGGAGATGCGCTTGGGAGTGAACAGGGTGATCATAATGCTTGACACACCATGTTATGTACATTAGCCACGATGTGGCACTTTTGGACAACAATTTCCATGTACCTTGTATCTACGGCACGGGTTGCCATGTATTTTGGATATACGACACGAGTTGCCAGATTTTGTATAGGGCACGAGTTGCCATGTATTTTGGATCTACAAGAGGAGTTGTCAGATTTTGTATAGGACACAAGTTGCCATTGTATGTACATTGGGAACCATGTTCCACTATTTGCCTAAAAATTTATATGTTTGTTCGAGTTTTGTTCCACTATGGTTTTTTCTCATGGATTAGGAAATATGGTAGAATGTACATGTTGGCCTAATATTTACTAATGTTATGATCATATTAGGTTTTCCATCCATTGAGAAGGTTGTCGCAAGTGTACATATCCATCATATAAAAAATTTCATGCTACAATCAATTTCAAAGCATTGAGAGGATGAGCATACACCATGCACCATGAACATACACCATGCACCCTTTACAACTCGACCAAATGAATTATTTGCAATAAATACTAGTTATGGTCCTAGAATCAACCATGATCATTTGCAATAAAATTGTCAACCATGCCATAACAACATTTCAATCATCTAATAAATAATTAGGTTTCTAAATAAGGTTTTGGGTTTTAGGTACAATGTTTTTCTAGTTGTGTGCACCCTTGCCATATAGATGAGAAACTATGCATATATGTGTATAATGGTTTGGATTCAAATGTATGCACATGAACATATATGTACAATGAAAATGATTTACTTTTTATATGTATTATAATTTAGGTAAGGGATTATGCTAGATAATAGGGTTTCATTGTGATTAGAATACAAACTAGGGTTTACACTACCAACTAGGGTTTTTAGGATAGGCTCTCGTGTTTCTACGATAGGCTCCAAGATCTAGGGTTACCAGCTTAATGTTGAACTCCACTATCATGACAACATTGTCACCAACACCATACCCACTACAATAATCATCATCAAGCCTTGTCATCCTCTTGCTCATGGTGCCACCATCCTCGTCCCCATCAATCATTTGTCATCCACCATCAACCTAATGCACTTTGTTTCATTGTCATCATCACCATATCTATCCTCACACCCATTATCACCATCGTCATCATTGTGCTCATTGTCACCATTGTTGCCATCATGCTCATTGGAGTGTAGGCCATTTAGCCTCTTTGTTTATGTATTTTGTGTCAGATATGGATTGCACTTAATTTGTTTTTAGCTGTATGCACCCATTCTATATACGTGTCATAAACTTTGCATATAAGTGTATAATTATTTGGATTCAAAACTAGAGTTTTTAGAATAGGATCTAGGTTTCTAGGCTAGGATCTAGGCTCTAGGTTTACGGGATTAATGTTGAACTCCTTTATCATGACCATAACAAAAATGTAACCCTAACTTAAGAAAAACCACTTATTAGGCATGGGAATATTTTTATACCTTATTTTAACACTTGCATTAGGAATTTTCATCAAATCTTAGAGGAATGACTAATGTCCTCGAAAAAACACCTTCGAGATTCAAGGTCGAGGTGGGGGATAAATCCTAGAGGAGGGGGCACATGGTGCTATTTGTAAATAGGATCCCAATATAGGAAAGGATATCTTGATATGTAATTATTTGTTGTAGCTTGAAATTTTCTACACTCTATAGGACATTTAGGTCATTTTCACCATAACTCCATCCCCATGTTCATAGTCACCATCCCCATTCTCATTGCGCCATGACCATTATGATTCATCAACACCATGCCCATTTCCACCATCAATGTTACCACCATCCTTTTCATGCCCATGTTGTCACCATCAACACCATGCCCATTGATACCATCAATATAACCTTCATCCTCATCATTCCCATGTTGTCACCATCACCATTGAGAGGCATTGGAATTTTTGCACAAAGTTCCAATTCAAGAGTCAAGATATTAATTTTTGCACGATATTCCAATTCCCCTTAATATTAATCTTTGAATCCAAGAGTCTTAAGATAAATAAATATGAAATTTGTATGATAAGCCCTAGGATTAAATTTCTATATTTGAGCTAGATATAATCAATGGAGAACAAGTAGATCTAGAATAACTAAGAATTCCAACTAACATTATTCTTTAGGGTTAGTAGATTTCATTTTAAAACAAAACAGAAAAATACTTTTTTGATATATTATATGTGGATGGTAAGCACAGATTAATGTCAAAAGACTCAAGCAAGTATGGACTCACCCAAGAATTACTCAAACCATTTGATGTGTTGGAGGACCAACACAATTTCACAAAGGAAAATAAAATATATATCACTCATTTCCTTTAAGGTTCCACTCTACAAAGAAGGGGTTAGTATTCTTTACATTGGTATTCAATGAAGGTCTCCAAATAGCACAAGATGGACCAAAAAAAAACCAACAACTAATGAAATAAATGAAAGAGAAAGCCTCTTTAGATAGGATTTGAGACCCAACTTCATCCTTGTTTTCCGTAGACCTGTATGGGGTGACTTAATCATCATTTCCTATGTGACATCCCACCACACTCAATAGTTCCACAGATGAGATTTATGGTTTTTCCCATAGACACTTGATAGAGACGCTTTCAACCAACTCAAAGATACCTATAGTCTACCTTCAATCTACTTAGCCTACCTTTCCATATGCCATATAAAAATGGGGACATCTAGTTGGTGCCATTGTTATATGGCATATCCTCTCTAATTGACTTATGGTAAAACACTTTCCTATGTGTTTACATAACATTAGGAGGTAAAAGGTGTTACTCTATAATGGCTCGCATATTCTCAAAATTGTCTCAATAGCTTAGGGAGCATCACGATGTGGTTATAAGTGTATGAACTCTTGTGTGAGGCATGCCCTTAGGGATTCAAGCAAGAACAACTGTCATTTCATCTCATTAGCAACATTTACCTAGCCACTTTTCATACGTCATTTCACTAGCGACTTCACCGAATTTCATCATGCCCCCCTTTTGCAATAAACTAATTATGTGTCATGTTCTAAAGTATATGCATATTATTCCTGTGTGTGGTGCCTAAATCAAAGTGAAAAGAGTAAAAGTACTATAAATTAAATAAAATCAAATGATGAATGGGAGTTATGCCTCCTTGCAAAAGCCATGAATCTCTTATGTCGTAGCTTAGCGAATCCAAATCTAAAGCAAATGGACTTGAAGGTAATCTAGTTGCATACATGTTCTCCTAATGAAGTATGTATCAAAACTTGGGAGCCAAAGAAACTAAGACATTTCCTATATGGTAGTTTGAAAGCTCCTTTATGCACGTGTGGGAGGTGACAGAACCACGTTCCGCTCACCGGTTTGGGTTCCGTGACCCCGGAGCAAATCCCCAAAGTATCCCTAAATGGCCACAGGGTTCGTGACCAAAATTCCCATATAACCAAAACCGGGACTCCAATCGCGAATCCATTGATTCCTATGGATTCAGTTGGAGCCTAGGCCACAGCTAGGGTAAAGCTACGAATTTTGAGGAAAAAGCACAAGTGTTGAAGGGAAAGTGCTAATTTTGAATAAGCACTAATTTTTGGGTAGAAGTAAATGGTGCGCAGTACGGTGCCAGATGGATGAGCTCAGTGCATATTATGGACCGGAATTCATGGAGCTCGCGCACACATGTCAAAGGAGAATGAATGTGGCCGAGTAGAGAGCTCAACTAGCACAATAAATGAAGTGACAGAGTAAAGGGATCAGCTACCCTCATTAAGGCCACGTACCGAAGTTATGGTTGCTCTGATCAAGGAAGAGCAACAGACCAAAGCATTGAAGACGAAGGACAAGGAGCAGTGAACGATGAAGCGGCGCCCATACCTGCAATCTGCGCCGGAAGTCACGGAACCTGCAGGAAATAGCGACGTGACTGCAAGCGGCGCCTACAGTACACCTAGCCATGTCCGTGGTTAGGTTTTTTGGGGATTACTGCTGGGAAAGGCCCACAGTTTTGTAAAGGTGCGACCGTCATGGCCACCTATATATATGTGTAATTGTAAAGGTTAGACGTTAGTTAGCTAGCCATTAGATGTTGAGATGCAGGTTAGTTGTCTGAGATAAGCTAGCTATTTAGTGAGTCTTCTATTGTGTTGTTAGAAGACCAGAGTTATAACTGGATAGCTGTGAAGCTAATCCCTGAGTTGCAGACAGTCTGAGTCGACGTCTAAACTATTGTAATCTCTGTAGAGGAAGAGAGTAGGTCTAAGAGAAGGGCTCCCATCTGTGTGTGTGGAGTTTCCTTGAAAGATCTGAGGCTGCAGCTGTGTGTGCAACATATTGTGTAATCCCATCTTCTCTGATTAATATAAGATACACTCCCATGGACGTGGTTTCCCTGTGGAGGTGAATTACCTAATTCTCATGTATGACGCTGTGTTGTGTGATTGCATGTTTTAGTTCACTATCTATGTATACATGAGCATTGCGTTATATTTATGAATATGTTAAGTAAGTTCTCGAAGCTCCCCGTGGAGTCATAATCGTTAAGTGTCGAAGAAATCTGTAGAACGCTGTCGCTGTGGCGATTGAGGAATGCATTACTGCGCTGGGCCTGAAAGCAGAAGCGATACATAGAGTATCGACGCAGTGGATAATCGCCTCGTGCTCCGGAGCGAAGATACCACGCAGCTAGGCTAGAAGTGAGAGCTTCAGCGCTGTTGCACTGAAGTCTGCAGAAGAGTAAGACGTTCCATTTCGAGGAATCATCAAGGAAGAAGGAGAAAGATAGCAGTCTCTGCGTCGCCTAGGTTAAGGAAATCTGATTCCTTAGCCCCCCCATAGCCACTTCGGGTGAGACCTCGAGCTGGTGCGCAGCTCGTTGCCGAGAGGGCCAGTGCGCCAAGGGGTTTTGTTGCTGCGCCTCATTAAAACTCGGGTCTGTCCAAAAAGCAGCCAACAAATGTTTCTGTTTCCTTATGACTTGTGGAGCCAACAAATGGTTCCGTTTCCTTATGACTTGTGGAGCCAATAAATGGTTTCATTGCCTTGAGACTTGTTATTTCCGCGATGTGTGAGATTGTTGCTAAAGCCAACAAATGGTTCCGTTGCCTTATGACTTGTGGAGCCAACAAATGGTTCCGTTGCCTTGAGACTTGTTATTTCCGCGATGTGTGAGATTGATGCGCAACCTAGAGAAAGAGTGAGCCAACAACTGGTTATGTTGCCTTGAGACGTGCTCAGCCAACAAATGTGTTACTGGAATCCTACAGCTAAAGAAATTCAAGACTGGTTTGATTTAAAGGCTATAGAGTTCGCTGAACGCGAAAATAGAAGCTCTATGCTTCAGATAGAAGACTGGTTGCAGAAGTATATTTATACTGACCTTCACAAAATTTTCTTTGTCACATTTGCACTTGAGTTGCATGCGTGGATAGCTAAGTTAGCAGATACTAGACCCACTGTGCATGTTGATTGACCTGTCGCTTGGACGCCTGAGCTAGTCAGTATTTTGAAGTGGGTGGATAATTCTGTGTCCCGCGCAGTAGAATTTTGGTTGAACAGTCTCCTGGAAGGGTTCATCACTGAGTTTGCAGTAGATACGAGAAAGAGTTTCAGCGAAGCTGAGAGGAGTTTCTTCCAAGCACACAGTGGTAAGTTCTTAAATTCTCTGAACTTATGGATTAAAATGCTTCTGTATGAAAAAGCAAAACTATGCATAGCTTCTGATGAATAGCATAGACAAGTAATGTCCACAGATTCTGATAGTGATCCTGAACTTATTGGTTGCACTTGTAGTGGAAAACGGTATAAAGTAGGCATTGACCAGCATTCTTTTGAGTCTATCCCAGAAGATACTCAAGTTCCTAGAGCAAGCCATATAGAGAGACAAGGGAGTGTTCATATCCCTTATCACCCCTTTACACCGGAAAAACCAGACGGAGCTCAGTATAACCCCACAGTAACATCTTCTAGTAGCCCGCACGGTACTTCTAGTACCTCTGTACCACCTTTGTTTAACCATCCCGGAGGCACTGCTACAACACCTCCACCTCAACCTAGCGCAAGAAGGATGGGTGATGACATGAAGCTACCAACTTTTAGAGGAACAGCGATAGAAGACCCTGAGAAACACTGGTTCCTATGTGAAGCCATTTGGACAATTAAGCAAATTAATGATGATGCTGTTAAGCTGGTTCAGTTAGAAACCACACTAAGAGAAAGAGCCTTAACTTGGTTCATGAAATACTCGGCAGCACAGAATAGGATGCTTGCTGATGTAAGAAATGCTATGATTAGAGAATTCAAGAAACCTAAATCAGAATCATAGTGTATAACAGAGCTCAAAGACATAAAACAGTTACCTACAGAGTCAGTATGGGACTTTGACCAGAAGTTCAAAGCCTTGATAGATCAAGTAAGCTTTGAGTTTGCACTGCAACAGCATAAGAAATGGTTCATTGCTGCGCTGCTCCCACACATTAGACTTCCTCTTATGCAACAGAATCTCACTACTCAGGAACAAGCTCTAGAGATGGCTATGAAACTAGAAGCTTCACTAATTGCTTGAACAAGCAACGATGTTGCGCAATTGCAGAACCAATTAGCAAACTTAACTTTGCAAGTGCATGATATTAAGAAAGGAAAGGAAGTTAAAGAAGAAATTTGGTGTACAAAATGTAAAGCGCAAGGTCATTCAAAGGACCATTGTCCCGTTTTCATAGAGTATATTGCAACTGGAGCACCTAACCCTTTACCATAGGCCTAGGGTCCTTGGTGCGAAATCTGTAGAACTAGAGGTCATAGACCACAAGAATGTCACTTACTTCATAAATATGTACAAACTCCAAAGAATCTATATTGTAATTTCTGTAAATCAGTAGGCCATGATGAGAACAATTGTAGAGCATATGATCTTATGATGGAAAGAAAACATGATGTTTAAAGAGTACATTCAGAAGCACAAGGACCCACAGCAGGTCCGCAGTATGACCAAACTCGCGACGGCCGACGAGGAAATTATAGAGGCCGCGGACGTGCAACAAATTTTGGTCGAGGAAGAGGACATATCACTTGTTATAATTGTGGAGCATAAGGTCATTTTGCAAGGGATTGCCAAAATCCTACAACCATCTGCAGATATTGTAAATCTTATGATCATATCATTGAAGAATGCCCTCAGTTGATGGCTAAGATGCAAGCAAAGATGCCACAGGTCAATAAGAATATTCAGTTGATTGGAGCAGAAAAAAGAGAACCAGACCCTACAGTTAATATAGTGCCGCACAGTGGAGCAACCACTAGTGCGCCATAGATGGGAACTGGAAAGCATGCGACGCAATGGGTGCGCCGCGCTAATATTAAACCAGCCCCACTTGACCTGCAGAAGTAGAAAGAAGAATTTAAACAAGCTCAAGAGTATTTCTCAAATCTGAGAGCTTCAAGTTCTGCCGCAATTTCGCATAATGATACCAGATCGCAAGTGCTAAGACAAGAGAACCTGGTGCAGGAACAAGCCACTACATCTGGAAGGCTTGATGATGAAGATGCACTAGGCAGTGTCCATGCTTTCCTGAGAAACTGCTTAAAGTTGTTGCGCAATGAAAAATCAACTATGGAACTTCAGCACCTATTAGATAAGTGTCAACAATCTGCTTCGACGAACACACCGCAGCGTGTTGTTCACCAGATTGGAAGTCATATTAGAACTGGGAAAGAGATGAGGCTCACAACACAAATTGGAGCATTTGAAATGGACGAAGTCATTTTAGACTTGGGCTCAGAAGTTAATGTTCTCACCATGCAGACATGGGAACATATGGGTAGCCCTCTGCTTACAAGATCTCCTATCCAGCTAAGACTCGCGAATCAGCAACGAGTCTCTCCATTGGGCAGATTACCCAATGTACCTATCGATATCGAGGGAGTAAGAAGTTCTGCAGACTTTGAAGTAATCAAAATTCTGGATGACAGTAGACCTTACCCAGTACTTTTAGGCATAGACTGGGCATTCGATAATTTGGCTGTCATTAATTTGAAGAAAAGACAAATGACCTTTGAGGATGACCAAATTAGGGTCATTGTACCGTTTGATCCTATTCAAGGACCAAGGTATATAGAACCCATTCGAGCAGAAGAAGAAGCGCGCCACATGGAAAGTTTGTATCAGATGACTGCTAGTCAGAGTGACTATGTCAATCCCATAGCAGACGACCATATCAGATGGCGATGCGATAGCTCGTGCACATCACACTCAGACGCAGGATTGGAAAACTAGCAAAATTGTTTACATGAGATTTCTGCAAGGCGTTGCGCCATGATGACTAAATCCATTCGATGGATTGGCACAGAATTGAATGACACTCCAATCTTTGATGGTTTAACTGAAGTAAGTAAATTCATATATACATATGAACAGCAGATTCCAGATGAGCAGCGCATACAAGCATTGGATGTAGCACTACGCACTACACCCGCAAGATGGTGGGGTGCGCATAAAAAGAATATTCACACATGGCAAGACTGTCGCAGATTGATACTGTGCAGATTTCAGGGAACTACAGCAGAACTGTCGCACAAATATAATGGACAGAGTGACCCCAGGTCACACGTTGAAGCATGTATTCAGCAATGATCACATATTCCAGAAGATGAGTGGGTTCACCTATTCATCCACACATTGGATACAATTCCAATGAACTGGTACACTGAAACAGAATTGCGCAGAGGTACTATCCCTTGGCCTCTTATGATAGAAAGTTTTCAACTTACCTTCATCTTTGAGTTGGAACATCCGAGCATCGACCACGCTTTAAAGTGTATTAAAAAGAAGGTATTTGAACAATGTCCATTACCAGAATATTCCCAACCAGATTGGGCTGTCCAGATAGAACATGCCCTGGAATGCTATAATTTCACCGCTGGAGAAGAGGAAGATGATCCTCGCAACATCAATATTCCAGAATCAGAAGGGACGCGCAACGTTGAAGGTCCTCAGCTTGATATTCCTGCCATTACAGAACACATCAAGCTCAAAAAGATTAACATTGGTACAGAAGCCGAACCCAAGTTTGCTTCTATAGGAGATTATTGGGATGATGAAACTGTTGGGCATATTTCAGATTTATTACGTGACTACCAGGATATCTTTCCTACTAAGTTCACAGAAATGAAAGGCATCCTAGGAGATTTAGGAGTGATGCACATACCTCTGAAAGCAGACGCCAAGCCAGTAAAATAGCGCCCATACAGGTTGAATCCGCGATATAAAGAAAAAGTTAGAGAAGAAATTGATAAAATGCTCGCAGCAGGTATCATTGAGCCAGTAGAGGAAAGTGATTGGATTAGTCCTATGGTGGTACAAGAGAAGAAGACAAAAGGTGAAATAAGAATCTGTGTGGATTTGCGCAAGCTGAATGACGCATCAGCGCATGATCCATTTCCTACTCCCTTTACAGACGAAGTGCTTGATAATGTTGGAGGACAAGAGGCTTACTCCTTCACTGATGGATTTTCGGGATACCATCAAAATAGAATCCATCCAGACAACCACCATAAGACGACTTTTGCGACTGAATGGGGCTCATTCCAGTATACGGTAATGCCCTTTGGTCTTAAAAACGCTCCTTCTATATTCTCTCGAGTCATTGTTGCTGTATTTAAAGAATTCATTCATAAGTTTCTAGAAGTCTATTTTGATGACTGGACTGTGTTTGATTTACTAAAGAACCATATAGGGAACCTGCGCATGATGTTAGAAAAATGTAGACAATATCAGATTTCCCTTAACTTGAAAAAATGTATCTTTTGTGCTCCTTTTGGTATTTTGTTGGGACATATTGTATGCAGACAAGGACTCCTGATGGATCCTGCGAAGGTTGCCATCATTGCTAATTTACCTGCGCCCACCTCAGTCAAACAATTGCGCACTACATTGGGACATACAAGGTACTACAGAAAATTTATCAAAGGTTATGCAAAGATCACAGCACCTATGGAAAGATTGCTGAAAAAGGATTCAAAATTCCAATGGACAGAAGAATGCCAACAGAGCTTGGATACACTTAAAGAAAAGATGACCACTACGCCTATTCTAGTTTTCCCAGACTGGAGAAAACCCTTTCATGTTCATGTAGATGCTTCTTCCATAGCATTGGGGGTTGTGCTTACACAACTGGGAGAAGGAGGTATTGATCACCCGATTGCTTACTCCAGCAGAAAGCTGTCCAGAGCCGAAAAGAACTACACCACTACAGAAAGAGAAGGACTAGCTATGGTGTATGCCCTACAGAAGTACAGACACTACCTATTGGGCGCACATTTTAAAATGTATACTGACCATTCTGCTTTTAAATACTTGGTCAATAAGCCAGTGTTAGGGGGAAGAATTTGCAGATGGCTACTGCTCTTCCAGGAGTATGATTTTGAGGTTATTGTGAAGCCAGGTAGATTGAATGCAGGACCTGACCACTTATCTAGGCTAGAGTCAGGGGAGGAACCTACAAATCTGGAGGACAATCTGCCTGATGCGCAACTATTTTTTGTTCAAGCAGCAGATGAATATTATTCCGATATCCTTGAGTTTCTCACTACTGGGCAAGCGCTAGTTGAGTTTACAATCCAGCAGAAGAAGCAACTTGTTGTCAAAGCCGCAGACTTCACTTTGATAGCCAGCCAGCTTTATAAGTTGGGCCCCGACGAAGTCTTGCGCAGATGTATCCTACCGCATGAGAAGAACTCCATCATCGCATAAGTGCACTCAGGAACTGCAAGAGGCCATTTCGCAAGAAAGCCGACTGCGTAGAAGATCTTAGCTGCGGGCCTTTGGTGGCGGACATTGCATAAGGATACTAAGGAATTCTACAAATGTTGCGATGTGTGCCAGCGAACAGGAAAAAACTCAAGGAGAGATGAAATGCTGCTAAGACCCCAGATAACACTGCATGCTTTTGATAAGTGGGCCATTTATTTTGTAGTACCTATCAACCCACCAGGAAAGAGAACCGGCGCAAGATACATCATTACAGCTACTGAATACCTCACCAGATGGGCTGAGGCTAAGCCAGTTAAGAATTTCGATGCTGCCACTGCCGCGCAGTTAATTTTTGAGAACATTATCACTAGGTTTGGATGTCCATTAATTCTAATGAGTGATCAGGGTACACATTTCTTGAATGAAACTATAGAGGCCCTTACTGAAGAATTCCACATTAGTCACCGTAAGAGTACACCCTACCACCCTCAAGCTAATGGTACGGTGGAGGCATTCAATAAGATTCTCGAGAATGCCCTGACGAAGATCTGTAATCAACAAAGAGATGATTGGGACCTTAGAGTCACAACTGTACTATGGGCTTACAGAACCACATGCAAGAAACTAATAGGTCACACACCTTTCAGTTTGGTGTATGGACAAGAAGCAGTTATGCCCATGGAATACATTGTTCCCAGTCTTAGAATTGCGCAAATTACAGAAACAGCAGATACTGATGCTATGAGTGAAAGACTCTCACAATTGCTTGCCTTAGAAGAACACAGACTTTTAGCGGGATTCCATCAACAGGTACAGAAGGCAAGACAGAAAGCTTGGCATGACAGGCATATTAAGAATAAACACTTTGAAAAAGGAGACTTGGTACTCCTCTATGATAGTAAATTCATCAAGTTTCCAGGCAAGTTTCGCGTACATTGGTTAGGCCCTTTTCGGGTCATAAAGACAATAGAAGGAGGAGCAGTTCAGCTTGCGAAGCTTAATGGAGAATTGCTACCTACAATGATCAACGGGAGTTGGCTCAAGCTTTATTGCGACGGCCACTCCGCCCTGTTGACTTAATACAGTGCTAAAAGAGGTGCAAATTTCCAGTGTAGTTGAAAGAGGCATCGCATTATCACAGTCTACACCGAAGTCATGAGACACTTTCAGTCTTTGGCTTCCCGCGCAGTTCCTTGAAACATCCGCGCATATCACTAAAGTTTGTTTTGAGCGAACCTATATTTGCGCTCTTGCGAAGTTTTTCCGGTTCGTCGAACCGTCGCTCTTGCGGAGTTCTCTGTGTCAAGTTGCTGCTTGAGGAGTTCTCGTTGTGGACCCCTCTATATGCACAGTTACCTATGCTGAAATGACCCGCCGAAAAATTTGAATTACAGTAGTCCTATAGCTGCTTTGAACATTAATGAAGGATAAGTTCGCCATTTAATTGTATCCCCTCTGACAGAGTCGGCTTGATCTCCCTAAGATTTGCATTTATGTCATGCGCCGAAAGCTTTAGCTTCTCCCGAAAGCCTGTCAGAGCCCGTCCATCACAATTAATGCACCACAAAGGCGCAGGGGTAGGAGTCTTGTCAATTTATGCAGAGTCGCCTACAGCTAGTAACCCCACTTGCCTGCATTTACTATCGCCTTTATCTATAAACACCCCGCACTTGTATATTTTTGGGTTACTTTTCTCGAGTTGCATAGTCTTGTTTGAGAATCTAAGTTATTGTTTTCAGAGCCGAGTTGTGCAGAGTGCTTCCTTTGTTTTTAGCGTTCGTAGCCTACGCTGTTCTGCCATTCCACTGTTCAAGTTCTTGTTGTCTATACAAGTTCACGACGGAGAACCTGTCCATTGAAGAAATTGTTCGTCAATTTAAGCGCAGAGGCTTAGATTTCGGCATGACTACCCCGGTGACGACCTCGGCTTACACGCACCCTGGTTGGACTGATCCCAGACAATCTCCTGGAACGAGGGCATCTCAGCAGTAGCAGCCGGATGAGCCCATTCCAGAGCCGTTGGCCACTATGGTGAATTACATTCCACCACGTCCAGATGATGCACCAGAGGTGTATATTCCGAGGAATGCAAAGTATCCGATTCCGCTGCCTCCATTGCCGGAAGGCGTGCGACAAGAAGGGTCCCTGCTTGGACACCTTCCACTGGTCAAGTTTTCTGATTTTAACTTGGGAGACTACAGAACATATCCTCAGTTTGCACCAGATCGCTATCTCATGGTAGTCCACAATCCCACCAGAAAGGTTGATGAATTCGTCCCCAAGGAATTCGCAGCAAATTTAGAGAAGTCGGGACTATTGAACTTGTTGAAGCTATCGCACTTTGGGCTTAGCAACAAAGTCAATGCAGTTGTTAAGGCACTGCTATCCTGCATTCATGGTGGTTACCTTTGGCTGGGGAGGCCAATCGATTTGAATGTCGACTTAATCCATCGTATTACCGTCCTATCTAAGGTTGGTAAGGACCCACATATTCATCTTGTTGGAAAGGAAAAAGATAGAAAGTTAGCTGCACAGTTGGTGCAGAAGTACAAATTGACAAGAGGAGGTCGGGCTTATGACCTCACGATCATTGAGGATGAAGCACTTAGATTTACAGGCAGTTTGCTTGCGGGCAGACTTCTCACAAAGTGCAGACCGAAAGAAGTCACTGGAGCTATCGTGGAGATCGCTATCACAGCTGCGGAGGGAGAATAGTACAATTGGTCTCTCTTCCTCCTCAATTCTTTCTTGGAATACTGCCGGAATGTCCAAGACAACCCAGGTCAGTTGTTCCATTTTTCTTGGCTCTTAATTTTATGCGCCTTGGTCGGGTGGAAGGAGCCCCCGAACACTCAGTTCCTTCCGCGCCGCACAGGAGAAGTCGCAGGAATGCGATATGTCAACCTCTGGGATTCTAGCAATCCTGCGAAGCGCAAGATGAACTGCGTTGTATTTTGTGAATACTACCATCTCCTCAAAGACACCATTCAGGAAATGCCGAGGCTGAGTGAAGAGACAGCAAAAATATATGAAGGAAAGTTGGTTTTTTCTGCCAACTTGCATGAACTTTACCTCCGCCCTTGCAGCATTCAAGAAGAATGGGCCGTAGGCCTTTACAGGATGACCACTAAAGATGTTGAAGAAACTATCAAGTCTTGGTCGGATGAATGGAGGGAGGCCACCGAAATCGCACCCGCAATGCCACCTCCTGCTGCGCAAGAGAAGGATAAGGGCAAGGAGGCACCTGAACAAAGAAGTGATGAACGTTCGACAGAACCAGCAACTAAGAAGCAAAAGGTGTCGCATCCCCCTGAGACCATTCCCTCGGGGATTGACCATTATTTAAAGGAGCAATTTCGCGAGCTGCAGACCGTGCATGCTCACATCAAAAGTGCTCTGGACCTACAGTTCGTGGAATTAAAAGGTCTCACAGGAAGAGTTGCGCAGACCCATGCGCCAACATCTACTTCGCAGGCGCCACAACCAACCACAAGTACTAAGCGAGTTGAAGTACTTGCTGAAAGGCATACTGTCGTGCACATCCTTCCTATAAGCATGACACTTCCAGACCCTTTGGCTGCACTGCAGGTAAGCGCAGTCGGGCCCGTTGAAATAAATTTATCTTTGACTCCTATAGAAACTCTGCAGCTAGTGCAAGAGAAGGTTTCTGTTGAGTTGAGAGCTAGAGAACTCTCTACCTTCCATGCAAACCAAAGACTGCAATCGCAGGAGATAGAGATGAAGGCAGGCTACAAGAATATCTCCGAGAAGCTCGCACTTTATGAGGCACAAGACATTGGGATAAGAAACGCAATTGATGAAATTGCCCAGGAGTTGCCGGCCTGTGAGATTCAACCAGACCTTCCTCTGGTTGAGAAAGTTCAAATTATTGGAGGAAGGGTGAAAACCCTGGAGCATGAATTAGTTTCTATGGCTGAAGACCATAGAACGCAGATCGCCAAGTTGGAAGCTTGTGTTGCAGCGCATTCTACAGATGATAGGCAGGAACAATTTGAAGCGCTGCACAGAACTTCCACACAAATGAAGAGCAGAGCAGATGAAGCCGCGAACCTGATGACCCAAGATATGGAGGCTTGGACGGAGCTTGAGAATCTCCCCTTCAAAGTCGGTCTTTTGGAACAGGTACAAGCCACAGAACAGTCCCTAACTGTTCGGACTGAAGAAGCTAAGGCCTTAGAAGGCTTAGCAAAAATGAGGAAAATGAGTGAAGTGCGCAGAATACAACAACAACTGCACAAGCTCAGAAATGAAGATGCTAAACTCACCAACAACATTCATCCATTTATGGATGAATATGCTAACCTCGCTGCCCAAGTCGAGGCAAAGATCAAAGAAATTGCAGAATCTTAACAGGTGATTGATGGCATAACTGAAGAAGAAGCCACTGCAGAAATGGTGCAGACAGTTGTGGAGTGTGTTTATGAAATGGACTCCGCTATTACGCAGTGGAAGAAAACATTTGCTGAGACCCAAGCAAAGACAGATGCGCAAGTAAAGCGACCACACGCTAGTGCGAGTGGCTCGAGGATGAGCCACAAGTAAGTGTTAGGGGCCTGTTGGAGCCTAGGCCGCAGCTAGGGTAAAGCTGCAAATTTTGAGGAAAAAGCACAAGTGTTGAAGGGAAAGTGCTAATTTTGAATAAGCACCAATTTTTGGGCAGAAGTAAATGGTGCGCAGTACGGTGCCAGATGGATGAGCTCAGCGCAGATTATGGACCAGAATTCGCGGAGCTCGCGTGCACACGTCAAAGGAGAATGAATGTGGCCGAGTAGAGAGCTCAGCTACCACAATAAATGAAGCGACAGAGTAAAGGACTCAGCTACCCTCATTAAGGCCAAGTACCGAAGTTATGGTTGCTCTGATCAAGGAAGAGCAACAGACCAAAGCATTGAAGACGAAGGACAAGGAGTAGTGAACGATGAAGCGGCACCCATACCCGCAATCTGTGCCGGAAGTCACGGAACCTATAGGAAACAACGACGTGACTGCAAGAGGCGCCTACAGTACACCTAGCCATGTCCGTGGTTAGGGTTTTTGGGGATTACTGCTGGGAAAGGCCCACAGTTTTGTAAAGGTGCGACCATCATGGCCACCTATATATATGTGTAATTGTAAAGGTTAGATGTTAGTTAGCTAGCCATTAGATGTTGAGATGCAGATTAGCTGTCTGAGATAAGCTAGCTAGTTAGTGAGTCTTCTATTGTGTTGTTAGAAGACCAGAGTTAGAACTGGATAGCCATGAAGCTAATCCCTGAGTTGTAGACAGGCTGAGTCGACGTCTGAACTATTGTAATCTCTGTAGAGGAAGAGACTAGGTTTAAGAGAAGGGATCCCAGCTGTGTGCGTGGAGTTTCCTGGAAAGATCTGAGGCTGCAACTGTGTGCGCAGCATATTGTGTAATCCCATCTTCTCTAATTAATATAAGATACACTCCCGTGGACGTGGTTTCCCCGTGGAGGTGAATTACCTAATTCTCGTGTATGACGCTGTGTTTTGTGATTGCATGTTTTAGTTCACTATCTATGTATACATGAGCATTACGTTATCTTTATGAATATGTTAAGTAAGTTCTCGAAGCTCCCCGTGGAGTCATAATCGTTAAGTGTCGAAGAAATCTGTAGAACGCTGTCGCTGTGGCGATTGAGGAATGCGTTACTGCACTGGGCCTTAAAGCAGAAGCGATACATAGAGTATCGATGCAGTGGATAATCGCCTCGTGCGCCGGAGCAGAGATACCGCGCAGCTAGGCTAGAAGTGAGAGCTTCATCGTTGTTGCACTGAAGTCTGCGGAAGAGTAAGACGTTCCATTTCGAGGAATCATCAAGGAAGAAGGAGAAACATAGCAGTCTCCGTGTCGCCTAGGTTAAGGAAATATGATTCCTTATCCCCCCCATAGCCACTTCGGGTGAGACCTCGAGCTGCTGCGCAGCTCGTTGCTAAGAGGGCCAGTGCGCCAAGGGGTTTTGTTGCTGCGCCTCATTAAAACCCGGGTCTGTCCAAAAAGCATCCAACAGATTCAAAACCTCGTGTTTCAGCTAGGGGTCCCCCCACACTGTGCCTCGAAGGCTCGAAAATGGTGTTATTGTGCCATCTCTAGAACTAGCATTTTGCTCAATGAAGGCCATTCCAATATTTCTTACGGGGTTCATTTATGATCTGAAGACTCCCGGGTGAGCAAGGACATATTGAGCGCATCCACAATGGCGATGTGCATGTGCAGGAGCTGACAGAACCCCGTTCCACTCTTTCATTTGGGTTTCGTGCCCCCGGAGCAAAACATCAAAGTGTCCCTGAATGGCCACAAGGTGCCTGGAAAAAATGCCCATAGAAACAAAACCATGACTTCGATCATGAATCCGTTGATTCCGATGGATTTCGAACACTAGGTTTCATCTAGCCCCCCCCCCCCCACGCCATGCCTCTAAGGCTCATAAACGGTTTTATTGTGCCATATTAGTAACTAGGGTTTTTCTTAGTGAAGGTCATTCTAATTTTGCTTAAGGGGGTCAATTCTTATTCGAAGGCTCTCGAGCATGCATGGCCATTGTGAACATATGCACAATGGCCACATGCACGTGTCGTATCTGACGAAACCCAAGTCCACTCACCAGTTTGGGTTCTATAACCTCGGAGCAAATCCTCAAAGTGTCCCTGAATGACCACGAGGTGCCAGACCAAAATTCTCGTAGCACCAAAATGGTGACTCCGATCATGAATCTGTCAATTATGATGGATTTGGGACACCGGTTTTCAGCTAAGGGCCCCCCCACGTTGTTTCTCGAAGGCTCAGAAACAGTCTTATTGTGCCATCTCAGTAACTAGGGTTTTGCTCAAGGGGGTAATTCTTATCTGAAGGCTCCCGAACATGCACGAACATCGTGAACACATCCAAAATGGACACATGCACATGCAGGAGCTGATGGAACCCCGTTTCGCTCATCGTTTTGGGTTTTCTACCCCCAGAGAAAATACTCAAAGTGTCAGTGAATGGCCATGGGGTTCCTAACCAAAATTACCATAGCACCAAAACCGTGAATCCAATCACAAATCTATTGATTCCGGTGGATTCGGGACATCGGGTTTCAGTTAAGGGACCCCCAACACCATGCCTTGAAGGCTCAAAAATGGTGTTATTGTGCCATCTCTGGAACTAGGATTTTCCTTAGTGAAGGCCATTCCAATTTTGGTCAAGGAGGTCAATTCTGATCCGAAGGATCCTGAGCGAGCATGTCCATAGTGAACACATCCAAAATGGCCACATGCATGTGCAAGAGCTGACAAAACCCAATTCCGCTCGTTGGTTTGGGTTTCATGATCCCAGAGCAAATCCTCAAAGTGTCCCTAAATGGCTGCAGGGTTTTTGACCAAAATTTCTCTAGCACCAAAAGCGTGACTCCGATCGCAAATCTGTCAATTCTGGTGGATCTGGACAACGGGTTTCATCTAGCCCCCCCCCCACACTGTGTCTTGAACGCTCAGAAACGTTGCTATTGTGCCATCTCCAGAACTAGGGTTTTGCTCAGTGAAGGCCATTCCAATTTTTCTCAAGGGGGTAAATTCTAATCCGAAGGCTCCCGAGTGTCCATGGACATCATGAACACATACACAATGGCCACATGCACATGCGGGAGTTGACGAAACCCAAGTCTGCTCATCATTTTGGGTTCCATGAGCCCAGAGCAAATCCTCAAAGTGTCCCTGAATGGCCATAGGGTTCCTGAACAAAATGCCTGTAGCACAAAAATTGTGACTCTGATCATGAATCTGTCGATTCCAATGGATTCAAGACACTGGTTTTCAGCTAGGGGACCCCCCACACTGTGGCTTGAAGTCTCATAAATGGTGGTATTGTGCCATCTAAGTAACTAGGGTTTTGCTCAGTGAAGTCCATTCCAATTTTGGTCAAGGGGGTCAATTATTATCTGAAGAATCCCGAGCGTGCATGACCATCATGAAAACACGCACAATGGCCACATTCATGTGCAGAAGCTGATGGAACCCCGATCCGCTCATTGGTTTGGGTTTCGTGCCCCCAGAGCAAATCCTTAAACCTAAATGGCCACGGGGTGCCTGACCAAAATTCCTATAGCACCAAAACCGTGACTCCGATCGTAAAGCCTTTGATTCCAGTGGATTAGGGATGTCGGTTTATAGTTGGGGGACTCCCCACACCATGCCTCCAATGCCCGGAAACAGTCCTATTGTGCCATCTCTGGAACTAGGGTTTTGCAAAGTGAAGGCCATTCCAATCTTGCAAAAGGGGGTCATTTATCATTTGAAGGCTCCTAGCCAAGAGTGGACATCGTGAACACATCCATGATGGACATGTGCAGGTGGGGGATTTTATGGATGCCAATTCCGCTCGCCAGCTTGGGTTGTGCTCCCCCAGAGAAAATTCTCAAAGTGTCCATGAATGGCCACGGGGTGCTTGACCAAAATTCCCATAGCACAAAAACTGTGACTCTGATCGCCAAGCCGTCTATTTCGGTGGAGTCAGGATGCCAAATTCTAGTTGGGGGATCCCCCACATGGTTCCTCCAATGCTCAGAAATGGTCCTATTGTTCCATCTCTGGAACTAGGGTTTTTCTCAGTGAAGGCCATGCCAATATTGCAAAAGGGGATCAATAAGATAGATTAGGTTCTATAGGGCTAGATTAGGTCTATGGGACTAGGTTACGTCTCTAGGGATAGATAAGTGTTCTAGATTAGGTCTCCAAGTTTGTAGGTCCACATTAGGATTTCCAGGGATAGATTTCTTTTGTCTGTTTCTATGGCTAGTGTGTAAATATACCGGAAATATCATACAGCTATAGAAAATATCACAAACCTTACTCAAGAATTGCAAAGAAGAAGAAGAAATTAATCAATTATCACTCATAAACTCAAAAATGAAGAAATCTATAGTATAATCATACATCAGTTGTAAGCTAGCACTATGAAAACTGAATACAATGTGAATTGAATTTGAATTAGCCAAAGGTGATTCGAATTCTCCTCAGTGTGTGGCTTGGATAGCATTGGAGACATCATGCAATCAGTGGTAGTAGTCACAAATAGTCAAAATCCAATCAAATCAGTCTAACTAAGCCATGTGAGCACAAATAAAGGGATGGAGACTCCAAGGAGGGCGCATGAGGTTGTCAGTAAGTCAAGTGGCACTCCGATACCGACAACTGGAAGCTACAGGAAGTTAAATGGAGCAATAAATGCAAGAACTGGTCAATCAATGCTGCAACTGATTGTTAGTGATCCAAGTAGTGTAGTAGGGCGCATATGTCATCCAGGTGAGGAAAATAATGTCCACTAGGTAGGTAGGAGGGCTACTGAGGGATAGAAACAGACTCTAGGGAGATGAAAATAAGCTCCAGTTGCTGGGGAGACCACCATACTGATGACTGGATGCATGCATGCATGCAAAATATAAAAAATGATGGTGAGAATATTCCAACACCCCTCCACAAGCCAAACTATGAGGAAGTAACAGAAAACTAATGGTAGGGCCTTGGTTACTAAGACCGAAGGTCACCCTGTACAACAATATAAATAAATAAAGTGAGGAAAGAGGGAAAACCCAGTGGGAAGAAATCCCCCTGAAAATAGACTGTGGATATGATAATGTAGCATGGCATCACTCACCCCTGAAGGAGGCAAGTGACCTTCTTTACCAAAGAAGGATCTATCGGCAAGAAATGGATCACTAATGTGAGAAGGATGAAACCTTCCATTCTGAAAATCAGATCTGGTTCTCCTTTGATCAAGTGGATCACCAACAAGATCTACAACAGATCTAAGAGTAGTGGTTTCCCATCTAGGAAGAGGAGGATCTATAGGCTGTAGATCTGGATCTATCATATGATCATCTTCACTATCAGGTGCTAGAGCTTCAGGTTCTTGTGGATCTGGATCTAGCATTCTCTCAAAAAGAGTTATCTTCCTCTTGGGAAGAAGTGGATCATGCTCCAAAAACATGTGCTAGAGTTCTCGAACAATGTATGCAAGCGAATCTGGAGGATTCCTGAATTTTCTCTTCCTACCAAGCATGGTGAGAACAAATCCAAAAATATGAATATCATTATGGAGCATGTGATTCGACCAACTGAGGTAGAATTAACTCCATGAACATGTATGTAGTTCTTTGATATCTCCTTTGAACCAACATAGGTGAGATCATAACCAAATGAACTAATACATGATAATGGTGGCTTGGACTTCAAATCAGATCCAATAATGATAGATGGCTTTGTATGATCTCCTTTGAAACAGCAGGGGTGAGATCAAAACCAAAATCACAAGGATATGCATGAGACTTGAACACAAGCGAATGATGGTGTCTTCCATCTTCGGTGAAACTCTGAAAACATGTGCCGATGACCAAATAGGAGTTCATAGGAAGCATTTGATCAAGGAGGGCGAATGCATCACCTCCAAAATCTGATTTTACCTCCAAAATACTCAGTAGGTCATCATCTTGCACATTAGTAGGCTCATGGGAAGTAGATATTTTGAAAGTCTCTTCAACTTATAGAGTACTAGATGACATATCTTGTTGAGAATTTGAATCAAAATATGTATCAACTCCACCAGTTGTGTTACTTTCATGCCATAGTCTACTCTCTTCATTTGCATGTGTGTGAAGAGAATACTGTTTGGAGATATGTAGAAAGTGAGAGAACTCGTATAGTTTCGAATTGTGGTTTGCAACACCTTTTGCAATGATATTTGCTGAAACAATATCTTGTATTTCAACCTCATTTGGAGAGAAAATCACCCTCTCGGGCTCTCTAGTATGGGTCATTTGGTAGAACGAAAGTATTGGAAGTAAGTGTAGGAACATAGAGTACATCTGAGAAGTATCCATTATCAAGTTTGATCCTTCCAATCCCCTCAGAGGAGACCTCATAATCATTCCCCAACATGATGGAAGGGCCAACAATGCATTCGAAACCAGTGAAGAGATCTTTGTAGCAAGACATGTGTCTTGATGCTCTTGAATCTATGATGAAGGAAGACTCTCTTGATGCACCTGCCATGAGAGCATGGTATCTCTCCTTGTCCTCATATCTATAAGGTTCAACCGATTTCTTCCTAGAACATGCAGGTACTGGGATGTTATTCTTTTCAAGTAACTGAGCCATCAAGTCTATAGTCTTATTCATACAAGAACTCTCAGGATGAAATCCTCTATTGCAATAGGTAAATTTGGATTTCTCCTTTTGAGAATGTTTGGTCTTCTTGGAATTCGAAGCTCCTTCTGACTGATAGGGAGCATCCTTTTGATTCTGCTCATTCGACTTTTTTTCAAAAACGTTTTGATTGCCCTTTCCATTCGCTCTCTTCACCTCAGCAACTACAAGTGCTGAATCCATCTTGGGTTTTATCATTCCCATTTGAATCAACTTCTCCTCCTCTTTTGTTAGATTGGATGAAGTCATAAAGAGTGGGAAAATTCCATTTTGGGATGGATAGCTTCGATGTTTGAAAGGTAGAGACAAATACTGAGTAGTTAGGGCCCAATTTTGATAGTATGGAAAGGATGAGTTGCTTATATTCCTTCTCTATTCCGTATCTCTTCAATTGTGAAATCAGATTTTTAAAATTGGTAAGAAACTCATTGATGGAGTCGAAGCTGCAAGGGCTCAGTGAGATAAGCTCATTTTCCAACTTGTGACCTTTCAAGTCATCTTTCTGTCCAAGAAGAGATTCGAGCTTGTCCCAATCTTATTTTGGAGTGTCTAGATATATGACATGAAAATGGAGGTCTTCGAAAATGCTGAGTAGTAGTAGTCCTACTACTTCATCAATTTTGTCCAACTACTTGGATTTCTCTACTGCACCATTGGGTTCGACTGCAGTACCATTCAATACTCTACAGAGGCTCTTGGACTTCATGAAGATGTTCATCTTGGGCTTCGATTTGACATAATTGAATGAATTCAGTTTTAGATCCATTGGTAGTTATTGAAGTCGAATTGAAGATTAATTCGAATAATGGAAGAAACCTGCAAAACAAATGAAACTGATGATGGAGATTTGCTGCAAATCGAGAGAACATTGCCTTAGGACAATGAGGAACTGTGACTGGATCCTTCAAACCTAGCTAGACCACACTAGATTTCTCCAGTGAAATCAAGACAATTGCACCAAGAACTGTTGTGGAAATCCAGAGTCTTCTAGTGCTCAATGAAAGAGAGTTGCTCAATGAATTGTTGAAACTGCTACAATGGTTGCAACTGCTGCTACTGCTTCCATTAGAATAGATTAATATAGCTCTGATACCATGTGTAAATCTATAGGAAATATCACATAGCTAGAGAAAATCTCACAAACCTCACTCAAGAATTTCAGAGAAGAAGGAGAAGAAATTAATCAATTATCACTCATAAACTCAGAAATGGAGAAATCTGCAGTATTATCATACATTAGCTGTAAGTTGGCACTGTAAAAACTGAATACAATGATGAATTTGTGAAGTGAATTTAAATTAGCCAAAGGTGATTCGAATTCTCGTCAGTGTGTGGCTTGGATAACACTGGAGACATCATCCAATCAGTGGTAGTAGTCACAAATATCCAAGTCATTCAAATTATTCTAACTGAGTCTAACTGAGCGATGTGAGCACAAATAAAGAGATGGAGACTCCAAGGAGGGTGCATGAGGCTGTCAGTAGGTCAAGCGGCACTCTGATACAAACAACTGGAAGCTACAGATAGTTAAACTGAGCAATAAATGCAAGAACTCATCAATCAATGTTGCAACTGACTATTAGTGATCCAAGTAGTGTAGTAGGGCGCATATGTCATCTAGGTGAGGAAAACAAGGCGCACTAGTTATGTAGGAGGGATACTGAGGGATAGAAACAGGCTCTAGGGGGCTAAAAATAGGCTCCACATGCTGGAGATACCACCATACTGATGACTGGATGCATACAGTATGGATGCATGCATGCAGAATATAAAAAATGATGGTGAGAATATTCCAATAGACAAATCATTGTCTATACGCTAGATTAGGTTCTATAGGGCTAGATTAGGTCTCTAGGCCTAGGTTACATCTCTAGGTCAAGGTAATTATTCTAGATTAGGTCTCCAGGGTTGTAGGTCCACATTAGGCTTTCTAGGGCTACATTTTTTTTGTCCGGTTTCTATTGCTGGGTTAGGGTCTATAAGCTAGATTAGGTTCTATAGGGCTATATTAGGTCTATAGGCCTAGGTTACATCTCTAGGTCTAGATAAGTATTCTAGATTAGGTCTCCAGGGTTGTAGGTCCACATTAGGATTTATAGGGATACATTTTCTTTTATGTGGTTTCTAGGGCTAAGTCAGGGTCTATAAGCTATATTGGGTTCTATAGGGCTATATTAGGTCTCTCGGCCTAGGTTACATCTCTATGTCTAGATAAGTATTCTAGATTAGGTCTCCAGGGTTGTAGGTGTTGAGATATTGTAACTTCAAAGAATATTATATTTGTACTTTATTATTCCGGAGATGTTTCATTCCTCCGTGAAGATCTTATTGAATATCCGGAGATGTTTATTCCTCCTTTGGAATGTGGTAACTTGGGTTATTAGACTTCCCTAGTGGGGGGTCGGCCCTATGTGTGTTATGTGGGTCAAAGGGTTATTAGACCACCCTAGACGGGTCGTCCCAGTCAGTTGTAGTTGGGTATTTAACCCATTGGTTAAATACGAGCCTACATGTTTTGTGTAAAAGACAAGTCGGAGTAGTGTATAAATAGAGGAGGTGTATTCCTCATTTTACACACTCACTCACTTGAGAGTAGCGCACTTATGGAGGAGAGGCCTGCTATGGTGGAGGAGGAGATCATGTCCTTGGTTTGCATCTTTTATATTTCTGGTCATCTATATTGAGGAAGCTTTGCTGGGTTTTCTACCCGATGAGGGTTTCCCAGGATAAATCTGTCTCTTGTGTTTATGGTGTGCTTGTTGTTTCTTCAGTGATCCTGTATATGCTATTATTGTGAAATGGAATGTAATGCTTCTATTTTCTGTCTTAGCATATTAAATATTAACATGGTATCAGAGCTAACCTGAAGGAAGGCAATGTATGGCACTTACGACGCTTGCTTCTCTTGCGACAATTTGAAGGTTAGGGTTTTATATAGCAAAAACCCATCATCGTGGAACTTTCGCCATAAATCCATTTTGGAGATGGTTTAGGATCTGAAACCTTTACAGGTCGTCGAAAACATCTCCAAGTATCTTTTGTCCAAAAGGAACCCTCAGATTCGTTGTACTTTGTAAGTTATGATCAGTACAAGTTAGGGTTTTTGCCTCTTCCAGATCTCAGTAAAATTTAGGTGACCTAGGAAAAAAGGTCATAAATTAGGCTAGGAAGCTCCAAATGAAATTTCGTAAAAATTGACAGGTATCACACAGATGGTATTATCTCAGGAAACGTTTTGAGAGGCCGACGTTCAACCAGTGACACGTGGCACGCCGTACATGTTCGCTCTCCTATTTTATCCCATAAACAGGTCACGGTGTGACACTTGGCATAACTTGGGATAGGAAGCTCCAAATGAAATTTCATAAAAAGTGACAGGTATTACACAGACTGTACTATCTCAGGAAGCGTTTTGAGAGGCTGAAGTTGAACCAGTGACACATGGCACGCCATACAAGTTCGCTCTCCTGTTTTATCCCATAAACATGTCACGTTGCGACACTTGGCATAAATCTCTCTCAGAAAATCCAATTGAGGTCAGACCTGTCGGGATGGAAAGATGACAGGTCAGGCTACCACATAAAAAAATTTCAGACCCTGTAGAGCAAAAAGTTTAGAGTTACAGCAGAAACAATCAGGTACATATTTTTGTCAAAACAGAATTATTTTTGAAGCACCTTCATTCATGGCTTCCGGAATTTAGGGTTTCGGAGAAAGTTAGAATTTTTGGAATCGGAATCCACGGCTAGAAGCTCCTCAGAAAAAATAAGAGTTTAGAGCCTTGGATCAAACCTTTTGATTGGACGGAAGGGTGGGCTTCATCAACCCCTAGTTCGGGTTCCTGTCTAGAAGATCCAGAAGTTTCGAAGGAAACATTTGAGGGGTCAAATTTTGGAGATTTCAAAATTGAAGTATGCTAGCAAGACACATCTTTCCATCCATTCAGAAGTGTGAAATTCAAAGATTGAATTTTTAGGGTTTCTCTAGAAAACCCTAATCAAGCTCCAGATCAAGTTTCAGGGGGATTTGAGGCTAAGGCTTTACATGAGAAGACTACAAGAAGTCTCGATAGGTATGACTTAAGGAGGTCCAGGTATGCCTTGAAATCTGATTCTTGATTAAGTTCATGATGTGTTTGTCTTCATATTATTTATTAGTACAATCTTGATTAATGTTAAAACTGTCTTATCACCCTAGTAACAGTATGAATGCATGTGAAGGATCGAAGACATTCATTGATTAGGGCTATATGATTGTACTAATGCATTATGGTGTTGTGTGAGGTTGATGTTTTCTGCTAACAAGATACAGGTACATCACAAAAGACAAATCAAGTTCCATGCTCATGACAACATGAAGACAAAGACTCATCCATAATCTTTGTTGTAATTACGAGGTATGTATGACTTTGTTATATTATGCTTAACCTATGAGACATGCAGGTTCTAGCTCAGGATTTCTAAATCATTGAAGAGATTGTTTAGGTATGTTGTACATAACTAAGCAGGTATACTAATCCAGGTATGTTTTCCTATGTCAAGTTAGAATCCTACCTTGTGTTAGGATCCCTTATATAAGTATACTTGGTATGATTGGTTATGCTTATTCATAAAGTTAGTAATCAAGGGCTTATGCATATCATGTTTCTTATCTTGATGATTTAATTAACCAGAAGAGTACCATGATCAAACAAGAATATGCATGAGTAAAAGAAGACTTCCTTGAAACCCTGAATACTAATGATCATGACTATACATATTCAAGATTATTTAGAATTAGAATGTTTTGAGAATATACTAATGAATGTATGTTTGTGTATGAGATCATGAGGATGACACTAGTGCACACTTGAGCATGCACAGTGGTATAGAATGAATAGAAGTTCAAAAGACATATAGAAGATCAAGCAGGAGGCAAGCACACAAACATAAAAGATAAGTATTTGAGTTGTTATTTGAAATAGTAAATGATATTGCTTGTATGCATATTTGTATTCCTAGAATATATCATACTGAGTACTACTAATATGCATATGATTGGTAAGTTGGACAAACATTCCATTGTTGCTTGTCTAGAATGAAACCTCTTTGTTGACATGCTGAGAGCTATGCACACTCTCGATAGTATGCTCTGGTAGAGATGGAAGGCATCTAGATAGCCACTGTATGCATACAGGATATGGAAAAGTGTTGTGCCAAAGTATTGGTCAAGATAGTTGCATAACTATGTAAATGATATCTGTATGCATAATAGGTTATCATGTCAACATGATTTCATGATTATGAAGTATTACTAATCATGTACTTAACTTTGATTTGTAGGAAAGATCATGAAGAATGATGAACACTGAACAAGTGATGGATGTTCAACAAGAAGATTTACAAATCAACCAAAATATAGAAGGATCATGGCTAGAAGATTCCCTTAGAAAGAGGAAGAGAATCATGACAAGATGTTTGCTCCAAGTGGATAAGATAGACCATTCTCTTAATGGTGTAATTAAAGAAGAAGTGTGATTCAGGTTCTGTATGGGTACCCAGGATTGGTAGTAAATTGATGAGCTTAATGATCATCCTGGGTGATATGGATCTCAACCTTTGCTACAAAGTTGAATATGGATTCTATACACAGATGACATGGATGCAAGAAGGAACTCACCACAGAGTTCAAATGATATTGAAGCTCATATCAGTAGACCCATCTGACGAGAGATGGCACAAATAGATAAGATCACTCAATCCAGAGTGTGAATGATGGAGAATTGACAACTTCTTGACAAATCTTGGGCTTTAATAGAAGTAAAGCTAATCCTAACCTTTACCTTAAGGTTGTAGATGATGAACCTATCATACCATTATTGTATGATGATGATCTCTTTCTAACAAGAAATGAGAAACAGATCATGAAAAGAAAGAAGAAGATGGCTGAAGAAATGAAAATGAAAGATCTCAGATTGATGCATTAATTCCTAGGTCTGGAAGTATGGCAAGGCTCAGAAGGAATCTTTCTCAACCAGGGAAAGTATGTTGAGAAATATTAAACGGACTTGATGTGTTGGAATGGCCACTCTCATGGATTCCAACTTGAATTTGTTTGCATATGACTCATCAGAGTTAGTGGATATAACTCTGTACAGATAAATTATTGAGTCATTGATGTGTCTAACGAATACTAGGTCAGATATATGCTTTGTTGTGAACACCTTGAGTCAGTATCTAGTGGAAACTAGATGTGTTCACTTGTTAGTTTCAAAGCATGTGATGAGGTACCTAAAGGATATGATAGACTTTGATCTATGTTATCTTAGAGATCATGACTTCAGATGGATACACTGATGTTGATTGGGCAGAAATTGTATCAGACAGGAAGAGCACATCAAGAGGATGTTATTGTCTAGGATCAACCATGATCTCGTGGTTTAGCAGGAAGAAATCTAGTGTGGCTCTCAACACAAGTGGAATATATGGCTGCTTGCTCTGCTAGTTGTGAAGCAGTATGGCTTCAGAATTGTTTGACATAAAAATGGACCCAACTATGATCCTATGTAACAAACAGAGCAGAGAATCCAGTGTTCCATGATAAGTCAAAGCACATAGAGATTTGACATTTCTATATACAAGATATGGTGCAAAAAGGAATTAAAGTTCGAATTTGTAACAAGTTACCAATGTACTAACCAAACCTCTACCGATCCGATGTACTAACTAAACCTCTACCTCAAGTAAAGTTTTCCGAGACAAATTTAATATAGTTCAGAAGAACCCTCCTCGAAAGGGGGAGTGATGTGATCACTTATGATGAGATTGCCTACATCGACAGTGAGGTCGATGATGTGGATACCTATATTGGTGATGCTGACAGAGAGGTTGGTGGATGATCGTTAGACAGGGTCTAAGGTGACATAGGGATTGCATCATCCTTGAACACATGTTCTAAAGTGAGTCGTAGACAGGTGTCTCCGAGAAAGAAGAGGGATTGCATCATCCTTGAAAACATGTTCTAAAGTGAGCCGTAGACGTATGTCTTCGAGACTGATGTCCTTCATGGACATATGAGGATTGAATCATCCTTGGATTTCCGTCCTAAAGTGAGCCATAGACAGATGTCTCCGAGAAAGAAGAGGGATTGTATCATCCTTGAACACATGTTCTAAAGAGAGCCGTAGACATATGTCTTTGAGAATGAAGTCCTTGGTGGACATGTGAGGATTGGATCATCCCTGGACTTCAATCCTAAAGAGAGCCGTAGACATGATGTCTCCGATAATGAAGTCATGAATGAACAGGTAGGGGATTGTATCTTCCCCAGACTTCGGTCCCAGAATTGAGCCGTAGCCATAATGTCTCCGAAAGTCCTGAATGAATAGGTAGGGATTGTATCTTCCCTGGACTGAGGTCCCAGAATTGAGCCGTAGACATGATGTCTCCGATAATAAAGTCTTGAATGAACAGGTAGGGGATTGTATCTTCTTTGGACTGAGGTCCCAGAATTGAGTCGTAAACATGATGTCTCTGATAATAAAGTCCTGAATGAATAGGTAGGGGATTGTATCTTCCCCGGACTGAGGTCCCAGAATTGAGTCGTAAACATGATGTCTCTGATAATAAAGTCGTGAATGAATAGGTAGGGGATTGTATCTTCCCCGGACTGAGGTCCCAGAATTGAGCCGTAGACATGATGTATCCGATAATACAGTCCTGAATGAACAGGTAGGGGATTGTATCTTCCCCGGATTGAGGTCCCAGAATTGAGCCGTAGACTGGGTCTCCGATAATGAAGTCCTCAATGAACAGGTAGGGGATTGTATCTTCCCCAGACTTCGGTCCCAGAATTGAGCCGTAGGCATGATGTCTCTGATAATGAAGTCCTGAATGAATAGGTAGGGGCTTGTATCTTCCCCGGACTTTGGTCCCAGAATTGAGTCGTAGACTAGGTCTCCGAGAATGTAGTCCTGAATGAACAGGTAGGGGATTGTGTCTTCCCCGGACTTTGGTCCCAGAATTAATCCGTAGACTGATGTCTCCGAGAATTGAAGATAGGACTGCATCGTCCCTAGACCTTGGTTCAAAATGTACGTGTGAGGACTGCATCGTCCATGAACTGGGTTCAAAATGTACGTAATGGGATTGCATCGTCCCTAGACATGAGACTTGTCTTAAAGTGATAAGGATTGATCATCCTAGAACTTGATCTGGATTGTATCATCCATGGACCTATGTCCTAAAGAGAGCGGGATTGATCATCCTGTAATATGATCGTGTGTGTTGCAGGGTATGCTGCTATGTTTTGATGATAGATGTATTAGTGAGAATACATGCTTTTGATGATAGATGTATTAGTGAGAATACATGATATTGATGATAGATGTATTAGTGAGAATACATGCTTTTGATGATAGATGTATTAGTGAGAATACATGCTTTTGATGATAGATGTATTAAGTGAGAATACATGCTTTTGATGATAGATGTATTAGTGAGAATACATGATTTTGATGATAGATGTATTAGTGAGAATACATGCTTTTGATAATAGATGTATTAGTGAGAATACATGCTTTTGATGATAGATGTATTGGTGTGGATACTAATACAGATGATCCAGATGCTGTAGATCGAGATGATCCAGATGCTGTAGATCGTGATGATCCAGATGCTGTAGATCAAGATGATCCAGATGCTGTAGATTGAGATGATCCAGATGCTGTAGATCAAGATGATCCAGATGCTATAGATCGTGATGATCCAGATGTTGTAGATCGAGATGATCTAGATTCTGTAGATCATGATGATCTAGATGTTGTAGATCGAGATGATCCAGATGCTGTAGATCGAGATGATCCAGATGCTGTAGATCGAGATGATCCAGATGCTGTAGATCGTGATGATCCAGATGCTGTAGATCGAGATGATCCATATGTTGTAGATCGAGGTGATCCATATGCTGTAGATTGTGATGATCCAGATGTTATATATCGAGATGATCCATATGGTGTAGATTGTGATGAACCAGATGCTGTAGATCGAGATGATGTGACGATGCTGATCGTATTGATCTAGACGACAATGTTGATCGTGTGATGATGATGTTGATGATCGTGAGGATTCAGATATTGATGTTGCTGTAGCTATTTGAGTGCTGCAGAAGATAAAGACTCAGTACTGAAGATGTTGATGTTCCAGTATTGAAGATGTTCCAGTAACTGGTTGAGTTAATGATGATGTTGAGAAAGCTTCCAATGATTTATAGATGTATCATGTATGATGTTGACGACTCCTTGCTCGTGCAGATGCCATTATAATATCCTTCTCATTAAGGGGGAGTGTTGAGATATTGTAACTTCAAAGAATATTATATTTGTACTTTATTATTCCGGAGATGTTTCATTCCTCTGTGAAGATCTTATTGTATATCCGGAGATGTTTATTCCTCCGTCAGAATGTGGTAACTTGGGTTATTAGACTTCCCTAGTGGGGGGTCGGCCCTATGTGTGTTATGTGGGTCAAAGGGTTATTAGACCACCCTAGAGGGGTTGGCCCAGTCATTTGTAGTGGGGTATTTAACCCATTGGTTAAATACGAGCTTACATGTTTTGTGTAAAAGACAAGTCGGAGTAGTGTATAAATAAAGGAGGTGTATTCCTCATTTTACACACTCACTCACTTGAGAGTAGCGCACAGTCTTGTGGAGGAGAGGTCTGCTATGGTGGAGGAGGAGATCATGTCCTTGGTTTGCATCTTTGTATATTGCTGGTCATCTATATTGAGGAAGCTTTGCTGGGTTTTCTACCCCATGAGGGTTTCCCAGGATAAATCTGTGTCTCTTGTGTTTATGCTGTGCTTGTTGTTTCTTCAGTGATCCTATATATGCTATTATTGTGAAATGGAATGTAATGCTGCTATTTTCTGTCTTAGCATATTAAATCTTAACAGTAGGTCCACATTAGGATTTCTAGGGATACATTTGTTTTTGTCTGGTTTCTAGGACTAGGTCAAGGTATATAAGCTAGATTGGGTTCTATAGGGCTATATTAGGTCTCTGGGCCTAGGTTATATCTCTAGGTCTAGATAAGTATTATAGATTAGGTCTCCAAGGTTGTAGGTCCACATTAGGTTTTTTAGGGCTACATTTTTTTTGTTTGGTTTCTAGGGCTAGGTAAGGGTCTATAAGCTAGATTGGGTTCTATAGGGCTATATTAGGTCTATGGGCCTAGGTTACATCTCTAGGTCTAGATAAGTATTCTAGATTAGGTCTCCAGGGTTGTAGGTCCACATTAGGCTTTCTAGGGCTACATTTGTTTTTGTCTGGTTTCTAGGGCTAGATTAGGGTCTTTAAGCTATATTAGGTTCTATTTCTTAGAAGGAACATGTAGATCTAGCTTGCAACTTATATACTGTGATTTTGAGATATTTCAGTTTGTTAGTATTTGTTATTGTGATTAGGGTGAATGTTAACATTATTGATCTAGTGGCTTAGGATCATGTAGGGTTGATTGTACCACCCAATATATTTATATCATTTGTTTCTTTCATCCATGAGACTTCCAATTATATAGCGGAGAAGAGGTGGGATGATGAGATTGTCTTCATCCATGCATGTTCTACTTATTCATTAGAGAGGTGTGATCCCTTAATGGAAGACGTTGTTGAGGGTGATTCAAGAGCCGTAGATAATGTATAGTCATTTATACATGCTTTTATTGCTCTTACAGGTTATTTGTACACCTTGCATTGTCCATAACTTGAATTTAGCAATGAAATCCATTGCTTCATATCTGACATGGACTGGAAACCTTATTGAGCATGCACGCCATATCTATAACTTTGTACAAAACCACACAAATTCCCTCACCATCTAGAAAGAGTACAAACGGATTTTGTTGATGAAGGAATGGAGGAGGACTATTGACATATGATCTTGTTCCATCTACATGATTGAAGGTTAAAATGACTACAAAGTTTGACTGGGACACCCCTTGAACATTACACGAAATAACACTAGGTGACTTGGCAGCATAGACTCAATGAGACAGAGAACAAAATGTAATGCGACAATGGTTGAGGCATTCTTCGAAAGACCCAAAGGAGTATTGTGACTCATGAAATTGGTATGATGTAGAGGCTAGCAGATTACCCAATTTTTGGACTAAAATGAAAATAGGTGCCATGTTCAAGGGTGACTATATTTCCATTAACAGAAATGTTGATACATTCCTTTTCCATTTTTCCCCATCATGATGGATAAGTACCTCTTCAATGCTCGGTATAGCTCATCTTCGATGATTCCAATCTCATATATTTTACGGACCTAAGAAAGGAGGGCATCGTTCCCATCCTTTGATGTTTAATTTAACGAGTCCAAATAAGGATAACTCGATTTTTTTTCATTTTTAGGGAGTCTGAAAAAGATAAAGAGAACTCCATGGTGAGATTTTTTATAAATTTAGTCCCCTAGGGATGAAAAAGGATAAAACAATCCAAGGGAGAACTCGTCTAGCCGAAAAGGACTAGAGTATACATTTTTCGTAATTAGTCAACTAGGTATGAAAAAGGGGTAAACTATCACCTCATAGACGCTCCTTCGATACTAAGCATGCTGCTTTAAGAAATTTAACGACTGTGAAGGAAAGCAAGATCACTCGCGTTGTTCCATTATTTTATGAGTATGGGATAGCGAACAGTAAAATCGACATTGTTTTAATAGGTGTGCAACAAGCAGGAGAACAGTATCAAAAGCACTCAGAATATTTTTCATGTTTTAATCCAAAGCACAAAAAAGAATAAAGTAAGCTCAAAATGTTGAAAGGTGTGAATAGAACTCATATTAGGACCCCGTAGTATTATTTAACTTGTCAACTCCAAAACATTTGTTAGAACTATATAACTTGAGCCAAAAGTGGGTTTTGAATTAAAAGTAGTAAAATAATGAAAGGAAAAATATTAAAATATTGACTCTCAAATCTATAAATAGAGGTGAAAGTGACCATTTTTACCATTCCAATACCCTTTCTTACCAAGAGTGGTGAAAGTTACCTTTGGTGTGGTTCTCTTACATTGGATATTTTGGACATTTTCAGCAGCAGATCATCCTCTTTTTGGTTCCAGGTAAGATTTCTTGTCTTCTACTTGCATTCTTCATGGCTTAAATTTTGCTTTTTGTTTGAGTTATTGAAGATGTTTGTAATTTTTCTAGGGTAAAACATTTATGTGCCAATTGATGCATGTCACCCTTTCGAGAAGAATGTCGATGCAAATCAACGTGATCCTGACATGAAGACAAGTCGCATCAATGAAGCCCTATGGGAAACATCCAGGTCGTGTCGACGACCCTAGAATTTGTTTTTACTCAAAAATTTGTCAATAAAAGAGGATTTATCTTGGATGAAAGTGTTTTAATGTTCTCTTCTCTTGGTTTTGCAGGTGTATTTGCCATAAAAATGGTTCTCGAATGGAAATAACTGGACCACGAAGAAGAAGTGTTGGAGGGCCCAGTTGAATGATGATAATCCCCTACTTTCTCTTCAGGAATGTGACATGAAGAAAATTTTCTTGGTCCCAAATATGAGGGCCCAACCACATTTGTTGACTTAATTGGTTGATATGTGGGATCCAGTAGAACAATACTTTGCAATGGGGACCCACATTCTCACAATTGAAGTTGACGATATATATTTCCTCACTGGTTTCTCAAGTCATGGGGAACATGTTATGATCGCTGGTCATTGCGATAGGGATCAAGATACCGATTTGCTTATTGATGAATACTGTGAGCCAAGTAGTCAAAAACCTGTAGGCAAGCTTGAAATTTCCGATATTAGAAATTTTCCATTAAAAACCGTGCTCTTCACCATAGTTCAAGTTGAAGGGACAAAGTCCCACCACTAGGACACTAAGCCACAGATGCAGTGTACTCTCCGGTGCATGGAACCTACCATGTTTATTTGGTGTGAAATATTATTTCCCATAACGAAAGAACAGTTGACCAAATAATAACGAGGAAATTTTTTTTTTGCATATGATTCGATCCCTGTTTCCTTCTTCATGGAAAGGGTCCCCTTATTCCATACACAACATATTGAGATAGAGATCCCTGGTGAATGGGAACCATGAATTATTAGGTGGAATGAATTGTTCAATCGCCACAGTGGTCCTATCCACAACTACGGGCTTGCCTTCTTCATATTGTTGAGGTGATAGCTCATCATGATCGAGGATTATGCCTATGCAGGGTCAAATTTCAAAGGGGATCCATATTTAGCTCTCCCTGAGGGATCTTCCCGGGGAGACATTGGTAAGAAGGATACACACTCTTTCTATTTTGTCTCATGTATTTTTTTATCTTTTAGAGTTTTTTTTTGTACTAAGATGTGATGTTTTCCATGGATGTAGATATTGGGCCAGAACGACCAACTGTAGCTTTCCTTATTATGTGACATGGAGAGGCCAGGGTATTAAGTGTTTACGAGTGATAGGCTATCAAGGACTTGGAATATATGTATGAGAACCTCAAAAGGCTCACCATTGGCATCCCAGACACTTCGAATGATGATTTACCCAAGTGTTATCAGCACCATACAACGGGGGTATCTGGGAGGATCGGGCACCTAATTAGCAAGGTTGCTCATGTTGTAGCATGTTATAATGAGCACTACAATGACTGAAAGCGAGGAGATTCATCATTTGAAAATTTATTACTTGAAAGTCATGAACTTTAGGATTTTGTGATGTAGTACCTGGAAGCCATGAGTTTCAGGATTTTTATCTCAATACCCATTTTGTAAAAATTTTATCATGCTGAATGTAAAAGCACACCGGTTTATATACAATGTGTCCATGGTGAATGAGGATCTCATGTTTCTACTTGTTTTGATGTTATGTTTAGTAAAAAAATTAGGAATTTGCAATGTTCCAATCAAGAATGTAATTAGCCAACGAATTCGCAATCATATTCATTCGTCGACGAACATGCTGGTAATAAATGAATTCAAATGATCGTTCCAATATATGTACCGGTCGGAAGAGATGAAGTAAAGTAGGATCACAGATAGAATAGAATGGATTCAACTGGGAAACGACTAGCTGTGAATCCAAGTAGACCACAATATGACTCACCCGAAGGGAATCAAACATAGTTAACAAATCAATCACTGCATGATACTGAACGATATTATTGGTTGCATGACCTAAGCAAACTCTTCTTGAACTAATCATCTCATTAGCAAGGGAATAAAGTACCTAAGCTGCCGAAGTGATATTCTAAGTGTGTCGGCTAGCATTGTCCACGAATCCATAATAGGTTTCCATCTGCACATCCCAGTCGGGCATGGTATGAGTAGTCATGATTGAGATGAGACCCTAACCAATTAAAAATAACACACCAAAACACACATTATATACAATATGTACATAGTACATATACAAGATTAACCTAAGCATAGTATCGTTTAAGGTAGAGCCCATTTCGAGGCTCCCCTAGAGACACACCATCATAATCCACTAGCTCATACTATCCTTCCTCCAAAATGTGTTTAACGATGTATGGACCATGCCACATTGACTCAAATTTTCCTTTACCCAATGTATCATACCTCTGATCATTTTTCAATACCAAATCACCCTCATTAAAGATGCGAGGATTTATGAATTTATCCTATTGGGCCTTGATGTGTTTCTTATTTGCTTCATTGGCGAGAGTAGCATCATAGCGAGTCTCATCGAGTTTGGTCAAGTATAGAAAACGTTCTTCCTCAGCCGTAGTGCTTGGAAGAAGTTCCACGACAAATTTCAAAGATGGAATTTCACACTCGATAGGTAATATCTCCTCTAGACCATATACCAACAAAAAATGCATGAATCCAGTGGCAGTTTTTATGGAATTCCTATGGGCCCAAAGTACTGAGAAAAGCATCACATGCCAATTTTACTTGTTAATACTAAACATACATTGAATCATGGTTTTCAAAACCTTTTTAATGTCCTCCACTTGTCCATTTGATTGTGGATAGTAGGGAGTCAATTTCTCATGACAAAAACCTAACTTAGCACTCAGTTCGGCTACCATCTGGTTCTGGAAATGTGAGCCATGGTCGCTTACTATGGCTTGTGGGAATCCGAATATAGAAATAACATGATTGAGCATAAAGAGTGTGGCAGTTTAACCATCATTTATGTATGTCGGCATCCCTCGGGCCATTTGGTAAAGTAATCTATAGCCACTATAATGTAGCTATGCCCCCCAGATGAGGTAGGTCAACAATGCATAAAATCCATTCCCCATTTTTCAAAGGGATTGACAATGATGATTGGATGTAATGGGGATGGATGTGTCCACGAATTCTGATTAAAGAGCTGAGAGGGTGGACACTTCTTGATCACATCCATGCAAGTTTAAAATTGTTTGGCCAAAATTATCCAATGCGAAAATTCTTTTGGGCTATAACCATCCCAAAGAGGTGACTACCACAAGCCCCTGATTGGAATTCATTCAGAATGCACTCAACCTATTCGTCTGTTAGGAAACATCGAAGAATAGGTTCAATACCTCATAAATATAGAGTGTCTCCAATAATGACATAATACTTCGCATGATGGCGAATACGGTGATAGACTTCACGGGATAACCCGAGTTGAAAGAGTTGTGTCTGTAGATACAAAATTATATGCCCATACCAAGGATCAGACATACTGATAAGGAACAATGTCTCGTTAGGGAGAGAGACGATGGGCTCAGCTTCGTAATAACTATGAGGAAGGTCACATATAAGTTCCGCAAATACCAAGGATTTCTTGGAATTAGCCTTGGAAAACTCCAAATCGAACTCCTGTAGGATAACAATCCAACAAGATTATTTTCCTGCCATTGTTTGATGAATCAAAATTTAATACATGGGGTTTCCATCTGCAAGAATAGTCGTGGTATGAAACAAAATGTAGTGACGAAACCATTGGATAACTATGATAGCAGCTAGGGCCAACTACTCCACATATGAATATCGAGTTTCAAGATTAGAAATATTTTTAATCAATTAATATATCACACGTTCTTTCCCATTCAAATCCTCCTTCACCAATACCATGTAGTGTGCCTTTTTAATAAATTTGGTAAAATTGGAAAAAATGCAAAGTTTGACCAATTCGACCCTTAGACTAGTATTGTCACTACTGCTTTCAAATGACTCCAAATGCTTCCAAATTGGGTATGAAGTTATTTGAGAGGTATTAAAACATATAAATAAGGCTGATGGATTCTTAACAACCCTTAAAACACTTCTGCAACATTCATTTACAATCTGGACAAAGTAGGGAATAATTCTAGTCAAATCATGCTTCAAAACCCCTAAGGGTAGTGGACAAAGACAACTCTCCAAATGATGTTAAACACTTCCAAATTTATGAAAAAAGGTATGGTACTAATAAATAGCCTTAATGATATCCCCAATGTATCATTAATTAGTTCCTATGGCCTTCTACAACTCACTTAAATCAGATGTTTATGTGCAATACTTCACATAGGGGGAAGAGCTAGTAATTTTCACCATATGTTATGAAATTCGAATTTTAGGTGCCAAATACTTGTGCAATGTTAATGAAACTTATTTAGAACATTAATTACACTCCATACATCAACAAAATCATATATAATGACTGATACAATTCGAAATAATGTCCCTTCAAGCTCCAACAACAAGATCTAGGGAAAATGGCATCATTTATGCATTGTTTGGTAATTTTACATAGTTTCACTTGATATTTCGACCTGAGAGTCTTATGAGAAGTAAATACAGATTATATATATCAGAATAAAAATAAATGGAGATTATTGGACTCTCACAAAGGTATCAACATCTCACCAAAGGCGCAATTCCTCTAGGGCCCCAAATATGCAAGAAAATGTGACAAGAACAAGTTGTAGATGAATGAACTAAGAGCTTCCCTGTAGCTTCAACATGTAAATAAAGACTCCATTGTAGCTCCAAATGAAATTTTTGAATGACCTCTCCAGTTTCCAATCAGGATGGGAATCTTTCACCCTCGGAATTGGTGCTAAGGCAAGTAGACTAGCTCTCTACTAGCTCTTCTCTCCAAATGAAAAATGAAAAATGTAAAATGATCAAAAGATGGTATTCTTATTTGTTTCTAAATTTTATAAACTTCCTAAGGATTCCTCAATTCGAATTCCATCCATTAGATTCATTCCAACTCAATTTAGGAAGAGATTCTCAAGTATGACACTTGTCCTTCCAATTCTAGCCTCCTCCTTCACCAAATTCGAATTGGTGTCTCCTTGGCTGCTCTAACTCACTTGGGAGCCTTCTTGGAGGCTATTCTTAGCCCTGACATGTAATATATGTCATATGTCAACATTCAGTTCTGATTTGTGTCATAGGTGTCATAGGATATTCATCATTGTTGTCATATAGCTAGGGAATCTAGTCCAAGTGTCCCACTAGCTCGAAAATGATTCTTCCTCTTCATGGGAGTTACTCTTCCACTCCAATTAGACATTCATTGATTCATTCCAAGTATATTGACCTTCAAACTCCCCAATATCAATAGAATCCACCTTGAATTTGTTGACCAACGCGATCTCAGTCGACAGGGGTTTTCCTCACTATCGACACATACCGCAGTCTCCCTAGGCACCGGCCCAGGAAGGTTTGAGCCCACCCAGCAACACCCGCAGAGTGGATGAGGTCTCACCTAAGGTGTCTAGGAAGAGTAGACGAAACCATGTTTCCACCGAGGGAGGAGGAAAGTTGTGGTTGCGCGAACTGATTCCATTGCAGTACTTAAACAAAAACTTTAAACATTCGGCAAGGAGTTATACCATATTACTTCATCGCAACATTTATCATCACATTCTACATAGAACATATTACTTAATCGCAGCATTTATCATTATAGAAACAATAAACAGACATTGCATCAAACAACATTCATTCATCGCAACATTGCACAAAGTTCATACCAAAACATCATCATATTACTATCTCGATCATATACCAGAAGAAAAACATAGATCTCGATACACAATCGTTCTCCTTTCTCTATCCTCTATTCCTTCGCTTCTTCTCCTATCATATCTCCCCTCTAACACTTACAACTCTTATCTATTTATAGGCTTCCGCCATTACAATACTTGTCCACTTACAAATGACTTCCTAACCGACATTATGGACAATTGACCCACTATCTAACTGACTTGGTCCAAATGACCCCAAAAACCCGCATACCGCGGTACACTAACTCACTATTACATAATATATGGTCCAAGTGACCCAAAACCCGCCAATTGCGGTATTCTTTAGCACAAAATACTCGTTTTGCGCCCTCATCCGATGTGTCGCAGCGTCGGCGGTACTGCGACATTTCCCCATCAAACCGCCTACCAACAGGCCACCAACACAATCTTGTGGCTCGCCCTCGAGCCACGTCAACTGCTGGATAGAGTGCACGTCGCAGTCCTTTCCTTGAAGTCTGCATATGGCTATTTGACATTTCGCACCAACTCTTGAGCATCCTTAGCTGCTATCTAACTGCTGATCACATCGTCGGCTGATGGATGATCGGCAAGCTTGTCCATGACCTGTTGTCGATACTTCTGGACTGTTGGTAGTGCTTCACTTGCCTATAGCATCAGTTTCCCACCAATGTCCTATAATTCTTCCAACTGGCCCACATGTATCTTCTGTCGTTCATCTCCCTTGGCAACCCATTGTTGCAAGTCCTTTAGCTCGTGTGACTTAGAAACTTGCTCCATTGGCGACAAGGTTCTCATCGCATCCTTTAATGTGGCCAGCTGGCTCTCCGCTTCCTGCCATATTTTAGTGAGTTGTTCAACTTGCTCATCATGAACAATGTAGTCCCAAAATTGTACCATTTTGGTGGTGAGCCTAGTTGTCTGTGTCTCCATCTCCTCCATCTGGGTGGCAACTTCCGCAAGTGCCCTTCTTCGTTCATCCACCTCGGCCTGAGGCGTACCTGGTTTCAACTGAGCCTTCAACAGGTCATTCTCCTGTCGCAACTGAAGAATAGAAACCCCCAGCTGCTGCACTCGGTGGAGCACGTCTACCTCTTCAGTGGGCTCTGGGACATGTTGATAAGACTCTGTGATCGCTCGGTCAACCTGAACGCTGTCGTCCCACATGCGAGCCTTTTCTATAGTAAGGAAGTCTTTTACTTTTTAAGTGCTTCAATCGCGCGACCCTTCTTGGCCCGCTCCTTCTTAAGGTCGGCTTCAAGGTCATCCACTGTTGTCTGCGCTGTAGCATCCCGGCTTGTAAGCTTGTCAATAGCAGCGTTTGCGGTTGCCTCACTTGCCTGCAAATGCTAAAAGCTCTTGCTAATTTCATGCATTCTATCTGCCATTTCCTGGGAGGCAACCTTTTGCATTGTCGCCAATGCTATTGCTGGAAGCTTATTAACATTGACAGTAATCTGGGTAACTGTGTACAGCGCATTTTGCAAATCCTCGTTGTCGATCACAACCGCAGTCGGGGGAATGTTGATATTCTTTACCCGGGGCATGGTGCAGATTGTGACCATCTCCTGCATGGGTACATTATCGGGTTCCTTTGTTAACACTGGATTACACAAAGAATCCATACGAGTAGCAAGTGTAGAAAATCCCTCCTCCTCTTTGACGGACATCTTGTCGGAAGCCGCTGTGGCAGCATGCTTAATGGCTGTGATTAACCGGCCCAACTGCGCCTCTGTTGGTAATGACATCCCACTGATCGTCACATGCTCGTGGTGTCGTTTTGACCAGTTTTTATCAAGAGCGCGGTTGCTATCATCTGTAGTTGGTGTTCTAATTGACTCATGCTCAAAACTATGATGAATCTACTGATCCTAAGCTAATATTCGATTCGCAAGGCCCACCGGTGGGCCTCCCGCATCAATTTCTACAGAACTCATGGGCTGTCACCAAGCCTCCGGCCACTCATTCACAATAGCCTCCAAATCTTCCGCTGTCACTTTATAGCTCGTTTGCAACCATTGTTGATTAACATCACAGCGAGCTTGTATATGTATAACACTTGGTCGTATTACAAATGCCATGACAGGTGTGAAACGTGCCACAATCTCTTCGGATATTCGCAGGACCTGTGTTGCTGTGGCACAAAGCATTTCTGAATACAGCCAAAACTGCAATTGGCACTCCTGGATGCGCTCGGGATCTCGTACATACCATAGATTCTAATAGTGTGACCCTTGTCGTTCCGTTGCAGCCAGGTAGTCCATACCCTGGTAGGTGTCGGGCTCTTTCCATGCAACTAGAGCGATTAGCAGCAACAAGCAACTATATGAGAAAGCACCTCTACCCACTTGGACATTTGCAACATCCTCCATTAGTTGATTCAAGAGATATAAGGACCAATTCATCTAGACTCCTTCCGCGCATTGCTCTGCGCAAGAAACTATTCCCGAATTACATTGGTTAGGGCGACCTCCCCTAATCATTTTACAGGACAGGATCTTAATGCCCGTGAGTACCGCCTAATTATTGCAGCTACTGGTGTGATACCCACGCCCATCCGATTCCAATTCATACTTTTGTGCCAACCGACGTGCCCGCTTCTTCTCGTTGGCCTTTCCTTGAATAAACTGTGCCAGATCAACACCATTCTTGGGCAAGGCGATAATGGAAGAAATCAAGTCAATAGTGACTGGGACCTCTCTGTCCAACCACAACGAACCCCCATGGAAGCATGATAGGAGCTGTTTTACACAAGAACCAACTTCCACTAGGTGCCCAAAATTGGGCATGTTAATTAGCCCTAACAAACCAGCCTACCGTAGTCCTCGTGCCCAGTCATGTATCTCTGGAACCAGTGAATTGCGTGTCTCAGGCACATATGGTGCTATTGCAATTTCGGGTTGGGCCACCATGTCGTGGTCCTTGTAGTGCAGTTGCATCAGTGCCGGCCCAATATCCACTGAGCACGTCACCCCAGTCGGGAGTGCGGGCATCTTCACGCTAAATTTCTGTTTCGGATTGAGCTTACGTGGGGTGGCATCTGGCTGAATAGGAGGGATGTAACCAAGGATATTATTCGCATACTTTCCTAGCCATTGGGAAGATGGATGAACGGTGTGACTAGACTGTCCCACCTGCTCCAGAGCTTCACCAGCCACTGCAGATCGAAGAAATATATTACTCTGCGGAGATTCAGAAGGCTGACCCCCTCGGTGCTTCTTAGCAACACTTGATTCTCCCACCAGCATGTTGGCAACCTCGGCTCCAAGATCAACAGTGTACGAGGACACACCTTCTCATTTGACATCAACCAGAATGAATGGAGACTCCACTTCACTATTAATGTCCACTATCTCCAGCTCTCCTGGCATACCTCACCACTCTTTGTTATATACATAACAGTAGCTGGCTTAAATCACTATAGCGCTCCAAAAAAACACATCTTGCTAACTCCTCGGTGTCTTCTACCCGATGCTAAACCATACTTATAGCATCTACCCAAATCCATTGTAATTATGACTAAATCATGCATTAACTCAACCACATCCGGTATTAATGAGGCAAATCTGTCGTCGATCATGTCCGTCGATCAACCAGATCCGCGATTAATGCCCATCATTTGAACAACACCTGTTAATTAACTGTCCAACTTTTGGCATTTATTACTGATTTGATCGGTTCGCAATGCTACCATGTGTCTCCGACTACTCCAAACTTGTGGTACAAGCCTCCCTGCTTTCGCATACCTTCTTCTGTTGGTGCGCCATCTACCACCAAGCAACCTGCAACAACCATTTTTTTTTTTTAATGCGACTCAGACATTGCACTACTCCAAGCCCGAGTGATAGGGCTTCAACCTGTGACCATTTACCAGCTTGGGGAGCATTTCCCCATCCAACCGCTCCTCCTGGGGTAATACTATTGATGTGATAGGGACCTAGCCAATGCATCTACAACTTCGCTGGATGTTTCATAAATTTGTTGTTGTATAATAACACTAAGTCACCTTGCTGAAACTATTTACTCTTGATGTGGCGATCATTCCATGCCTTCTAGTGATCCTTCTCCACCCCTTGGTGAAAGCCAATGATAAATCGATCCTCTTCGAGCTCCACCAATTGTGCTAGACATTCATCTAATGCTGCAACATCATCCATGCTCATAACAACCATAATTCGTAGACTTGGGACAATGTACTCCATAGGCATAATTGCTTCCTTCTCATATACCATCTTGAAAGGTGTTTGACCAGCCAAACTTTTACATGTGGTGTGATAGGCCCACAACATTGCTGGGATTTTCAGATCCCAGTCGTCGCGGTTCGCATTGCAAACTTTCGTCAACGCATGCTCCAATACCTTGTTAAATTCCTCCACCGTTACATTCTCCTGTGGGTGATAGGGTGTACTCTTCTTATGCTGTATCTGCAACTCCTCTATCAATGCGCTGATAGTGCGATTAAGAAAGTGGCTGCCTTGATTGCTCAGCAATATCTTGGGGCAGCCGAATCGAGTGATAATGTGATCAAACAAAAATTGAGCAGCCATTGTGGCGGAGCAATCAACTATGGGTGCTACCTCAGCCCATCGGGTTAAGTACTCTATTGTTGTGACAATATACCACGCACCTGTGCGTTTCCCTAGTGGATGGATCGGTCCGACAAAATCCACAGCCTATTTTTCGAACGGTTGTAGTGTCACTTAAGGTAGCAGCGACATCTTGTTGCGTCTGAATGGCTTGCCAGTTCGCTGACAAACATCACAAGACCACGCATAGTCTGTTGCATCATTACGTAATGTGGGACACCAAATTCTTGCATGCAGTACCTTCCGGGCAGTTGCCCGGCCGCAATAATGTCCTCTTGCTACTCCACCATGTGCCTCAGCCAATATCTGTGCTTGCTCATGCCGCAAGACACATCTGCGCAATATCTCATCAGCGCCGTATTTATACAATTTTCCCGTGATTAGCTGAAAGTCAACAACCTTGAAAACCAATTGCTTTTCTGAGTAGTGGTAAATTCAGCAGGCGTGGTGCCAGTCACCAGAAACTGAAGGATTTCATCAAAATATTGATCAGCAGCGGCGACGTGAAAGAGTTGGGCATCCAGCAACCCATCTTCGATATTAGTCGGTTCCTCCCCTGTATCAATCCGTGATAAATGATCTGGTCAAGCATTCAACCGCCCCGGTTTCACAATGACTTCAAAATCAAACTCCTGAAACAAAAGTAGCCACCTGCAGATCTTCCTCCCCAACATAGGCTTATTGACCAATTATTTCAATGCAGAATGATCAGTGAACATTTTAAAGTGTCCTCCCAACAAATAGTGCCTGAATTTCTGCAGCACATAAACCATAGCCAGACCTTCTCGTTCTATGGTAGTGTAATTGCGTTCTGCAGAAGACAACTTCCGACTGGTAGGAAATATGGACAAATAAGTCATGTAATGAGGGAGATGAGGTAGTGAGAACTTTTTGGGTGTTAACAGATTGCCCCCTGATGTGTGAGGGCAGGAGCTCATCGCATGGCCGATAGACATCATAAGTCTTTTATGGTATTCCTGGGATGTGGAGAGGAGAAGAAACGAACTAGAGCCCATAACAACGGTCCCGAACAAACTGCAAAAACTAGAAGTACATGACCTCAATAGTGAATGAGGAATAATCTCAACATATGGACGAGGCAGACATACCCATGCTCGTAGCAAGATCTATAAGAATAACAATGAGGTCCAAAAAATGGGGACCTGAAAGATACATGGCCTCAAATAAGGAATGAGGAAGAATCTCAATATATGGACAAGGCGGGCATACCCATGCTTGTATCAAGATATATATAAAAAATAATAGTGAGGCCCAAAAAACGGGGACCTGAAAGATACATGGAGAACCCCTGTGTACATCATAAGGGTCCATATGCGACACAGAATATGGGACATACTGCTGGGATAACCATGTCTAAGCTGAAGAACTGATACACTGGAATAATCAATAGTGCTGTTGAGTGTGGTACCTGAGGAACTGATGAGCTGCGGGATCACAGGAACGGAGAGTCATACCCTGAATGGTACACTGGACTGGAGCTAAACTGGGTACTCAAGGAAGCATATAAGTGGATGGCTTCCAAATACAATCGCCAACGCAACTCGGATATCCATGGGAACATATAACTGGGTGTTCCGAAGTGACTCACCAATGTGTTAGAGTCGGGGGAAAGCCGGGGTCTTCAACCAATAACTGAAGGGATATATACCCTGCGCGATTCTCAACGATGCGATCAAGGTGTTGAAGTCGAGAATGTGAGAAACAACCATTCGAAAAGGCACTGATGACTCCTCTCAAAAATGGTCCGTAGGCACTCACCACAGATGGTGATGAGTCCAAGGCGCAGGGACCTCTGGGTCTATCCTCTGGAATAGATGGGCTGGCATCGATAGAGGGAGACCTGCAACTAGCAAGGAAGTGATGTGTCCTTGATAGGAGCACGAGGTGGAGAACCGAAGTGTGAGAGTACTAATATGAGGACTGACATGCTGTGGGGGTAAGGAATAACTGGGCAAGCAGAGTGGGTGGACTCAAACTTCCTTTGTTCAGAGTATGATGGCGGGGATGATCGGGCAGCATATGAAACTGATTGGTGGGAAAGGGATCATAGCTGTAATGGATCAAGGATGGTGATCGGGATGAGTGATACTCAAGCTGGTGTAAGATGGCAGGAGACTGTAGAATACTCTGAACAAAGGAAACCTTATTGGGGGTGCTGCCGAGGTGATCGATCATAGTGTCGAGAGGCACGGGGGGACTTCTTTATGGTGTAAGGAGTTGGGAGAAGTGTGCTCAAAGTGGTACTATCATGTGGGTTTATACGATCCCAGGACAGTTCGTGCTCGTGATTGCTTTCAATTTTAAGGAGTCTGAAAGCGATAAGAAGACTCTGAAATAATGGAATGGGACCGTCGTGTGGATTTGTACGAGCCCAAGACAGTGCATGCTCGTGGTTCCTTTCAATTTTAGAGAGTCTGAAAGCAATAATAAGACTCCAGGGGGGCTCTTTTTCGTGTGTTAGTCTCCAAGGCCCGAAAAAGCATAAAAGCATGCAATGAAGAACTCTTCTAGCCGGTGTGACTAGAGTATTCCTTTTTCGTAATTAGTCGACCAGGTCCAGAAAAGGGTTAAACTTATACCAGATAGATGCTCTTTCAGGTACTTTAACAAGCATGAAAGGAAGAAAGATTGCTCGATGATCTTTTCATTTTTTTAGGAGTCAGAAAAGATGTTAACAAAAAATCCCTAAGTGCCTTTTTCGTAAAGGACTTGTCCGGCCCGAAAAAGGGATAAACTTATACAGAACAAAAGGAATGGCCAGGCAAGGAGGAAGTGCTCAATCAAGGATCATCGATGAGGACTAAGAACAAGGGTAGGGGGGAACACTGGTGGGCCTCCTTGCGGGATGATGAATGGTGGCAAAATAACAAAATAATTGCAGTATGAATGGAGTGAATGGCTCATGTAAAAATGTGTAACAATCCGATGGTGGTCGGTGTGGTGCACAAACCGAGGCAGCAAGGTGTCAGGACATAATGTTTATATTGGTCCTGGTGAGAGAGAGAAATGATCTCAAGCATCATCACAAGATTGGAAAATTGAATCCGACGATATAAAAAATGTCAAAAACCAATAATGGCCAAAGTGGCACACAAACCGAGGAGACAGGGGGCATTTTGGAAAAAATACCCAAAAAATATTGGGGGTGAGAGCGAGATATGATCTCAAGCATCATCATGGGCTCAGAAAAATGAATCCGATGATATAAAGTATATCAAAAATGGGCTATGGCCGATGTGGCACGCAAACTGAGGCGACGAGACGTGTCTAGAAAAAATGCTCAAAAAATAGTGTGGAAAAAATAAGAAAATGAGTCGACCATCATGACGGTCTCATCATGTTGATTCCAGTGGTGGAAACAGTTTGGAGAATGGACTCCATATGGATTCAGAACAGCCGAAACAAGAAAAATTGAATGGGCTATAAATAGTAAGTGGGCCCAACATGACAAGTGTCAATTGGACTGTTGACTTAGACAGGAGATCATAGTGGACCAGAGCTTAGGTGGTGTTTCTGGACGATCCAACCGATCGATTTCAGATCCATGAATAGCAGGTATTCTGTTAAACTCATACCTATAATGTTTTGTTGGGTTCGGGGGGGTGGTGGGTCCCTAGGGGGGTTTGTATGGTCCACGAGGGCGTGGATCGCAGGTTTTTGGGGTCGAATCGCGGTCTGGGATCGCGATTTCTTGGTCTAAATACTTGATCCTGGATCGTGAGTTTGGAGGCTGGACACGCGATCCTGGATCGCGATTTCGGCTCCTACAGTCGCGGTCCGAGATCGCCACTCGGATCGGGAAATCCGCGATTCGCCATCACGACTGTAGCCCTGACAGCTGCAATTTTGGATCATGACTCAAAGCCCGAGAGCTGTGATCTGAGATCGCGGTAAGGGGCCCTAAAGCCGCGATCTGGATCGTGCTTTAGGGTTATCCTGAGGGGGGAAATGGTTATTTATTTGACGTGGGTCTAATCAGTGTTCATTGTTTGATTCAAAGGATGTCGATCGTGCTATAGAGGGAGCGAGAGATCCCTGAGGACCTGATGGATTTCATCCGGGAGGATCGGCATGTTTGGTTGACCTTGGGGTTGTGCGGGCTTCTGAAGTTCGGTCAACAGGTTAATAGGGTTTTGGGACCTGGATATACAGGCATTCATGGTATAGGGAGAGAGGGTAGATCTCACCCTAGCGGATGTCTACTTCTTGACAGGATTGCCCTATTTGGTCCGGGTGGTGGATACATAGCCACGGGTGTCTGCGGACGTAGACGTAGAGGAGATGCTGGAGCAATACTGTGTTCCGGAGGCTAAAGTGCATAGGAATGTACTTGGTATTGTGGACCTACAGGATCCAGCAGTGCGAGCGATCACGGCATGTGTGGTTCGGGAAGGTCTATGATGGCTTGGACTTTGAGGGGATCAACATCGATTCCTTTATGGGAACCAATGAAACCCAACAACTGGCATGCCGGAATGCAAAAGACGCACTTGAGTGGTTTCAAGCGGATCTGATACTTGCGACAATGCAGAAAAATTTGCCGGAGGCCGTTAAGGTGGTCAGATTGTTTCCGGGAATGAGCTGTAAGATCGTCAAGATAGACTAACAGGATATGGACCAAGTCGTGAAAACAATAGGTCATGGCCCACTAGAAGGTGGCACCAGCATTTTTAAGGCCGAAAGGCATGACACCATAGGAAAAGGTGCCCCATGGGGTGGTAAAGGCAGTCTTGTATTGATCTTCCTTGCGGATCTGAATCTGGTTGTATCCAGAGAAACCGTTCATGAAGGATAGGACTTCATGCCCCGCACATGCATCGATGAGTTGTTCAATAAATGGCATGGGGAAGTTGTCTTTGGGACATGCTCGGTTTAAATCGTGGAAGTCAGTACATACTCTAATGGTTCCTTGTTTCTTGTTGACAGGGACATGGTTAGAAACCCAAGTGGTATATGCAATAGGATAAATGAATCATGCTGTTCGAAGTTTCTCAATCTCTGCTTTAACGACAAGGAGCTTTGATAGGTGAATGGGGCATTGTTTCTAGCGAACGGGGGGGTACATCGGGCCACGTGTCAATGTGAAGTTCTATGATAGCAGGGTCAAGACCAGGTATTTCGGTGTAGGACCAGGAAACGACATCACGAAACTCTTTGAAAAAAAATTTGTACTCTCCAATCTCATACTCAGTGCAGGAGGCTCTTAACATAATGATTTCAGGAGCACTAGCTGGGGCAGAGATATCAATGTGGATTGTGGGTGAGATATTAGCCATGTTACCTTCCTCGAAGGCATCGAGGGCGGGAATGGGATATTTAAACCAATTGACTTTGGTGGGGAGGAAATCTTTGGACTCAACCGAAAATTGGGTGGCTGTGGTGGAGGAGGACTCTTCCAAGAGGAAATAGGAACAATGGTGCATATCTTCCCAGGGGTAATCAGGTGTAGTAAGAGCCTCAAGAATCTCCTCGTCATTGTGGAAAATTTGGGCTGTCAAATCTGTTGACGAGGGAGTGCTAGCAGAAGATATCATATAAATGGTATTAATCTCTTCAGTTGGTGGGGATGCAGGGGAGTGGATCTCTTCAATGGTGGGGGGAGCCGTCTCGAGGTCCAAGTTATTCATCTCGTAAAGAGATGCTCTATAATCTGGGAGATCAGGAAAGTGATGTGAGTAATGGCCGTAAATACCGCATATTGTACAAGGGTGGTTGGTACGCAGTGATTTATCACAAGGCTTAGGGGTCGGGTTGAGTTGGACAATCGGGATGTCGGGGTCGTTGTCAAGCATTTGCATGTTCTCTTGTAATGCGGGTAATTGTGGACATTGATGGGTAGGATGGCCTAATTCATCACACAATGAGCATTTGGGAGGAGCATGAAACATGGGGGGGTTTTTAACTATTTTGGATGGGGGTAAAGCAGTGTATGGTTGTGGGCCTCTGCCCCTAGTGTGCTTGATAAGAGGGGATGGATTAGTTGACGAGGAAGGAGTAGTGACACTGGGAGGTGGTTGACTAGTAGTGGTGATGGGTTGCACCGGTTGTAGGATGACATTTGGTGTCGGAGGTGAAATGGGAGGCATGATGTACCATACAGGTAATCCTAAAGTTAAACCGGGGAGGCTGAGAGTAGCCATAACCGGGGCGCTTACTACTCTCGAAGGTGGGAATAGGAAGGGGATTGTACGGATGGGTGTAACACCAACATGACTTGGTACCAATGGTGGTTGGGGTAGAAAGGGCATTTGATGTTTGGGTGTTGGTGGATTGTGGGAAAGGGTACATAAGGCAGATATTTCAGGCACCGGTGATGGGGGTGGAATGGATTGGAATGCTGAGGTCATCGGCGTATCTGAGTAAAATCCGGGTCCCACTGAGGAAACCAATGAGGTAGCTGCACCACAAACAGTTTGTTCAACCATGGGGAGAACATTTTCGGGCGCAGCGGGGGCATTGGGATCGTAATAGGTGAGTTGATCAACCTTTACCACGCATCCGTCATGGGGGAACATCATGGTACAAAGAATGGATGAGGCAACCGCCCACATGGCATACATGTAACTGCAGCCAAGTAAGCGGTTATAATCAAGTTGGGTGTTGATGACCTCTATGTCAATAAGCACTGTTTTACCAGCCAACTAGACGGGGACATTAGCTAAGAGGCCTTAGGGTTGAGCCGAATGGCCGTCATAGGCTCGCAACGCAGTGGTGGACTGCTGGAGAGTAGGGGATCCCAACTTTTTCCAAACGAATGTGGACATAATGCATGTAGTGGCACCTTCATCGATGATGCACCGATGGATGACAAGATTCCAAATGGATACAAAAACTTGGAATGCTAAAGTGAAAAGCAGGCGTGGTTCGGATTCATCCAACTCGAAGGCCATCATTCGTGAATCATTTGGGTCAGTAGCACCAATGGCTGAGAGAAAAGTCTTGCGCTATGTAGGACATTGTTTTAAGACCTCTAACACTGACATGGCTGTGGGTTTATTGTTAATGAGGTGAAGTGGGAAGCGAGGGGCTTTGGAGGCGCCATCTAGTGGAGCCGGAGGTATTCGTAATGAATGATCGGTGGGAAGAGTGTTGGTATTTTTGTCGACACGAGGGGCTTAAGGGGTGGAGCCATATTGGTTCCGACGGGTTTGAAGGTGGACATCAGTAGAGGACATCATTAACAAGTGATGGGTATCTGAGTCTATCATGGGTTGATCAGGAGTGGCATAAGTGATTTGTTGTTGTGGTGGTGCATTTCCTTAAGGGGGAGCCAACGGTTGAGTATTCACCACGCCTTGGGTTGGTAAAGGGTTTTGTAGCACCAAGGGTTGAGTCTAAGGTGGTGGGGGGTTGGGCGGCGCCTGAGGAGCTACATGCCCTTGGCGATGGGCATCATCAGTCCAGAGTTGTCGAGCCCACTCCAAATGTGGGAAAGCGTGTGTGTAATGGCCATAGACCCCGCAAATAGAACAAGGATGGTTTGTTCACAAATTAGGATTTTTTGCTTGCTTGGGTGGCCTGTCGGGGTTTTGGTTGGCAGATGCCACATTATTATTGTTCGGGGGATTAGGAGGTTGGCCACCTTAGTCCGGAGGGGGGTTGTTCCTGCGTTTACGTTCTTTGCCGCGGTTTTGTTGGCCTTGTTGGTGTTGGTTATTTTGGTTATGCTGTGGATTTTGTTGAACATACACTTACCCTTGGGTGGCAGGTGGGTTCTAGGGTTGTGCAGGTGTGGGAGCAGGTTGCGGTGGATAATAAGTGGGTGGAGGCGGTGCAGGTGCTGAACCTTGTGGGGTTTACTAATACATCTGTGCGACAGGTTGTGGGTTTTCCCTAGGTGCTACCTGTGGCGGATAATAAGCAGGGGGGGATTGAGAGGATACAGGAGCTTGCTCGGCGTGCGGGTGGTAATATGGTTGAGGTGCGACCGGGGGGGGCGTAAGCAGGGGATGCATGGCCAAAGCACTGAGGTGGACATGAGGGTCCATGTGAATAGTGGTGATGTGCCATGGGAGCATACGAATTGGTTGCGCTAGAGTGGGATGTAGCCCGCGAAAGGTCAGGGCCATGGCTAGGACATGCCATGGAAAAGGGATGGTTATGCGAGGCATTACGGCCAATGATTCCATCTGTGGCGTGGGATGCCCCCAACACATCGTGTCGGGAGGAATCGCTGCAGGGGGCTTCAGGTATGATGGTATAGAGGTAACCAGACTAGGCGTAAATAAATTCAAATTGTTGGGCTTTGAGGATTGCCTCTTCCTCGAACTAGGGTCGCTCGGATGCCACATCCTTGGCAATGATAGGAAGGAGATATTTTAGAAACCAATCTAAGAAGATACGGTCATCTAACTTGATTTTGCATAGGCTTTGGCGTCGATGCCACTCATGAATGTGGTCAGTGATGTGGGTGGTCGTATTTTGTCTACAAGACAGCAGGATCTCAACTCCCGCGTCATAGTGGACAGGTAACTAAAAGAACTGCAGGAAGGTCAAGGCGAGGGAAGTAAAGGTGGCATGGGTCCCATGGGGCTGCTCGATGTACCATTTGGCTGCAAAGCCAGTGAGAGTGCATTGTAATAGACGAAGTCGGATAGAGTCGTCCACTATGGAGTTGGAGGAACACCATAGATGGAAGGACATAATGTGGTTCTGGGGGTATTCACCTGCCTTTCCCTCAAACTTAGGGATGTCTAATGGGAGCTTGGTGGGCATGTGAGGCCACGCAGGGTTGTGTCTGATGGCATCGTTGGTCAGTCTGGCCAGGTCAGGAAGGTTGAGACTAGCCAAAATGACAACCAGCTCAAAAACACTCACTGTAACAGCTCTGCTACAATAAGCGCAGCGTCAACAACAATGGTCAGAATACCAACAAGCAACAGGTTTCCTAGAAAATAAAAATAGTGGACTCGCTAGACCAAAGGGAGGTAAGGGAGCATGCAAACACCTAGCTAAATAGTATTCTGACTCAACCATACATATCCTTTGCAAGGTGATGAAATCCAAGTCAGATAATATGGATAGTGGAACCAAGTGGCTAAAGATACCCCCCTACTAGGAGGGACACTGGGTAAGACAATCCTAGAAGAAACTGTAGCTAGGGTTTTACCCCTAGCTTGTGCAAATGAGCACCTACTAAGGAGAAGGGACTCTTTAGTAGCAGTTCAGTAAATGTAAATTATTAAGCTAAAACAGAAATGAAAACTAATCTAAAATACATGCATGAAAAATAAACAACAATTTGTAAACAAGGGTTTTGTATTAATATTACCTTCAATGTGAAGGTTGATGAAGCTCCTTGCAATGTCCAAGAGGGTTGCTCCAAGCTCCAATGTGCTCCTTCTCTTTCTCCAATGGTGGGGATGGACCAAAAGTGGCTCTCAAGGTGAAAGTAGTTCAATGGTGAACTAGGGTTTCGAGAGAGATTTTGGCAGAGTAAGGGTATACTTGATTGTGGATATGACATAAGGGATCTCCATCACCTATTTATAGTTTTTTGGTGGTGGAGTGCTAACCCATGGTTTTAGGAAACACATGGTTTAGGGAAGCTGTATAGGGTTTTTTCCTCCTTTTCTTCATTATTTTATATTTTTATTCCCTTTTTAGGGGATTTTTGCTATTTTTGGAGGAATTTTGGATATTTTTGGAGGAAAAATGGGTTTTTTAGCCTTTTTGAGGCTATTTTAAGGGTTTTGTGGCCTTTTGGAGGCATTTTAGGCCTTTTGGAGACTTTTTAATGGGATTTTTTGGGATTTTAAGGGAAATATGGTAGGAAAATGGACAAATGAGCCATATAATGTGGTAGATGAGGTAGTGAACACTTTTTGGGTGTTAACAGATTACCCCCTGATGTGCGAGGGCAGGAGCTCATCGTATGGCCGATGGACATCATAAGTCATGAATGATTTTCCTGGGGTGTGGAGAGAAGAGAAGAAACAAACTGAAGCCCGGAACAACGATCCCAAACAACTGCAAGAACTAAAAGTACAGAACCTCAATAATGGATGAGGAATCATGTGATCATATGGACGAGGCGGGCATTCCCATGCTCGTATCAGGATATAACATAACAATAACAATGGGGTCCAAAAAATGGGGACCTGAAATATACATGACCTCAAAAACTGAATGAGGAATAATCTCAATATATGGACGAGGCGGGCATACCCATGCTCGTATCAAGATACATAAACAGAACTGTGAGGCCCGAAAAAGGGGGACCTGTAAGATACATAACCACTGTGTACATCATAAGAGTCCATAGGGGACACAAAGCTGGGACATACTGCTGGGCTGATCATGTGGGAACTGAAGAACTGGTGCACTGGAACATCAACAGTGCTACTGACTGGGGTACCAGAGGAACTGATGAGCTGCTGGATCATAATGACTAGGAGCAATAACCTCAATGGTACACTGAACTGGAACTGAAATGGGTACTCAAGGAAGCATATAACTGGATGGCTTCCGAATACAATTGCCAACGCAGCCTGGACATCCATGGGAACATATAACTGGGTGTTCCGAAGTGACTCACCAATGTGCTAGAGTCGGGGGAAATCCGGGGTCTTCGACTAAAAACTGATGGGATATAATCCTACGCGATCCTCAACGATGTGATCAAGGTGCTGAAGTCGAGCATGTGAGGAATAGTCCGTAGGCACTTACCACAGATGGTGATAAGTCCAAGGCATAGGGACCTCTGGGCCTATCCTCTGGAATAGAGGGGCTGTCGTCGACAGAGGGAGACCTGCAACTATCAAGGAAATGATGTTTCCTTGACAGGAGCGCGAGGTGAAGAACCGAAATGTGATAGTACTGATGGTAGGACTGACAAACTGGGAGGGAAAAACTGGGCAAGTAGAGTAGGTGGACTCAAACTTCCTTTGTTCAGAGTATGATAATGGGAGTGATCGGGCAGCATATGAAACTGACTGAGGGGAAAGGGATCATAACTGTATGGGATCTGGGAAGGGTGACTGGTCTGAGGGAGACTCAAGCTGGGGTAAAATGGCAGGAGACTGCAGAATACTCTAAACAAAGGAGACCTGATTGGGGGTGTTGCCGAGATGATCGATCATAGTGCTTAGAGGCACGGGATGACTTCTTCATGGGTTAATGAACTAGAAGAAGTGTGTGTAAAATGGTACTGTCGTGTGGATTTTACGAGCCCAGGACAGTTCATGCTCGTGGCTGCTTTCAATTTTAAGGAGTCTGAAAGCGATAAGAAGACTCTGAAATGATGGAATGGTACTGTCGTGTGGATTTTACGAGCCCAGGACAGTTCATGCTCGTGGTTGCTTTCAATTTTAGAGAGTCTGAAAGAAAATAAGAAGACTCCAGGGGGTTGCTTTTTCGTAAATTTAGTCTCCAAGGCCCAAAGAAGCATAAAAGGATGCAATGAAGAACTCTTCTAGCCGGTGTGACTAGAGTATTCCTTTTTCGTAATTAGTCTACCAGGTCCGGAAAAGGGTTAAACTTATACCAGATAGACGCCCTTTTAGGTACTTTAATGAGCATGAAAGGAAGCAAGATTACTCGGCGATCTTTTCATTCTTTTAGGAGTCAGAAAAGAGCTTAACGGAAACTCCCTAAGTGCCTTTTTCGTAAAGGACTTGTCCGGCCCGGAAAAGGGATAAAATTATATCGAACAAAAGGAATGGCCGGGCAAGGAGGAAGTGTTCAATCAAGGATCAGGAATGATGACCAAGAACGAGGGTAGGGGGGAACACTGATGGGCCTCCTTGCGGGGTAAATGAAATGGTGGAAAAATAACGAAACATTTGCAGTATGACAGGGGTGAATGGCTCATGTAAAAGTGTGGAACAATCCAATAGTGGCCGATGTGGCGCGCAAACCGAGCTAGCAAGGTGTCAGGACACAATGTTAAAATTGTACCAAGTGAGAGCGAGAAATGATCTCAAGCATCATCACGAGCTCAAAAAAATGAATTCGACGATATAAAGGGTGTCAAAAAACGGGTAACGGTCGATGTGGCACGGACACCGAGGCGACGAGGGCATTTTGGAAAAATACCCAAAAAATCAGGGGGTGAGAGCGAGAAATGATCTCAAGCATCATCACCAGCTCAAAAAAATGAATCTGATGATATAAAACATGTGAAAAACGAAGAACGACCGATGTGGCACGCAAATCGAGGTGACTAGTGGCGTCTGAAAAATGGGCAAAAAATGACGGGTAAAAAATAATGCAACAAAGTGACCATCATGACGGTCTCGTCGTGCTGATTCCAGTGGTGGAAACGGTTCGAAAAATGGACTCCGTATGGGGTCAGAATGGCCAAAACAAGAAAAAATCAACTGACTATAAATAGTGGTGGGTCCAACATGACATGTGTCATTTGTACCTGTTTGACTTTGACTTGTGATCAGAGTGGACCAGAGCTTAGGTGGCATTTCTGGACGATCCGACCGACCGATTTCAGATCCGGGAGATACAGGTATTCCGTCAAACTCATACCTGCATGTTTTTTAGGGTCGGGGGTTAGGTAGTGGGTCCCAGGGTTGATTTGTACGGTCCACGTGGGGTGGACCGCAGGTTAGGGGGTCGAAACCGCGGTTGGCGACCGCGAGTTTCGAGTGAACCATGCGGTTGGCGACCACGAGTTTCGAGTGAACCATGCGGTTGGCGACCGCGAGTTTCGAGGTGAACCACGCGGTTAGCGACCGTGTGATTCTTGGATGGATACGCGGTCTAGTACCGTGAGTTCCAAGGAGGAACACGCGGTGCCAAACCGCGAGGTTAGGGCTGACAGGCGCGGTTAAGCACCGCGGCTATAGGCCTGACAGCCGCGATCGGAAACCGCGGCAGGAAGCCCGAAAGCCGTGGTTTTGGGCTGAGCTATTAGGGTCTTCCGGGAGAAGGAAAAGGACTTATTTATGGGACATGAGTCTGATGGGTTGCCTTTGAGTGATTGACAGGATGCCACAGGCTCTATGGAGAGAGCGGGAGATTCCCGACGAGATCATGGCCGTCATCCGAGGGGAGCGCCATGTGCGATCTGTGTTGGGACTATGCGGACTACTGAAGTTCGCACAGATACCCATGATACGTTCAGCAGCATTGCTACTGAACCGGCTGATCCGCTTCTGGGAGCCGGACATACAGGATTTCCGGGTACAGCGTGAGAGGGTGGAACTCACCCTGACTGATGTATATTTTCTGACGGGGTTGCCCTGTCTAGGCAGGGTAGCAGACACACAGCCGCGGGTCGCCGCGGACGTCGACATGGAGGACATGTTGGAGAGATACTGCGGTCCTGAGGTGAGGGTGCATAGGAATGCACTCCTAGTGAGGGACTTACAGGAGCCGGCCGTGCAGGCTATGGCGGCATGTGTGGTGCGGGTATTGGGTTCCCAGTCACCTGAAAAGGTGTCTGGGGGCCAGATGCAGATGATAGAGCGTGTACTGGACGGGGTGTACTACACGTGGGGCCAGATGTTCCTGACCTGCATTCAGCGGCAGCTGACGTCAGCGAAGGAAGCTGGCAAGGGCTTTTGTTTTGGTTCCTTCTTGTGTGCCTTCTTTATGGAGAGGGTACCCACACTGCGGCCACTGGTACCGATCAGGGCAGGAGGTATGAGGGAGCCGCGGATGGTGCGGTGGGGCGAGATGATGTGCCGCCATGGTGCCGGCAACATGGGAAGATATTTCACGCAGGAGTTGTATCTGCAGTGGCTCTAGATACCACTGACACTGGACGACTTCCCGTATCGGGACATGGACTTCACGGGAGATCCGGAGGCGCCACGAGCACCAGGACAGGCATGGGGTCCTGACGGTATGTATGTGTTTTGGCTTGCATGTTATGTATGTCAAGTTTTACTTATATGATAGTAGATTGATATACTGTGACTGACATATGGGTGATCTTGCAGATGTGGGCCTGAGGCCGCCTCCAGGACATGTGGCACGGAGGGGTATTGTGGCCATCCCAGCTCTGCCTGGGCGAGGTGAGGTCCGTCGCCGTGCTGCGGAGGGGACACTGGAGTCGGTGCGGTCACTACTAGATCGGTTTTTGATAGGGGTGACCGACGAGGGATGGCGGGATGTCAATCCTGATGTAGTTCAGGATTGCATGAGGGCACCCCGGGAGTTCAGATCCATCGCGATCCGGGTGGCGAACTTGGTGGACCGGGCATGGGCACAGGAGCCCGTAGGAGATGAGGACTTGCTGGAGGAGGAGCAAGGGGAGGACTCAGAGGCAGCCGATGCAGGAAGTGATGCAGGATACGACTCCCATTAGGGAGTACAGGGGACTCCCCCCGAGTTTTGTAGCTACGACATGTATGTTGATGAGGCTGTTAGGGATGTATAGCCATTTTTTGTATAGCTGAGTACAGGGGTACTCAGGACATGTATAGTACCGAACATGTATATTTTTTGATATATATATATATATGCACGTGGATGCACCTTTTTGCATGATGTTGTTTTATTTGTACGCACGTGGATGCGCTTTATGAATTGTGATATGTTTACATTGCACGTGGATGCAAGTAGGTTAGGATGTTAGGCACATGGATGCCCCTTGTGTATTTTATGTGATGCGACATGATATATGTATGTTTAGGCACGTGGATGCCCCTATGGATATGAATGTGGTGTATGTACATGGATGCAAATGTGGATGCGATGCAATCTTTTTTGGGTTTTTATATATTTTTATGAGATGCTATGGGATTGTGATGCATGATGTTACATGGTGTGAGTGATATGCCAATCGAGGATGTTGTTGGCCATTTGATCTGCGACACTATTTTGGGCTCTTGGGACATGTGTGAATGTTATGGATTCAAACTGTCGACTGAGTTGTTTTGCGCGCAGGAATTTTCTAAAAAGGAAGGGATCACGCACCTGGTAGCAGTTGTTGAGCTGGAAGACAAGTAGCTGGGAGTCAAGGAACACATGAAGGTGACATATGCCCATTTGGAGGGCGGCAGTCAGGAGACCAGTCACAGTATCATAATATTCCTGGTTATTGGTAGCAGCGCCTATACAGGTTCCGTCAAGGTGAATCATCTCGTTGGAAGGGGAATACAAGACCCATGCTGCAGAAGCCAGGTTGGGAGACCAGCAGCTTGCGCCGTCAGCAAAGCCAGTGTAACAAGGTGGAAGATGGTCCATCTGTGGTCATGCCAAAATGATGAATGTAAGATGATGGTAAAAAAGGTGAAAAACAAAAAGATAGCAAACTGTACAATGCGGACCAACGAGGTTGCGGTGTCATTTATGGGAAATAACGCTTAAGATACAACCCATTACGGGGGTTGCGCAAAGGATTGCCGTCAGAGTCGGTGAGGATGTATGCCCCCGTGCCTAGGCAGGTCTGCACGATGTAAGGGCTTCGCCACATGGATTCAAACTTCCCTTTGCCAGTTTTGTTGTGGTCTTGGTCATAGGCGAGGATGAGGTCCCCTTCATGGAAAGTTCGAGGGTGAACATGTTTGTCGTAACCGGCTTTGGAGTGGTTTTTGGCAGCTTCAATGTTCTGGAGAGTGGCACGACGGTCTTCATCAGCTTGTTCAAGTGTCAGCAGACGCTGCTCGAGGGGGGAGGTGAAGATATCACAGAACTCGTGGAAGAGTTGTTTGTAGTCCTCAATCTTCTGCCCGCTGCAGGAGGCTCCTAAAGTGATGAGTTCAGGGGCACATCCTGGGAACTTTGAGGGAGGAATAGGATGCTATTTCTGACGAATGGTGGGTACATCAGGCCATGTGTCAATGTGGTGCTCTATAATGGTGGGGTCGAGACCGGGCATTTCGGTATAGGACCAAGCAAAGACATCACGGAATTCTCGGAAAAGGATTTGGTAGTCTTCAATCTCTTGTTTACTGCAGAATGCTCCTAAAGTGATGAGTTCAGGGGCACATCTTGGGGCAGCAATATCAACTTGGATGACGAGTGAGATGTTGGCCATGTTACCTTCCTCGAAGGCGTCAGGAGCAGGAATGGGGTCCTTGAACCAGTCGACCTTAGTGGGAAGAAAGTCTTTGGATTCAACTGCAAATTGGGTAGCGGTGCTAGAGGAAGATGCTTCTGGGATGAAATAGGAATGGTGGTGCATGTCATCCCAGGGATACTCCGGGGCAGTGAGGGCCTCAAGAATCTCCTCATCAGTACGGAAAGTTTGCGTCGTCAAATCGGTTGACGAGGGAATGGTAGTGGAAGAGATCATGTAAATGGTGTTGACCTCCCCGGATGGGGGTGAGATCGGGGGGTGAATCTCTTCAATAGTAGGTGGTGCCGTCTCAAGATCCAGATTGTTCATCTCATAGAGAGCCGCTCTGTAATCTGGGAGATCGGGACAATGATGGGAGTAATGCCCGTAAATGCCGCATATGGAACAGGAGTGGTTGGTATGCAGGGATTTGTTTTTAGGATTAGGATTGGGGTTTAGTTCGACAGTTGGGATGTTGGGGTCATCGTCGAGCATCTGCATGTGTTTCTGCAATGCTGGTAACTGTGGGCATTGGTGGGTCGCATGGCCCAACTCGTCGCACAGCGAGCATTTGGGAGGAGCACGAAATACTGGAGGGTTTTTGACTGTCTTGGGAGGTGGTACAGCAGTGTAAGGTTGTGGACCTCTGCCCTCAGTGGGTTTGGGAGTAGGAGGGGGAGTCGTGGAGGACGAAGGGGTAGAGACACCAGGAGGTGGCTGAGTGGTAGTAGCCATGGGTTGCACCGGTTGGAGGACGTTGTCTGGTGTTGGCGGGCGAACGGGAGGCAAAAGATACCATACGGGTAATCCCAAAGTTAACCCAGGGAGGCTAAGGGTAGCCATGACCGGGGCGCTTACTACTCCCGATGGAGGGACTAGGAAGGGGATCGTATGGATAGGTGTAACACCAATGTAGCTAGGTACCAATGGTGGTTTAGGAAACAAGGGTGGTTGATTGTTAGGTGGTTGGTTATCGTGGGACAAGGTACATAAGTCAGACACGTCCGTGGGGGCTGATGGAGGCGGAATAGATTGGAAGGTGGAGGTCATCGGCGCATCTGAATAGACTCCAGGTCCCGTAGAGGAAACAAACGAGGTGGTGGCACGAGAAACAGGTTGTTCAACCATGGGGAGAACATTTTCATGTGTCACGGGAGCACTGGGATCATAGTAGGTGAGTTGGTCAACCTTAACCACGCGTCCCTCATGGGGGAACATCATGGTGCGAAAAACGGAAGAGGCAACCGCCCGCATGGCATACATGTAGCTGCGACCAAGTAAAAGGTTATAATCCAATTGGGCATTGATTACCTCAATGTCAATGAGTACAGTTTTGACACCTAACTGGACAGGGACATTGGCTAGGAGGCCTTGGGGTTGAGACGAACGACCGTCGTAGGCGCGTAATGCAGTGGTGGACTGCTGGAGAGTGGGAGATCCCAACTTCTGCCACACGAATGTAGACATGACGCATGTGGAGGCACCTTCATCGATGATGCATCGATGGATGACAAGATTCCGAACGGAAATAGAAAGTTTGAATGCTAAGGAGGAAGGCAGGCGTGGTTCGGATTGGTCCAAATCAAATGCCATCAGATTCGAATCATTTGGGTCAATAGCTCCAATGGATGAGAGTAAAGTCTTGCTCTGGGAAGGGCAGTTCTTCAAGACTTCTAACACAGACATGGCTGCGAGAGATTGGGCTAGGTTGTCTACAATGTTGTAGTTTGACGCAGCACACACATTGGGGTTATTGTTGATATGGCGAAGTGGGAAACGAGGGGCTTTGGGAGCACCATCTAGTGGAGGTGGAGGAATACGTAATGCTTGATCAGTGGGATGAGCGTTAGTAGGTTTATCTGTGGGAGGTTCGTCAGTGGTGGAGCCATACTGGTTCCGACGAGTCTGGAGGTTGACATCAGCGGAAGACATCATCAATAAGAGGTGAGTTCCCGAGTCAAACATGAGTTGATCGGGAGCAGCGTACGTGATTTGCTGTTGGGGTTGCACGTTGGCTTGAGGGGGAGCCAACGGCTGAGTGTTCACGACGCCTTGGGTTGGTAATGGGTTTTGTAGCACCAAAGGTGGCTGCTGATGTTGAGGGGGGTTAGTAGGCACCTGAGGAGCCGCATGCCCTTGGCGGTGGGCATCGTCAACCCAGAGCTGCCGAGCTCGCTCTAAGTGTGGGCAAGCATGCGTGTAGTGTCCATAGACCCCGCAAATAGAACAAGGGTGCTTCGTTCGCAAATTGGGGTTTTTACCCTGTTTGGGTGGGCGATCAGGGTTTTGATTAGCGGGGGCCACATTGTTGTTGTCTGGGGGATTAGCTGGTTGACCAGCTTGGTTTGCAGGTTGGTTGTTCCCACGATTACGGCCCTTGCCGCGGTTCTGTTGGCCCTGGTTGCGTTCGTTGTTCTGGTTCTGCTGTGGATTTTGTTGGGCATAGACTTGCCCTTGGGCAGCAGGTGGATTCTGAGGTTGAGCAGGTGCGGGAGCAGGCTGCGGGGGATGATATGTAGGTGGAGGCTGAGCAGGTGCAGCAACTTGAGGAGGTTGCTGATATGGCTGCGAAGCGGGTTGTGGGTTTGCCGTAGGGGCTTCCTGTGGCGGATAATAAGCGGGTTGGGCTTGTGAAGGTGCAGGAGCTGGGGCAGCCTGCTGATAGTAGTAAGGCTGAGGGGCGACTGGGGGGGCATAAGCAGGAGTCGCATGACCGAAGTATTGAGGAGGACATGAGGGTCCATCGTGGTGGTGATGTGTCATGGGAGCATACGAGTTGGTTGCTCCAGACTGTGAGGTAGCCCGTGAAAGGTCGGGGCCGGGGGTAGGACGTTCAATGGAAAATGGTTGAGGATGCGAAGAAACACGGCCAATGATACCTTCTGCAGCGTGGGATGCCCCCGGTGCATCGTGCTGGGAGGACTCACCGCGAGGGGCGTCAGGTATAATGGTATAAAGGTAACCCGACTGGGCGTAAATGAGGTCGAACTGTTGGGCCTTAAGGATGGCCTCTTCTTTAGACTGGGGTCTTTCTGATGCCACATCCTTAGCAATAACAGGGAGAAGGGATTTGAGGAACGAATCTAGGAAGATACGGTCGTCTAGTTTGATCTTGCATAAGCTACGGCGTCGACGCCACTCATGGATGTGGTCCGTGATATGGGTAGCCGTGTTTTGTCTGCAGGATAGGAGGATCTCAACGCCTGCGTCATAGCGGACAGGCAACTGGAAGAAATGCAGGAATGTCGAGGCAAGGGAAGCAAAGGTGGCATGGGTCCCATGAGGTTGCTCGATATACCACTTGGATGCAGAGCCAGTGAAGGTGTGCTGTAAGAGACGGAGGCGAACAGAGTCGTCCACTATGGAGTTGGAGGAACACCATAGGTGGAAAGACATGATATGGTTTTGGGGGTCCTCACCGGCCTTGCCCTCGAACTTAGGGATGTCAGAAGGGAGCTTGGTAGGCATATGAGGCCACGCAGGGTCGTGTCGGATAGGTTCGTTGGTCAATTTGGCCAGGTCAGGTAGGTTGAGGCTAGCCATGAATGGCAAACTGGAGGAAGGATGTGACACAGTAGTGGGTTGGACCAAGCTGGGGCCAATGCCCCCAAGTGTAGGGACAGGATTTGGGATGGTGCCCCCAAGTGGGGGAACTAAGGTAGTATAGGATGGGCCTGCACCACCATGGGTAGTGTGAGCCACTGATGTAGTGGGGATAGGTATTCCCGCTGCGGGAATAGGTACCGTGAGGGGAACGGTAGATGGGGGCCCCATGGAGGGCATACCCAAAACAGGTGTAGTGACTGGTGTAGTGGTGGATGTGCCACCAATGGTCCCTATAACAAAAGGGGTGGAAGTCGTGCCAGCCATGGGGCTAGTAGGGGCAGTGTAAATAGGGTTCTCAGACTCTTCGTCAGAATCAGAGGTAAAGTAAGGAGCATCAATATCTGGTGACGGAGTCCTATGTCGCTGACGAGTGGAGTCAAGTGACAAGGCTCTAGATCTGTGATGAGTGGTATCAACGGATGATGATCGGAATCTATGACGGGTGGTGTTAAGAGAACCGTGCTGTGGGGGCTCGCCCCTGAGGCGCCGAGAATGTCTCGGGGACTCAATGGTGACGGATGGTGTCAAATCTCTGTGGGTTGAGGTGAGTAGAAAAAACAGCTCAAAAAGGCCTAATTCAACCAAGTCTGCAGAAGGAGAGCTAAAAAACAAGGCACTCAGGCCAACAACCAACTCAAAACACCCACTGCAACAGCTGTGCTACAATAGGTGGAGTATCAACAAAGATGGTCAGAATACCAACAAGCAGTAGGTTTCCTAAAAATAAAAAATGGTGGACTCACTAGACCAAAGGGAGGTAAAGGAGCATGCAAACACCTAACTAAAAGTATTCTGACTCAACTAAACATATCCTCTGCAAGGTGATGAAATCCAATTCAGACAATATGAGTAGGAAAGCCAAGTGGCTATGATATCCCCCTACCGGGAGGGATACCGGGTAGTCAATCCTAGAAGAATGGCAACTAAGATACCCCATTCATGACACGTCCAGAAAGGTGAATCTGTCGTTTAGTCCGTTTACCGCAATACCCCTATACGGGGATATCCCGCGAACCGCGAAAGGTAGCCCTTCGGTTACTGAATGGAGTGCGGTATTCCACTCAGGCCTCCGGAACCAGTCTCCCGACTTCAACCCTCCTAAGGGAGAGGCCCTCTAATAAACTGGTCGTGACCATGCCAAAAAGTACTAGGGGATTTTGGTTCCCTATTTGGACAACAACTATGTCTCAAGTGAAAGTAACCGAGGGGTGTTATTGGAAGCCTATCCCCCCGATCCTACCTAACTACAATGATTCTTTTGTGTTCCCCAAGTGGGGTTAGAATGTTGGTTTAGTTAGGTACGTTTTAAGACTCACTTGAATTATGTGACAGAGTGTGTGCTCGTGAGGTGATGAACCCAAAATAGAAGTGCCACAAGGGGGGCAACTTCCAACTGTCAATAATACTGAAATTGAAACTTTAACTTGCAAAATTTTTTGAATTAAAAATACTGAAATTTTAAAAGATTCTGTAAAGGGAACAGATATTATGTTGCAGAAAGGCTATAAGGAAGTGGGGCTGCAGGTAAGACAGAGGGCTGTTCAGATGCAGAAAATATTGCAGCAAAAGGGGCTGGGCTCAAATTAGGGAAAAATGCAGAAATCAGACCGCGGGTCTGTGGCGAATCAGTACAGGCGGACTGCGGGTTTGAGGGCAACAGATGCGGTCAGGTTGCGGATTTCGGGCCAACAGACGCAGTCGGGACGCAGGAAACAGGGAAAAAGACGCAGTCGGGTCGCGGCAAAAAGGCTAACAGACGCAGTCGGGACACGGGAAAGAGGCTGAAAGCCACAGTCGGGACGCGGGAAAATGGCCGACAGGCACAGTCAGATCGCAGCAAACAGGCTGATTAGCCGCGGTCGGATCGCAGGTAACAGACTTGAATCCGCCGGTAGGGTGTCGGAAACCATCTGAGAGCCGCGGTCGGGTCGCAGGTAAAGGACTGAAAGACGCGGTCGGGACGCGACTGCAGAGGGAAAAGATGCGGTGTGCGGCGGCCGAAAGGGACAGCCGAAAGGAAATTTTTTTAAAAATGAAACCAGAAATTCAAAATCTAGGGGAGTCGCCAAAACTGTAGCTAGGGTTTTACCCCTAGCTTGTGCAAATGAGCACCTACTAAGGAGAAGGGACTCCTTAGTAGCAGTTCAGTAAATGTAAATTATTAAGCTAAAACAGAAATGAAAACTAATCTAAAATACATGCATGAAAAATAAACAACAATTTGTAAACAAGGGTTTTGTATTAATATTACCTTCAACGTGAAGGTTGATGAAGCTCCTTGCAATGTCCAAGAGGGTTGATCCAAGCTCCAATGTGCTCCTTCTCTTTCTCCAATGGTGGGGATGGGCCAAAAGTGGCTCTCAAGGTGAAAGTAGTTCAATGGTGAACTAGGGTTTCGAGAGAGATTTTGGCAGAGTAAGGGTATACTTGATTGTGGATATGACATAAGGGATCTCCATCACCTATTTATAGTTTTTTGGTGGTGGAGTGCTGACCCATGGTTTTAGGAAACACATGGTTTAGGGCAGCTGTATAGGTTTTTTTCCTCCTTTTCCTCATTATTTTATATTTTTATTCCCTTTTTAGGGGATTTTTGCTATTTTTGGAGGAATTTTGGATATTTTTGGAGGAAAAATGGGTTTTTTAGCCTTTTTGAGGCTATTTTAAGGGTTTTGTGGCCTTTTGGAGGCATTTTAGGCCTTTTGGAGACTTTTTAATGGGATTTTTTGGGATTTTAAGGGAAATATGGTAGGAAAATGGACAAATGAGCCATATAATGTGGTAGATGAGGTAGTGAACACTTTTTGGGTGTTAACAGAAAGGAAACTAAGATACCTCGTTCATGACACGTCTAGAAAAGGTGAATCTACAACTCCAGTCCTATCACCGTGTGGGCCTAAAGATAACACCACATGCAGACCAATGAGTAGGTAGCCTGGCTACTTCAACCCTCCTAAGGGAGAGGCCCTCTGATAAACTGGTTGTGACCATGCCAAAAAATACTAGGGGATTTTGGTTCCCTAATGGACAACAACTATGTCTCAAGTGTAAGCGACCGAGGGGTGTTATTTAGATGCCTATCCCCCCCGTCCTACCTAACTACAATATTCCTGTGTGTTCCCCAAGTGGGGTTAGAATGTTGCTTGTGTTAATTAGTATTTTGGGGCTCACTTGAATTAGGTGACAGAGTGTGTGCATGTGAGGTAATGAACCCAAGTAAAAGTGCCACAGGGTGGGCAACTTTCTAACTAATAATAATGCAAAAATTAAACTTGTAATGCAAAATTTTCTCTTTTCAATTGAAATGCTTAAACTTTAAAATTTTTTTGTAAATGGAACAGAAAGCAAACTGCGGAAAAAAGGCTATAAGTAAGTATGGCTGCAGACAGAACAGGTGGTTGTGCAAGTGCATAAAATATTGCAGCAAAGTGCTGGGTTCAAAACAGGGTAAAAAAGTGTAGAAAACAGATCGCGAGTCTGTGGAAAAACTGCGTGGGTGGATCACCGGAACTGGCTGAAAGCCGCGGGGAGATCGTAGGAAACAGGTGGAAAGCCACGGGGAGATCGCACGAAACAGGCTGAAAGCCGCGGGGAGATTGCAAGAAACAGGCTAAAAGCCTCGGGGAGATCATAGGAAACAAGCTGAATGTCGCGGTCGGATCACATGTAACAGGATGAAAGCCGCAGTCAGATCGCAGGAGACAGACTGAACGTCACAGGGAGATCGCGGGGAACAGAGTGGAAGCCGTGGTCAGATTGCAACTATGGGGAAAAAATATGCGATTTACGGTAGCAAACCTAACTGCCTAAAGGGACAGCCGAAAGGGAAAAACAAAAAAAATATTGTAGAAAACTAAAAAGTTCTAAAAATTATAACCAGAAACTCAAAGGAACACTAGGGGAGTCTCCAAAACTGTAGCTAGGGTTTTCACCCTAGCTTGTGCAAATCGGGACCTACTAAGGAGAAGGGACTCCTTAGTAGCAGTTCAGTAAAAATGGTAAAACCAAGACAGTAAGTAAAAACAGTAAACTATTCTAGCATGTGCATAAGACAACAAAAAGATAATAAAAATTGGTTTTGTATTAATTTTACCTCAGAAGTTGAGGTTGGTGGAGCCTTTGCAGTAGTCCAAAGGCTGCTCCAATGCTCCAGTGTTGTTCCTTCTCCTTCTTCCAAGGTGTTTTGGATATGGGCCAAAGGGGTTCTCAAATGGGAAATTAGCTCGAAGTGGAGAGCTATGGTTTCACGAGAATTTTTGGCAGCATAAGGATGGAGAAACTGTGGATGTGAAATGGGGAGCCTCCATCACCTATTTACAGGTTTTTAGTGGTGGAGTGTTGACCCATGGTTTTTGGCACCATATGGTTTAGGTCAATTGTATAGGATTTTTGCTTCTTTTTTCCCTCTTTTATGTCTTTTATGTATTTTTTATTCCCTTTTTAGAGGGTTTTTGCTATTTTTGGAGGAATTTACATTATTTTGGGGGAAAAGGGGGTTTTTTGGCCTTTTGGAGGATTTTTAATGGTTTTTTAATGTTTTGGAGGCAAATATGGACAAATAAGTCATGTAATGAGGGAGATGAGGTAGTGAGCACTTTTTGTGTGTTACCAAAAAGCAATGGGATGATCAAGGTCGCCTTCTCCAGGTTGAGCCAACACAACCCCTTGTGAAACCGATGAAGCATCAACATGGACAAGGAATTCCTTACTCCAATCTGGAAAGACCAAGATTAGGGCCGACGCCATATTCGCTTTGAGCGTTTCAAAACTATCCTGACATTTTCATGGACTCCACTAGAATGCCGCGTCCTTCTTCAACAACTTTTCCATAGGGGCAGTAATCGCAGCATACCCCCTGATAAACTTGTGATAATATCCCATATGACCCAAGGTTGCACGCAACTGCTTAATGATGGTTGGTGGTTGCAATCCCAAAACGAGTGCAATTTTGGCTAGATCAACCAACAATCCCTGCTTACACACGATATGACCCAGCAATATCCCAAAGGGAGCACAGAAAATACATTTCTTCAAGTTCAATGATATCTAGTGCTATCGGCATCGCTCAAGCATTAACCGCATATTAGCCAGATGATCACAAATCAATCTATAAACGGTCCAATCATCCATATATACCTACAAAAACCTCTAAATAAAATCTTTGAATGCGGCAACAACGACCCAGGAGAATATCGCAGGTGCATTCTTCAAACCAAATGGCATTACCGTGTACTAAAAACAACCCCATTCAGTAACAAAAGTTGTTTTATGGCGATCTTCCTTAGCAATGTGAATATGATGGTAGCCAGAGAATCCATCAGTGAAAGAGTACATCTCCTGGCCAACCACTCCTTCAAGTACTTCATCAGTAAACGGGGTCAGAAAAGGGTCATGCAAGCAGGCATTGTTCAACTTCCGTAAGTCGACACAAATGCGCACTTCACCTGTTTTCTTGTCCTGCACCACCATGAGACTGATCCATTAAGACTCTTCCACAAGTTCGATAACACCAACATCCAAAATGCGATCAAGTTCCTCCTTGACCTTTTCTTTATGTCACGGATTCAGCCGATAAGGTCGTTGTCAGACTGGCTTAGCATTTGGTTTCAATGGAATCTTCATCTCGCCTAAATCACCTAGGATTCCCTTAATTTCAAAAAAATTTGTGGGAAACACATCTTGAAACTCATTAAGTAACTCAGTAACCTTACTCATCATCTCATCGTCCCAATAATCCCCAACATTAGCAAACTTGGGAGTAGCCTCGGTGCCGATATTCATCTTGCGAAGCTGCAATGGTTGACTAAATGGATTACTTGGTGCAACAGGTGGGACCACATCGTGACTTCCTTCAGATTTAGGAATGTTAAAATTCCAAGGATCATCATCATCCTCCGGGCCACCACTAATGTTGAAGCACTCCATGAGAGACTGCATCTGACAATGTGTGTGCGGGTCGACAGGGTAGGCCACCGGAACAAACCTGAAATATCACATCGCAGATGAGCTGCAGGGCGTTATGGACATTAGGGTTGGCATTCACAAAAGTGAACACATGAGTAAAACAGATTGTCAACTCCCCCCATGTTGTAATGTCTCGGTGCAACTCGGCTGCAGTGTACCATGAGCGTGGTATCTCATCCAAAGTATGGACAAAATCATGGACCCACTCATCTCTGGGTCGCGCTACCCATAATCTTTGGCACTCCATCACATGATCATTGAGATCAGTCCGACCATCATACTTGCCAGTGTGATAAACCTCAGTGTTGCCGAACCGAACAATCATCAACCGTCGACACTGTGACCAACCTTTAATGAATTTCTTATGTTTTGCCCACCAGCATCCTAGAGCAGCCTTCAGTGCTTCTTCCAAGGCCAACAATCGCTGTGGTTCTGGGATAGAGTCTTCAAACTCTGCTAAAAAGGTGTTTAGGCCAGGCAACCCCTCATAGACAGGCAATGTGATCATTTCCGTCGCAACACGACGTAAGGATTGCGTAACTAAGCCACATTTCCAAACTGATACTTCATGCATTTGATTCTGCCAATGTTCCAATGCATCATCAGAGTCGGAAGACGCAGAGCTCTTGCTGCGCCACTCCAACTCACCGTAGGTGGTGGGATGAATATAATCTTTAGAAATATTAAATGCATGATCCCATCTGGTAGGATCATCATCTTTTACAGGCTCCACGTAGTGGCGTCCTTCAGCTGGATCCAACGGGGCTATGACTCTGAAATTGCAATTTTCAAAGGTCAACATGCGCTTCTTGAAGTTAATTATAGCTCCACTATCGTTAGCCCATCCAATCCCCAAGAGCACCGGATAAGAGCTTCCTCCCTCAACCACTTCAATAACATCAAAGTCAGCATAAGTCTTCATGCCCTCAATATCAATCGTGAGTCACGAAACTCGCCCAATGGGTGTTACCTTCGCATGGTTAGCCAACCGGAGCTGTACAGGAGACCAGCTCAATGGGAGACTCCCCATCTTCTGCCATGCCTGATTGGTTAAGATGTTAACATCCGAACCATGGTCAAGAATCACAGAGTCAACATCATAGTCACCAATCTAAATATTCATTCGCATCTCCTTACCAATCTTCTGCCGTTGTAGGGAGTTTACTGCCGACTCCTGCCGTCCTTTTGGAAATCGCTGCAACCATCCCTCAATCTCAACCAGGGACGTTGGATCTCGGGCCAATAATAGACAACTTTCAAGAAACTTTTGCAATGTGCCCGGTGGTGGTGGTCGATCAGCATCTGATGTAGCATCAAAGCCAGGCGGCATATCGCAAACAACAACCTTACCACGGTCTTTCTCCAAAGTGCGACGTGCCTCTAGGAATGTCTCTCGCTCCGTATCAATGTCAAAAGGTACTGTCTTCTGACCGGCCAACTGAATCAGTGGTCATGAACCATCTTCCCCAGTCTTCTTGCCTCCATGAGTGACAACAGCCACCAAAGCATCTTGTGGTCGCAGTTCTGCATAAATGGTCACGATATTTGCACCTTGCGTCTGGTTCTGCTGTAGATTCTCCAGTTGATTGACATTTTGATTGGCATTCGGCGGTGGTCGCAGGGGCTGGTTCTGTACTGGTTGTTGTACTGAGTTCTATACCGCTTGTTGTGGCTTGGCCTGATTCTGTAGCTATGGAGCATTCCCATCCTGCCATCATGCAATCAATTGTGGACAATTCTCAACCGTATGATCATTACCAAAACAAAACATACACTGATTCTATAGTAGTGGGAAGTCGCGCTAATAATTCCCCCATACCGCATAGTAGTGACATTGAACAGGTCCAAAACCACCTCGGCCTCCTCCTCCATGACCAAATCCACCACCGCGTCTACCCCTGTAACCTCCTCGGTAGCCGCCCTGTTGCTGGTACTGAGGTTTGTTAAACTATTATTGCATTGGTGCTAGGGGAAACCCTCTTCCCTTGTGGGGCATACTGTTGTTGCTGTACATACTGTGGCTGTGGGGAAGTCATATGCATCGGGGTGTATTACGGCATGAACTGCTGCAGTTGTTATTGATGTGGTGCAAACTGCATCTGTGGCTGCAGTAGCGGCTGGGCTACCTGCGATTGCAGTTGTGGTTGTTGCACTGCGAGTTCATCGTCCTTGACGTAGAATGCATCACACATCCTCTCCTGTAATGACCCATATGCAAGGAAATCCTTGTCATCGTGACCCACCGACTTGTAGAATGTGCAGTAAATATTTCACAGGGTTGTGACCATTTTCTGCATATATGGGTAATTATTGTGACCGTTCCCAAACACGTGACAAACGCGACACCACGGCATATTTCCGCCATTCAACGGGTTTGATGCACCTGACACCAAATAATTACGAAAATCCGGGCAATTATCCTTCGTATTCCCTTCTCCTCGGCACCGCGTACACCATACTTCATCCCACTGTTCCTTGTTCTTCTTCAAATCTTGCAATTGTATAGTCACATTAGCAAGCTCTGTCTGTATCTGCAACATCCTGGCTGCATTATCTCCAATCGGTGATGCCTCCAATCGCATTGCAATCTCTAGAGCTTCGCTAGGAATTGATATGTTCTGCTGCATCAGCGACATCCAAATGTGGGGTAGTAGTGCTACAATGAACCATTCTTTATGTTGGATGATGCTCATATCGAAACTAACCTTTTCCATTAGTGTCTTGAATCGCTGGTCGAAATCCCATACCATCTCATTGGCATACTGCTTAATTTCCTTCAATTCAATAATATATTGAGCCTCCGAATTAGGCCATCTAAATTCAACAATCAACCCATCCCGAATCTCATCCAGGGACTTCTCTGGGGGCCCCGTAGGGACTAAAATAAACTTCATGAACCAATCTAATGCATGACCTCGTAGAGTCATGGCCAACTATCCTTTCTTAGCATCGGCATTAGTGATCTGTTTCATGGTCCAGATCGCTTCACACAAAAACTAATATTGGTCTGGGTTGTCTGTCGCACTTCCATGGAACAACGGTAACTTAGCATCATCACCCACCATCCTGGGCTTCCTTCCTCCTATCGATGTGCTACTACCAATTAACTTCTGTGGTATTGACGAGCTTGGCGGTGTCGATGTAGTATTTCTTGCTGGTTGAGAGTCAGTGAGCGGAGGTGTGGGTACGTTGGTGTTGGGGTTTGGTCCTGTCTGTATTCTGGGCGTAGCCTAGTCGTCCCTATCAGGACTGTGAGGTCGCTTTGTCCTGTGTGGTCTTCCTTTGCAGTTTTGCGGTTCGATCACAGCAGGACCTTATCCCGTCCTCTGCCTCTTCTCTTGTCGAAACCTCGCTCCTCCTCTCGTAAGACCACTTTCTTTGTAATGCCCATATTTTTGATTCGGCATATTTATTAGTTAGACACACCATACTTTATTTCTTCTATATTCTGTTGAACTCAGCTCGACTGAGTAAACTATATTGGACCTCATTATATGATGTTACTCTGTTTTATGATTTCACCATGATTATGATGTTACTATGTTATGCAGTTATAATGTCATGATTATCATATGATTTCGTTATTTTACGATTACAGTATATGTTTATATGTCTTCATTAATGAAATGTGAAATATATGATTCGGTACGTGGATACCATCTTCTTATATGAATTATTGAAGTGTTATATGCCATACGCATCTATGATGAGCTAAAAAGGTTGCATAAAATAAAATGATTTTGATAGCATGGATCAATTGGCGATCAATGGGAAATGTTTTCTATAAACTTGTATTTTGCAAAATACTAACCTACAGGACACAAGGGCTATGGGATAGCCAGTTACTTGATCTGATATATATTGGAAAGGAAAAACATGTTCATACAGTAAACCTTAGCAGCCAAAATGATGATACGATAACACAAGCTGATAATCCCGATAGCAGCAAAGTATGAGTTGATAAGGGCGTAGGCCCAGTATGTTGAGAGGGATGGATGTGTTTCCCACCCTATGTTTCCATGAGACTCGAGGTCGTGGGAGGGCCGTGCTGAGACACACTCCCCATGTTGTTGTGATGACGATGGTCGGATGCCTGCTAGGGGAGGATAGGTCCGCTGTTTAGCCGACGCTATCGCTCTCAAGTTCTATGTGGTCAGATCGGTGAGTCCGACATCCACTTTTGTACTAGTAGAGGAAGGATAGGGAGGATTTTGGATGTAGGTTATGATGGGAGGATGTGTTAGTTAGGACTGTTGAGGGTTTAGTATTCCTTGATTCCGAGTTAGTGGTAGTAGGTACCCTTCCTTGTACATGGTTGATTAAACTAATGTAAAGATAAAGATAATGATGTGAAATCGTAAAGAATTAACTGTTAAATAACTGAGGATGTTAAAGTACTTATACTATGTATATTATGCTTGTTCTTCTACATGGGGGTAAATACTACTATTGGTTAGAAGGTATGCATAAGCGGGATGGGGTTTGTCTATAGTACATTTATGATCTATGCATACGCTGGCCACGCATGCACACCTTGCACATGTACACTAGTATCGATATACAAACACTTAACATATTGAATAAATGTATAAGTTGTCATAAGTAATTAGGTTAATCATGCATTGACCGAATTCAGATAATGAATATAAAGTTATTTAAGATGTGTAAAACAAGTCAATTAATCTATGTATTACTCGGTGGTAAACATCGTGATATACAATTGAGACAAGTGTCATCAGTTAACATTGTCGTTTGAGAATTGTTGTAAATAAGGTAATGGTACTATCTAATTAATTAGTAAGATTGTTTAAGCACTTAAGGGTGCTTTGTTTAGAAGAACGACGATACTATGTAGATGTTAGGGTACTCATGTAATAAACAAATGATTTAACAGACATTTTTATTAAATTCACCATTTATTATTACTTTGTGGTGATTTAATTAATGTTATTACTTAATTAATGTTATTTTAATAATATTACTACCCATGTCATAACAATTGCAATATAGGTAAAAATGTAAATATTGATTAATGAATGATTAGAATGTGATTATTTTACATTTCTAAGTTAGACATAATAGGATAACAATTTTTGGAATGAACGTGATGTGATGGAAAATGGTTTATCACTATTTAATTATTCAATATGAATCGTAGAATTTAAATCTCAAGATAAGTGATCTCGACGGATGAGGTAGACCCTTAAGACACGCCATGTCCAAGTTGAAAGGGGTCAACTATTTATATAATATTTTATTAATTACATTAATAACAATAAATACAAGGTTTGGTGAATAGACTTGTAATTAATGAAGCTTGTCCCGAATGGATAACCTTTGGGTGAAATTTCCCACCGTAATAAATGTTTACGACCGTCAATCAAAACCAAATAAATTTTCCATGATTGTAATTAATTATACATTTTTATAATGAGACGTGGATGAATGAACTAGTGAAAGGAGTAAATGTTTGAGGGGCTCGAGAGGGGGAGTTTGGGGCGGTGGAGTAAGACCAAGGTCTTCTCGAGGATGGAAATGTATATAGAGGAGGAGAAGGTTGAAGGGAAGGGGGGAACTAGAAGTGGAGAGAAAGGTTGGAGGACATAAAAGTTTAAGAACGGGGAAAGGTTTTGAGAACCGAAGAAAACACTGCTCTCGGGATTATCAGATTGTGGGCTCGGGGGCTTGGAAATCCTTTGATTTCCAAGGGCCAGCAAGATAATAGCTGGTCGGTAGGGTGGACACTCCATTTTGGCTGTCTAAGAGGTTATACAACCTGCTACAACCTACGGTTAGCATCAGCATCAGGTAATTTCCTTGTTATTTACGTTATTTGATTATTATGCTAAAACTTACTGTAAACATGCATAACTTGCTATTTACTGATTTACTAAGTTGTGAAACATATTCTTATGCTGGAACATGATTGTTGAAAAGAAAATATTGATATGTTTGTTTATTTTAAATTACGAATGTAAGGTTGAAAAAAAAAACACGGCAGTACACTAAATATCATTTAGACGCATAGTAATTGATTAGAAATTTACTCCCAAACATTTGATTAAAGTTTAAAACATAGAAAATTAACTGAGAAATTTTACTTAGTGCTCTGCTGTAAAAACCAGAGCACTACAGATGGTATCAGAGCACGGCTCGAACACTCGGACCTTATGGGCCTTTTTCCATATAGAAAAGAAACAAAATTAACAAAAAAAAAACTTTAAAGGGATTACAATATGTAAGTTGGATAGCCCCAAACCTTTTTTGAAATCATTGTAGCATCTGATTTTCCTGCAAGAAATAAGAATTTAGTCGGGAAGAAAAAAAAAAAATCAATTATGAAAGAAATGGACATTCACCTATATATATATATATATATATATATGTATTACTTACACACTTTCGTGGGTTTTACGAAAAACCTGGAAACAAAAGAAATTTAGTTAAAACCGCAAAAAAAAAAGAAAAAAAAAAGAAGAAAATTATTTTAGTATATTTTCTGCAAAACAAAAAGGGAGAGCTGGTAAATAGTGTTACAACATAGGCATATTATTGAAATAGCTTATTTTTTTTTTATATATATACAACAAGATTGCTGTCACTAAATTTTACACGGTAAAATGGCAAAAGGTATAATTAAAAAGAGTATGCATTTACAGGATTTATGCATTTAACTCTCTTCAAGTAATTAGTTTAAATAAATTAAAAGAAAAGTAAAACTAGTGCAAATAATAGAAAAGGGTGAAACCCTAGCGCCGCTTGGAAATCTAATTCTTAAGTTTATGACAGGTCCCGAACCTGCGAGGATTCTGACAATTGAATTTAGACATAGCTTAATTATACTCTCAGCCAAACTAAAGGGCCGTGTGGGTAGCACGTCAGCCTGTTCTTGTGAGGAGTCGAACCAAGGCAGGGGCCTGCTAGAATCTCGTGGCCAACATATTAAGTATTTAAGATATGCAAGATGAATTCATACAAAATACCCAGATATTAAATATTGCACTACAAGATATGCAACCTCGAGATGGTATAATAAAAAAAAAAAAAATTATTATAATAAAATTGCAATCATCCAAATTTAAGACTCAAAAAGAATTAGGGTTGGTAAAATGATAGTCGGCCACTTAGCAGACGAAATGCACTAATATCTCTGTTATTATTATTTGTTAAAAATAACTTCAATTCCTTCCAATGAAGCTATTCCTTTCCTCCATATCTTTCCTAAATATACAATATAAGATCAAACTATTGAATACAATGACCAATAGCTAATAAGATTTACGAGCATGGCAAATGCATGAAACTATTGTTCTTACTGCAAGTTCAGCCGTGAACTAAAACTTTCAACCATCAAAGAAATGCAAGCTATCAATCTATAACCTGAAATTTAAAATAAATAAATAAAAATTGTACAAAGGTCTTTTGGCTCGAAACACTTGCCTCGGCGTTGATAAACGAACACTGGGTCTCCAGGCTCACGATTTTACCAGTAAAATCACAATCCAGATAGTAGTGCCTTGCCTTTGCTTCCACCTCCGTGTGGGTTTTGTTTATTATCTTTATTTAAGGTTTCATGTACTGTAAACAGAAAAATATGGCATAGGATTACAGTTTATTCCAGACAATTGCATTACCCATATACACAGGAAAATTTTCCATGAATATTAAAAAAAAAAATAGAATGATATTCAACTTCCTGGACGAGTCGAGCCACGGCAGGGAGATGGGCGCTCCAGCCGATTCCAAGTGCTCAAGCTGAGGCGCATTCCTTACCTTTGCTTTTTTTTTACTTCCTGAAAATTGTTTTGGGCCCCAAAGTATCGACCTCTAGCAATCCACCACAGCTGGCCACGAATGCCATCCATCCCTCAAGCGTCGAGCTCCCATAAGAGCGTTTTTATTTTACTACCTGAAGACTGCTGGGTTGCGCTCCCTCTGGGTTGAGTTGCACCCTCTGGCTGAGCTGGGGATGCCGCTCAAAAATAATAATAATAAAAAAAAATAAAAATTAAAAACAGAAAATGGCTGCCAGATCGAGTGCCAACGTTAAATCAATCAGCCAACGTTAAAAACAAAACCGTCAAGCTAATCCAACGTTAAATCAATCATCCACCAGTGCACTTCCACAGATCGAGTCTCATTACGAGCTGCCAGATCGAAGGTCGGCCACCATGCATACAACGGCAGTCCAAGCGCCCAGCTCGCTTGTTCCTTATAAAATCATTGAGGCCTGTAGCAACACCCAATCTCCAAGTATTGAGGCTTCAGTCCACAAGTCAAGCCAACATATCACGAGTCAGAGCCTAGCGCGCAAGCTAACAAAACATATATATCATTCATAGCCGAGCTGTTCTAAGAACCCGGGCTCATGGAAAGCGTAGCAGATTCAAACCCCCAACCTCTTCGCTGCCAACACAACGTTATAACCAAAATGCCACCCAACCTCTTTGCTGGAAAGCGTAAGAGACTGAAAATCCCCCAATCCACCACCCAGGTTCGATTTCCCTGGACAGGCCAGTACATAACCCCAAATTTGTCCCAATAACAAAATCAGGAACTTTCAAGCTGCCTCATGGAGTCCGCCCAAATTCATGAATAGCTCTCGCACCAGAACGCAAATGGTGAGGCACCCAAAATGCAAATAGTGAGGGATGATACACCAGAATGCAGATAGAGTGGACACGCAAAGGTTGTGGGTAGAGAGAGGTAGCCTTCAAATGGAAATATTTAATACTCCATTGGAAAATACCATCCACAGGTAAAAACTCAGGTCGCAGGAGATTTAGGGTTTTGTGGAGGTAAAGGAGGTGAAGATTTGCATGCTTAAGTGAAGGAGGTGAATACCTACATGTAGAGAGGATAACACGTAAAGAGGTAATGCTAAACACCCAGGTTTGCAGAGGTAGAAAATACTTAAACTTGTGAAGTGAGAGGAAAACTACCAAAGTGGAGATTATACCTGAAATCAGAGCTTGAACCACTTTCCATGGCAGAGTTGCAGAGCTAAAACTCAAAAAGAGAAGGCAAAATGGCCGCGTCTTGGGGATTGACCCTATTTAGGGTTTCCCCCACTTTCGCATGGCGGTGGGGTGCGCGGAGAGACCACGTGCCTTCATGCTTCTTCTCATGGCAGTAGGAGGACACGTGGGCCTCATGCAAGAGCGCGACGGGCCCATGAAGATCTTAGGGGTAGGTTATTATTATTGAACGAATTAAAAATTATCTCAATTTTGTAATTGATTAAAATTGTTAAAAATTTAAATTAATTATTATAATCCAATGTTGTCAATTATTTGAAACTTTAAATGACTTAAAGTTATATTTATTTTGTTTGTTTATATTAAATTTGGTTAAATTTATTAGCACAATTATCAATTAATTAAAACTTAACAAAACCATAATTCCACTTTAGTGATTATTACATGAATTAGAATTAGAATTAAAAATTAATATGAATTAGGGTTTAATTAATAATGGTGTACATCTCATGTTAGATTTAGTAAAATTCTAGTTATTTATTTGATTTCTTATAAAATAAAAATAAAATAAAAGAAAAAATATAAAATTTGCCGAGATTTCAACTCCTAGCCGAAGGGATGAGAGAGACCCGAAATCTCAAAAACAAGACACCGTTAAGATCAGCATGACAAGCTGAACACCATGACAAAAATTGTTTAAATAAAAACGATTGTGGATTTTATTGTGCGAATCCTGACAATTTGTTATCCCATAATGCAAGTTATTCCTTACGCATAGGTATAAAGTATGAATACTTACATTTTAGTTCCACATGTATTTTGGACAACTAAGGATATGATTTTATTGCAATAACACAGGAACTATCATGGTAACAACACGCAGAGGTCGAGGTCGGGGTCAAGGTCGACCCCCGTCACCGCCACCTCCGCCACCGTCGTCGCCGCCAACACCGCTACGACCAACCTCAACACCAGAAATGCAGATCATAATGAGGTCTTTGGAGGCTATTATGACCACGATGAACAGGCAGTCGGAAAGGGCCATCGAGGTGGAAACCACTCAAGTGAGTCGAGAGAACTCTGAAAGGGCACATGGCCCAAGACTGGAACCGCTTCAGGACATATCAAGGGAGTTGCAAAAGATAAAGGTTCCATAGTTTTCAGGAGGACGACCCGGTAAGCATGCCGAAGCATGGCTGGAAGGCATGAAGAGATGCTTCGCATTGAATGAGTACACATCTAGTTCCAAGGCTAGGATGGCCGTCTTTCAGCTTAAAGGTGATGCTTTGAATTGGTGGTCAGATCTCGAGAAGCAATTGCACCTTACTCCTCTTACAACTTCTTGGGAGCTGTTCGAGGAGAGGTTCCACAAGAAGTATTTGCCAAATTATTACAAGGAATAATAGGCAGGTGCACTCCATGCCTTAGTACAGGGAGACAAGACGGTGGAGGAGTATGAATCTCGGTTTATGGAACTAGTAAAATATGTTCCTTACCTAGATGCAGATGATTGTCAGGTAGAGCGTTTTGTGTATGGACTTAACTACAAGATTAGAGCTGCTGTGCGGATGTGGAAGCCAACTTCAGTTGCCATGGAAGTTGAGTATGCTCATTATGCAGCTGATATGTCAGATGGAAAAGGGGGTAGTAAGTTGACAGGAACCAATCAGTATGTTTCAGGGAAGGCGTCACGTCCTTACTTCAGGGGAGGACAATCTAGAACTCCTCCTTACGGTAACAGGTTCACACCGAGGGGTAATACTTCAGTTAACTCAATCTCCCAGGCATCGTCCGCAACCCACCAAAGCCAGGGACGTACACAAAGAAGTTCCTATAGAGGAGCAAGGGGTTTTAGAGGACCCAGGGGAAGGAACTCATCTCAGAGGATTCCTCCGAGCAACATGCAAGCCCCTCCCAATCTCTCTTGTTGGGGATGTGGAGGTCCTCATTTCCAGCGAGACTGTCCCAAGGGTCGGTCAAGCAGTAGGCACAGGGAAGGAAAGGCACCCATGGATAGTTCGGGTAACAGTCATCGGATTCATGCAGCGGTGCATAACCACCAAGCAGAACATCAGTCTACCATAGTAGAATCCACTGGTAATGTAAACAATGTCAAACTTAAAATTTTGTTTGATCCAGGAGCAACTGATAGTTTTATTTCACCATCTGCATTAGATAAATGTGGGTTGGCATCCTACGAGCACGATGATTTCAAACTAGTTGAAATGGCTTCGGGAGCTAAGCAAACAGTAGGTCTTAAAGTGAGGAGTTGTGAGGTTGACTTAGGAGTGTGCACCACTAAGTTGGATGCTTATGTCACCAATTTGGGGACTTATGACCTCATTATTGGCATGGATTGGTTAGAAGACCATAGAGCTTTCATAGACTGCTATGCAAAGAAGGTGTTGTGCCTCGATGACGAGGGAAGGACAATTCAAATCCAAGGCTTGAAGAGGAAGGTATCCCTCTATTTCATCTCTATGGTGAAAGCTAAGCGGTGCCTAAGACAAGGATGCCAGTTGTTCGTAGTGGAGGCCGTGAGCGATAGTAAAGGACCTTCCTTGAATTCTTACCCAGTACTTTCTGAGTTCAAGGATGTCTTTCCGAAGGAATTTCCAGGACTACCTCCAGAAAGAGAGCTCGATTTCACAATCGAACTAAAACCTGGTGCAGAACCTATCTCAAAAACTCGTTATAGAATGACAACTCCAGAGCTCCGTGAGTTACAGATCCAGTTAAAAGAGTTGCTAGATTTGGGACTGATTAGACCTAGTATCTCGCCGTGGGGAGCACCAGTGATCTTCGTTAAGAAGAAGGATGGATCTCTACAACTGTGCATAGATTACCGAGATTTGAACAAGGCCACAGTGAAGAACAGGTATCCCATACCAAGAATTGATGACCTCTTTGATCAAATGAAAGGTGCGTCAGTCTTCTCAAAGATTGATTTACGATCAGGGTATCACCAGTTGAGGATCAAGGAAGGTGACATTCCTAAGACTGCCTTTCGAACTCAATTTGAGCATTACGAGTTTGTAGTGGTACCATTTGGTTTGACCAATGCTCCAGCTGTATTCATGAGCCTCATGAATGGGGTCTTCCGAAAATACTTGGACCGCTTTGTTCAGGTCTTCTTAGATGATATTCTTATCTATTCTAAGAATGAGAAGGAGCATGAGGAACACTTGTGGTTAGTCTTGACATGCTTAAGGGAACATAAACTTTATGGTAAATTATCAAAGTGTTCTTTCTTCCAAAAAGAGATTCACTACTTGGGGCACATCATCTCAGGTGAAGGGATCTCTGTAGACCTGGAAAAGGTAAAGGCCATTGAAGATTGGCCAATTCCAAGGAATGCTCATGAGGTGCGCAGCTTCATGGGGTTAGCAGGCTATTACCGGAGGTTTGTGGAAGGATTTTCTAAAATTGCAAAACCTATTACCACCTTGCAACGCAAGGGAATCCGGTATGAATGGACCGATGAATGCGATGCCGCTTTTACGGAGTTAAAAATATTGTTGACAAGTGCACCGATCTTTCAGGTACCGGACATGGATAAATATTTCATGGTATGCACCGACGCCTCGAAGCAAGGACTAGGAGCGGTGTTGATGCAGGAAGGTGGGGTAATAGCTTATGCATCTCGAAAGTTGAAACCTCATGAGGAGCAGTATGCCACGCATGATCTAGAATTGGCAGCAGTAATGTTGGCACTAAAATTGTGGAGGCACTACCTAGTTGGTAGAAGCTTCACCCTTAAAACAGACCATCAGAGCTTGCAGTACATCTTTACCCAAAGGGATTTGAATGCTAGGCAAAGGCGATGGAGTGAGTTCATGAGTGAGTATGACTTTGGTATCTCTTACATCAAAGGAAAGGAGAATGTGGTGGCAGACGCTCTAAGCCGAAGGCCGAGACTTTTCTCCTTAATTCCCTTGAAGGTTGACTTGAGGAAAAGGGTACTAGGACAATTGTTGGGGGATAGTTGGTATCTAAAAGTAACCTCAGCTATTCAGAATGGAAAGGAACAGGAATTGAAGTATGATGGGTACCATCTTGAGGAAGATGGATTGTTGCGGTATCAGGGAAGGATGTATGTTCCTAAGGAAGGTGATATCAGGGAAACAATCCTTAGAGAGGCCCATAGATCGCATTACTGTGCGCACCCAGGGGTGAAGAAGATGTATACTGACATGAAGCAACTCTTCTTCTAGCCAGGTATGAAGATGGATGTAGTGGATTTTGTTTCGAAATGCCTTGAGTGTCAACAAGTTAAGGCAGATCATCATCACCCGGCCGACCTCCTACAACCGCATGATATTCCTATGACTAAATGGGAAGTCATTTCCATGGACTTTGTTGTAGGACTACCACTCACATCTATGAGACATAATTCTATTTTGGTGGTAGTCGACAAACTGACCAAAAGTGCTCACTTCATTCCAGTCAGAGACACCTATGATGTGACAGATGTGGCAAGGGTATTCATAAACGAGATTGTACGTCTTCATGGAGTTCCTAAAAAGATAATCTCTGACAGAGACCCTAAGTTCACCTCCAGATTTTGGACAAGCATGCAGTCAGCATTAGGGACACAGTTGAACTTAAGCTCAGCTTATCACCCCGAGACAGATGGACAGACTGAGAGGGTGAATCAAGTGATGGAGGACATGCTTAGGATGTATGTTGTGGATCAAGAGACACAGTGGGAGAAATATCTTCCTTTAGTGGAGTTTGCATACAACAATAGTCATCACAGCTCCATTGGTATGCCGCCATATCAGGCATTGTATGGGAGGCCGTGGAGGACACCACTCAGTTGGGATAGGTTAGAGGATCAAGTTTTAATTGGGCCTGAATTGATTCAGGAAATGGAGGATCAAGTGTTACAGATTAGGCAGCGGCTGAAGGAAGCACAGGATAGGCAAAAGAGTTACGTCGATGCACACAGATCAGATAGAACTTATGAAGTAGGAGATCGTGTATTTATTCGCATCAGACCAAATAAAAGTACCATTCAGTTTGGGAAGGGTACCAAGCTGTCACCTCGCTTTATAGGTCCATTTGAGATTCTTGAGAAAATCGGACCAGTTGCTTATCGTCTTGCGCTGCCACCCCCACTTGCATAAAACTCATAATGTATTTCATGTTTCTGTATTACGACATTACATAGCTGATGAGACTCACAAAATTCATTGGAAGGAATTGCAGGTCTCGGACGAGGGAACCTTCAGGGTCGAACCATTACGTATACTTGATCGTAGGGTTCGACAGCTCCGTAGTTGCCATGTGGACCAAGTTAAGGTCCAATGGGACAAGTATAGCCCAGGGTCTGCTACCTGGGAGGACGCAGAGACCATGCGTCGTAATTTTCCCTCACTATTTTGACCATAACTTCGGGACGAAGTTTCCCGAAGGGTGGGTGTATGTAATGCCCATATTTTTGATTCGGCATATTTATTAGTTAGACACACCATACTTTATTTCTTCTATATTCTGTTGAACTCAGCTCGACTGAGTAAACTATATTGGACCTCATTATATGATGTTACTCTGCTTTATGATTTCACCATGATTATGATGTTACTATGTTATGCGGTTATAATGTCATGATTATCATATGATTTCGTTATTTTACGATTACAGTATATGTTTATATGTCTTCATTAATGAAATGTGAAATATATGATTCGGTACATGGATACCATCTTCGTATATGAATTATTGAAGTGTTATATGTCATACGCATCTATGATGAGCTAAAAAGGTTGCATGAAATAAAATGATTTTGAAAGCATGGATCAATTGGCGATCAATGGGAAATGTTTTCTATAAATTTGTATTTTGCAAAATACTAACCTACAGGACACAAGGGCTATGGGATAGCCAGTTACTTGATCTGATATATATTGGAAAGGAAAAACATGTTCATACAGTAAACCTTAGCATCCAAAATGATGATACGATAACACAAGCTGATAATCCCGATAGCAGCAAAGTATGAGTTGATAAGGGCGTAGGCCCAGTATGTTGAGAGGGATGGATGTGTTTCCCACCCTATGTTTCCATGAGACCCGAGGTCGTGGGAGGGCCGTGCTGAGACACGCTCCCCATGTTGTTGTGATGACGATCGTCGGATGTCTGCTAGGGGAGGATAGGTCCGCTGTTTAGCCGACGCTATCGCTCTCAAGTTCTATGTGGTCAGATCGGTGAGTCCGACATCCACTTTTGTACTAGCAGAGGAAGGATAGGGAGGATGTTGGACACAGGTTATGATGGGAGGATGTGTTAGTTAGGACTGTTGAGGGTTTAGTATTCCTTGATTCTGAGTTAGTGGTAGTAGGTACCCTTCCTTGTACATGGTTGATTAAACTAATGTAAAGATAAAGATAATGATGTGAAATCGTAAAGAATTAACTGTTAAATAAATGAGGATGTTAAAGTACTTATACTATGTATATTATGCTTGTTCTTCTACATGGGGGTAAATACTACTATTAGTTAGCAGGTATGCATAAACGGGATGGGGTTTGTCTATAGTACATTTATGATCTATGCATACGCTGGCCACGCATGCACACCTTGCACATGTACACTAGTATCGATATACAAACACTTAACATATTGAATAAATGTATAAGTTGTCATAAGTAATTAGGTTAATAATGCATTGGCCGAATTCAGATAATGAATATAAAGTTATTTAATATGTGTAAAACAAGTCAATTAATCTATGTATTACTCGTTGGTAAACATCGTGATATACAATTGAGACAAGTGTCATCAGTTAACATTGTCGTTTGAGAATTGTTGTAAATAAGGTAATGGTACTGTCTAATTAATTAGTAAGATTGTTTAAGCACTTAAGGGTGCTTTGTTTAGAAGAACGACGATACTATGTAGATGTTAGGGTACTCATGTGATAAACAAATGATTTAACAGACATTTTTATTAAATTCACCATTTATTATTACTTTGTGGTGATTTAATTAATGTTATTTTAATAATATTACTACCCATGTCATAACAATTGCAATATAGGTAAAAATGTAAATATTGATTAATGAATGATTAGAATGTGATTATTTTACATTTCTAAGTTAGACATAATAGGATAACAATTTTTGGAATGAACGTGATGTGATGGAAAATGGTTTATCACTATTTAATTATTTAATACGAATCGTAGAATTTAAATCTCAAGATAAGTGATCTCGACGGATGAGGTAGACCCTTAAGACACGCCATGTCCAAGTTGAAAGGGGTCAACTATTTATATAATATTTTATTAATTACATTAATAACAATAAATACAAGGTTTGGTGAATAGACTTGTAATTAATGAAGCTTGTCCCGAATGGATAACCTTTGGGTGAAATTTCCCACCGTAATAAATGTTTACGACCGTCAATCAAAACCAAATAAATTTTCCATGATTGTAATTAATTATACATTTTTATAATGAGACGTGGATGAATGAACTAGTGAAAGGAGTAAATGTTTGAAGGGCTCGAGAGGGGGAGTTTGGGGCGGTGGAGTAAGCCCAAGGTCTTCTCGAGGATGGAAATGTATATAGAGGAGGAGAAGGTTTAAGGGAAGGGGGGAACTGGAAGTGGAGAGAAAGGTTGGAGGACAGAAAAGTTTAAGAACGGGGAAAGGTTTTGAGAACCAAAGAAAACACTGCTCTCGGGATTATCAGATTGTGGGCTCGGGGGCTTGGAAATCCTTTGATTTCCAAGGGCCAGCAAGATAATAGATGGTCGGTAGGGTGGACACTCCATTTTTGCTGTCTAAGAGGTTATACAACCTACTACAACCTACGGTTAGCATCAGCATCAGGTAATTTCCTTGTTATTTACGTTATTTGATTATTATGCTAAAACTTACTATAAACATGCATAACTTGCTATTTACTGATTTACTAAGTTGTGAAACATATTCTTATGCTGGAACATGATTGTTGAAAAGAAAATATTGATATGTTTGTTTATTTTAAATTACGAATGTAAGGTTGAAAAAAAAACACGACAGTACACTAAATATCATTTAGACACATAGTAATTGATTAGAAATTTACTCCCAAACATTTGATTAAAGTTTAAAACATAGAAAATTAACTGAGAAATTTTACTTAGTGCTCTGCTGTAAAAACCAGAGCACTACATTCTTCCTCAGCTTCACTCACAGTATCCTCATGGTCTGCACCCATCTACCCCTTTACCATTCCTTGTACAGTTCCCCAGCAGTCGTGGTACCCATGGACTCCACCCACTAGGTTGTTTACTAATCAAGGTGCATCTTTAATATACCCTTTTTGCATATTAGCATCTTAATCGATAGTTGGAGCGACAGCAAAAACCTTCCCCTCGGTCCTCAGAAGAAGTATCTTTCAACTTCACTATAGTATTTCTTCATGTTGACCGCAAATTCAGTGATATATCCTTCCAAGATGCTATCAAGCCAAACTTCAACAGCCCGTGATGCCTTATTATCGACTTCCTGCAGCTCTTGAATCAATTTTGGGTTCCAAGCCGTCGGTTCAGCACCCTAGAAGTTCCTCTTCTGGAAGGTCAGCTTTGAAAACCATTCATACAAAATGACCGGGAATTCACAGAAAAACCATTCATGCGGACCGTCATGAATATATCTTCCCAACTAGTGATCTACTGTCAGTTGCGTGTTTCGGCTTTCTTCTTCAGCAAACTCCTGTAACTTTTGATCGAACCATTTCTGTATCTCTGGCTTTGTAGGGTGCCACAACATGACCTCCTTCTACTCTGCACACGGTCTTGGCAACGGAACTATTTGTTGACCAACGTGACCTCAGTCGACAGGGGTTCACTCCACTGTCGACACATACCGCAGTCTCCCTAGGCACCAGCCCGGGCAGGTTTGAGCCCACGCAACAACACCTACAGAGTGGATGAGGTCTCACCCAAGGCATCCAGGAAGATCAAACAGAACTATGTTTCCGCTGAGGGAGGAGGAAAGTTGTGGCTGCACGGACTGACTCTATTGCGGTACTTAAACATAAACTTTAAACATTCGACAAGGAGTTATACCATATTACTTCATCGCAGCATTTATCATCACATTCTACATAGAATATATTACTTAATCACAGCATTTATCATTATAACAATAGTAAACAGACATTGCATCAAACAGCATTCATTCATCGCAACATTGCACAAAGTTCGTAATAAAACATCATCATATTACTATTGCGATCATATACTAGAAGCAAAACATAGATCTCAATACACAATCGTTCTCCTTTCTCTATCCTCTATTCCTTCGCTTCTTCTCCTATCATATCTCCCCTTAAAACTCTTATCTATTTATAGGCTTCCGCCATTACAATACTTGTCCACTTACAAATGACTTCCTAACTGACACTATGGAAAATTGACCCACTATCTAACTGACTTGGTCCAAATGACCCCAAAAACATGCATACCGCAGTACACTGACTCACAATTACATAATATATGGTCCAAGTGACCCAAAACCCACCAACTGCGGTATTCTTTAGCACAAAATACTCCTTTCGCACCCTCATCCGATGTGTCACAGCGTCGGCGGTACTACGACATTTCCCCATCAAAGCACCTGCCAACAGTATTCGAATGGGTGAGAATAGAATGCCATGTGGCATGAGAAATCTATCTTTGTGTGGGTCCCACACCACCAATGTGTCTCCATGACCAATTGCAACCTTATTTTCCTATAATAACTATTTATTTAACCCCTTTTAATATATTTATGTCAATCTAATGTCCATTTGGGGTTTATTAGCTCCCTTATTCAAAATCCCAATGTTTCCACCCCAACCTAGGAAACTAGTAGATTGGTGGAATTTCCTCTTTTTAAATTTATTTGAATGGGGACATTACAGTCCTCCCCACCCAAGATTGTTTGTCCTCAAGCAATTAGAACATGGATGTTGAAGAACCTACTTTCTTTAAAAAGTAAAAATTTGAAACCAATGAGACTAAAATTATTCCAGGGTCCCATTGCTTGTATTCCACTCCAACAATTAGGAGTGCTCTCCAACCCATCACCTAGCAAGAGAATTCCTGGATCCCATTTACTTGTATGCCTTCTTCCAAACATTATAAGTACAAAATATATATCATCAAAGTACATGACAACATAATAAAAATGTACATCAATGAGGTGCCTCATCAAAGAATCATGAATGTGCTTGTACCTCCAAGTAAGTAGACCACCATTTTCCAGGTGTATACAAGCATCAAGAAACCAATAAAATCTACTCCAATGACATAGGTGAGTATCCCATGTCCTATAATGCTGCTCCAAAAATATGTAAGATGCATCAAAACAATCAGCTATGTATTCTTTCATCCAAGAAGTGAATGAAGGATCCCCACTAAAATCTGAAGCAAGTAGGGAGCAAAGAAAACAATGAGCCTTCAAGGGGCTCACATAACTACCATTTATGCATCCACGGATATGTGTATCATCAATAAATAACAAAGGATGTTTATTCCAATGTAAATAATAAGGTGCTCTAGTCATGTCATCATCAAAAGGAGAGGTAGGAGTTTCATACCCCTCATGTGGCACCATTAGAAAAAAACCTTTCATCCAATTTTCTTCCCCAACTGATGTGGCTGAAAAAGAAGTAGGGGGTTAGGAATTATGAACCAACCTTAAATATTTACAACTCTTACCCATCGAAATATTTAATTCATCTTCTCCATAATTGGGTTTTCCAACTATTGTGAGATCTTGTGCCTCCTCCAAGGCTTTGCGACTCTCTCCATTAGGAAACTCATAATCCATCTGAACAAAGACAAGTGCTTGTATTTCTTCTTTTTTGAGTATAGCATCTTCAAGAACCTACATATCAAAATGTACTTCCTGTTCCACCATTACATGATGTTCCTCCTTTGTGACATAAATTCTTTCATCCATTTTCTTCTTTTCCTCGAAAGGAGAACCACTGCTCCCTCCTATTGCCAATTTGCTTCCAAATTGACTAGCCAAAAATTTGAACCCTTGCATTAGTTTTTTTTCATGTCTTCAAAGAATGGTCTCCGGAATTTTCTAAACTTCCAATTCTCCTCTAAGGTTCCTTTCTCATCCTTACTCATGGTTACCAAAGAATGCACTTCTTCTCCTACTTCTTTCCTTTCACCAAAGTACTTTCAGTTTCAGTTTCTAAGGGTGGGGGATGATTTATTTGACTTATTGTCCTCATGAATTTTCATCCACATCAGGTGCAAGGACCATGCTCTGATACCACTTGTACTAGTGTCCCTTTTTAATAAATTTGGTAAAATTGGAAAAATTGCAAATTTTGACCAATTCGACCCTTAGACTAGTATTGTCACTACTGCTTCCAAATTGGGTCTAAAGGTATTTGAGAGGTATTAAAACATATAAATGAGGCTTATGGATGATTAAAAACCCTTAAAAACTTCTGCAACATTCATTTACAATCTGGACAAAGTAGAGAATAATTCTAGTCAAATCGAGCTTCAAAACCCCCAAGGGTAGTGGACAAAGATAACTCTCCAAATGCTGTTAAACACTTCCAAATTTATGAACAAAGGTATGGTACTAATAAATGTCCTTAATTATCTCCCAAATGTATCATTAATTAGTTCCTATGGCCTTCTACAACTCACTTAAATCATATGTTTATGTGCAATACTTCACATAGGGGGAAAAGCTAGTATTTTTCACCATATGTTATAAAATTCGAATTTTAGGTGACAAATACTTGTGCACTGTTAATGAAACTTCTTCAGAAAATTAATGACACTCCATAAATCAACAAAATCATAAATAATGGTTGATACAATTCAAGATAATGTCTCTTCAAGCTCCAACAACAAGATCTAGGTAAAATGACATCAATTATGCATTGTTTGGTTTTTTTACATCGTTTCACTTAATATTTAGACATGAGATTCTTCTGAGCAGTAAATATAGAGTATATATATAATAATAAAAATAAATGGATATTCTTGGAATTTCACAAAGAGATCAGTATCTCACCAAAGGCGGAATTCCTCCAAAGGCCCAAATATGCAAGAAAATGTGAAAGAGATGCAAGAACAAGTTGTAAATGAATGAACCATGAGCTTCCCTGTAGATTCAACCTGTAACTAAAGAATCCATTTTATATCCAAATGAAAGTTCTGAATGGCCTCTCCAATTTCCAATTAGGATGGGAATCTTTCACCCTCAAAATTGGTGCTAAGGCAAGTAGGCTAGCTCTCTACTATCTCTTCTCTCCAAATGCAAAATGAAAAATGTAAAATGATCAAAAGTTGGTATTATTATTTGTTCCTAAATTTTATAAACTTTCTAAGGCTTCTCCAATTCGAATTCCATCCATGAGATTCATGCCAACTCAATTTGGGAAGAGATTCCCAAGTATGCCACTTGTCCTTCCAATTCTAGCCTCCTCCTTCACCAAATTTGATGTGGTGTCTCTTTGGATTCTCTAACTAACTTGGGAGCATTATTGGAGGATATTCTTATCCCTAACATGTCATATATGTCATATTTCAACATTCAAGTATGATATATGTCCTAGTTGCATAGCATCTTCATCATTGTTGTCATAGAGCTAGGGAATGTAGTGATCCAAGTGTCCCACTAGCTCCAAAATGCCTCTTCCTCTTCCATGGGAGTTACTCTTCCACTCCAATTCAACCTTCATTGAGTCATGCAAAGTATATTGACCTTCTAACTCCCCAATATCATTGGACTCCACCTTGGATTCGAATGGGTGAGAATAGAATGCCATGTGGCATGAGGAATCTAGCTTTGTATGGGTCCCACACCACCAATGTGTCTCCATAACCAAGTGCCCACTTATTTTCCTATCATAAATATTTATTTAACCCCTTTTAATATATTTATGTCAATATAATGTCCATTTGGGTTTTATTAGCTCCCTTATTCAAAATCCCAATGTTTCCACCCCAACCTAGGAAACTAGTAGATTGGTGGAATCTCCTCTTTTGAAATTTATTTGAATGGTGACATTACATACCATCCATATGGTAGAAATCGAGGTAGCAAGATAAAGGATATAATCTTTATGATAATTCGTTGGTTGTAACATAGGCGCATTGGTGATAGCATGTTTGAGATTATCGAAGGCGCGTTGAGCAATACCATCCCAAACAAAAGGAACTCCTTTCTTCAGCAAACGCATGAAACCATGTGTCTTCTGAGCATAATTACATACAAAGCAGAACAAGAAGTTTTCCTTCCCTTGCAAACTCTGAAGTTAAAGAATTTTGTTGGTGGAGGTAGGGCCAAAATGGATTCTACCTTCAAGGGATCAAGACAAATCCCATATTTTGATACAATAAATCCTAGAAGACATCCAACTTCAATGCAGAATGTGCACTTATGAGGATTCAAGCAGATGTTATATTTTTGACATCTTGGGAAAATGGCCCTCAGATGATTGATATGATGTTCTCGATGGTCCAAATGTGTGGGTAAGTCATCGAGGTATGGATCCACTACATCCTTAATTTGATGAAAATCATATGACATCGCCCGTTGGAATGTAGCACCAACATTTTTAAGGCCAAAGGGTAGCTTACGATAGGCAAATGTTCCCCAAGGGAGGATGAAAGAAGTCTTGTGTTGGTCCACTCGGTGGATTTCTATCTGATTGTAGCCATAGAATCCATCCATAAATGAAAAGATGACACTCTTGGAACAGTTATCGATAATTTGGTCAATGAAGGGAGTCGGGTAAATATCCTTTGGGAAGGCCCTATTTAAATCCCTATAATCAACACATACCTGAACGGTTCCCTGCTTTTTTAAGATAGGCATTATATTGGAAACTCAGTCTATCAATGGGACAGGATAAATAAATCCATCTTTCAATAATTTTTTCAAGTTCCACCTTTATGGCCACAATATTTCATGGGTGCACGAGATGTAGTTTCTACCGGATGGATTTGTACCCAAGATATGTTTTTATCTCATGAACAATGATATTGGGGTCAATGCCAGTCCTTTCTTCATAGCTCCATGCAAAAACATCCTGAAACTCTTTAAACAAGGTTGTATATGATTAGATTTCATCAGGAGAGAAATTTTGGCATATGTGGATGTGTTCCATGAAACCATTTTTCATCGATATGTCAATCTTAATGGTAGGAGTAGTTTTTTCCATGTTTCCCTTAGATATTGTGTCTTGCATAAAAATTAGAGAATGAGGGATGATGATGACATCTAGCGAGATAATATGCTCATCTTCTATGGATGGAGGTGGGAGGAAAGATGATCGGTGATGATTATTCCCCCATGGTAGCTCACCTAAGAACATGGTCTCCATAATTGATTCATCAGATGGAAAAGTAAAAAGGAGATCATCGGATGTTGGCAAAGATGAGGCCATCTAAGACGGTCGAGAATAGTGTTCTAATGCCATGAATGGATGATCGTCAGAATAAGGAGTATCAGAGACTGATTGTATTTCATGATATGTGGCCTCAGCAAGAATGAGAGGCCGGTGATTTTCGATCAAGTCTCCTTGATCAGGACCAAAATCAATCCGTGAGTTTGACGAGTTGGAGGCATTATAGTACATGGAAGAAATCATATGTATCATGGAACATTGTTGTGGTGGGGGACCTATTGTTGGAAATACTCCCATGAGAGATGAATATTTGAGGATTCCTACCCACACACTCTCATATTGAGTTGGATTATTTACTAAAAGAGGAACGTCATCCATCGGCTGATAGGTAAGAGAAGGTGCACAGAAATTTACCTAGTCGATCCTAACAATTTCCTCTTGACGTGGTAACTGCACAGTTGTTGGTTACTATCTATTCTTTAAATTTATTTTACTAACCCAGGTTCGACGCAGTTATGGAACCAACAATACCACTTTTCCACCGGCCCTTTCGGAAACAGCCTGCGAACAGGCTGAGATATCACCCAAGGGGAAGTTATGGGGTATTACAGAAGAAGGCTTAAGTGATCAGGTGATGCACAGTTATGGAACTGGCTCTGGCGAAGTTTTCCCCACTTCGCATACAACCTTGACGTGACTGCGCACATATAGGACTACGCACTTTGTAACTACCACATTGCAATATAACAACGTAACTCGAGGACTGTGCTACTAAGCAGTCACACATATTATAAACTTCGCTGGATTAGTGTTTATCCATACAAATTATACATTCAACCTACTCAGAATTACTTGCACATTTAGCTATATGTGTTCGATACTTAACATATTATTCTCATCGACCATTCATGTCAAAATAGATATAAAAGCGGAAACACACATAACTATAAGCATGAACATAAACATAAACATAAGAAATCACACTCATACATTCACACAACATGCTTATTTACATGGTTCACCCACAATATGGGAGCTTCGTCCACGGGAACTATTTTCTATATTAACGTGAAAGGGTTAACAGTTCCAGTCAGTGCACACATCTATGGACTCTTCTCTACAATAGGTCTCTGTGCACACAGCTATAGAGCCTTTTCCTCTCTTCTTTCTCTTACAATACTTAGTCTTTTCCAAAATACTCTAAGACCAAAATAATACCAACCCTTCCCTTACAAAATCTCCCTTTTTATAGATCATGACCGAAGGTCACGTCATTACAATAGTTATGGGCACAAGCCCCCATAGTACCCTTAAACCCAAAAAGTGGCACGGTTACCCCGTTAACCATAATTCATCATAAATTATCAACTACTTTGATTGTCCTTCATGTCCTTTCAGTCGCTTCCTTGACTTTGACGCCCTTCTGACAGGAGCTTCTTCTGACATGCGCTTTTTCTGACTCATGCTTCTTCTGACTGTGTAGCGCTAACAGTACCCTTTTGGGTCCTTAGCAATTCTCGCCTTTCAACACCATAACTGTAGCTGTCACATTGTCGCTTCTTCCTTAATTGCTCCAACTACCCTGGTTGTCCTTAGTACTTTCTCTTTTACTAAGAAGATAAGTCATTTTCCTCTAACAATGCGTCATTCCATACCCTTCTCCCTAGAATTGTAGAGATGCTTCCCCCAAAACTAGGCCAGTACCAGCCTTTGTTGAATCCGTACTTCCTTGAAGTTGTTGTACTGTAACTTCACTTCATCATAAATTCGCTAATCCTCAAAACTGCACTAAATTGTCCTCAACCTATGCTTCATCAAAACTGTGCTACTCTTGAACCTTTTTAGCACAACTGCACAAACCTTGGAAAACCTGCACACACCTTGGGCCTCGCCCAACAACAGTATTAAATATTGAGGATGCAACAGTAGTCATCACATGGAACTAGTTTCTTCCAAGTATTAGATTATAGTCCAGAGGGGAATCTACCACCTCCACCTGAATGGAAACAAACTTGCCTCCTAACTCAATAGCTATGGATTGGAGGAATCCATGTAGTTGGAATCCTCATCCATCAAAGGATTTCAAAGTAGTGGGTGATTTGGACAATTCAGGAGAACCAATGTCTCTCCAACAATGCAAAGACATAATCGATGTAGAGGCTCCCTCGTCCAAAATGGTATGATGGATGTTTCTCCTAGCAATGTGCTTTTTGATTTGGAATGTTAGTTGGTGAGAAAGCCTCTATTTATAGTCCTCCAACCTAAACATGATAGTATTGGACATTTTTGGGTTGATGGATCCTAAGGAAGATAATAGTATCTTTCGCTGACCAAGTAAATGTTGCAAAACCTCGAGAGTTGACATAGCACAAGGGGCCTGGTGTAGGTCTTCAACAACGTTGTAGTATTTGGAATCCTGGGCATTGGGATTGTATGTCATCTTATGGATTGTGTTCTTTGGTGGTCGCAAAACTACATCTGATATCATTTTCTCAATGGTGATAGGACCATTTGATGGAGGAATATTTGACTGACACGTGAAGGGTTTCTCATTAGTCCCTCTGACCTTATCCTTTTTCTTGGAAGGAGGTAGGTCATATGTCTGTGTCCTAGTTGACATATTGACTATTTCACTTTTCATCATCAGGACATCAATATTCTTGGAATGGTCTCCTTGCAGAGAGGATTATTCTTGGACAACCATCTGTTGTTACTGTTGTTTTTGTGGGAAGGGGTCAATCAGTATGGAGGTTTGAGAATTTCCCTTAAGGATTCTCTAGATTTACTCACAAAGAGGAAATTCCTAGGTACAATTATCATTGCTGCACAATAGACACAAGTTTTTAGCCTTCCTTTGAGGTTTGGTGCCAGTGGTGTCCTAAGTGGTTTCTTACTTCTTAGAAGATTTCTTAGATTTACCCTTATTCTTCTTCTTGCCACTGGATTTCTGAGTTGATTCTGATTGAACAACATTTATGTCAGTGTTCTGCACATGATCGAGTGATTGTGTTTTATTTTTACCAGCCTTTTTTTGAGCTGGGATTGAAGCCAATTGACTTTGAGATCCAATTGATTGAGACGAATGTCGGGTTTTAACAGAACCAATTATGCCATCGGCATTTGGTCCCAAAGGTGGTCACGATGGGTCATTTGTGGGACTTGGAGCATTCAGAATAATGTCATAAATAATGTATGATTGTGCATAGACAAGGTCTAGGTATTGGGAACAAGCAATGGCCTGCTCTTCTGTAATAGCTCCACCCATGCCTACATCCTTCGAAATGGTAGGCAATAATAAATTTGTAAACCAATCAACAATCAATTGGTCCGGAATGGGGGCCTTGATTAATTTGTTCCTCTGCCTCCACTCATGTATATGATCTGAAATGTGAGTGGATGTATATTGGTGAATGGAGGTAAGTAGGTTGGTACCGGTCTCGTAATGGGTTGGCAACTATAAATGCATCAGAAAATCCATAGCCAAGGATCCAAAGTCCCAAATAGAGTGTGGTGGCAATTCAATATACCACTTGGTAGCATGGCCAGTAAGGGTCCTCTAAAAGTGTATGAGATGGATAGAGTCATCCATCAAAGAATTTGATGAACACCACAGATGATAATTCATTGCATGGTTCTTTGGATCCTCGTTGATTTTTCCATCAAATTTAGGTATGTCTGATGGTAATTTGACAGGAATCGGTGGCCAATGAGGTTCTTGCCTCATGGTATCGTTAGTCAAACGCGCAAAATATGGAAGATCTATGGTAGCCATAAATGGTAATTGATGGTTCAGATGTGGATACTCGTAATAATTATAGGGAACTAGGGTACCAATAGGACCGAGGACAGATTGATCATAGGGTTATACTCCCATGGGTTGTGGATTATAGGGAGGCAGTGCTCTAGATAGTAATCCTCCATATGATGGAGGTGGTGGCGGGGCATAAGGGTAATATGACGATGGTTGTGGTTGGGGAAGATGTCCACTAACTGATGGTCTAGTCAAGGGGTTATATACTAGAGTCATTTTCCCCCGTATTGGATTGGTGTTTCCAGGAAAAGGTACTCCAGGATGCATATGTCTTGGAGCAACAGGTTGGTAGATTTGATTTGTTGGTATAGTAGGATTTCCTACGTTCATTTTTCTTAATGGGGATTGATTCTAGATATAATGGACCCAAATGGATTGGACCAAAGGTTTCCCCCCAATATCATCATAACCACTAACAATTTGGTTCCCTTTAGAGGCATTGCAACCACTGATTGAAAGTTGGCCTCCAACCATGTTGTAGCCACTGACCGAAGGTTTCCCCCCGGTCACTTTATAGCCACTATATGAAAGTTCCCCCCATTCATGTTACAACCACTAACTGAAGGTTTCCCCCAGTAACCAATGGTGACCTAAATGAAATAGGTTGTCGATTGGATGATGATTTCCCCTCAGGTGTGACAACAACATTAGCTAGGGGTTTCCCTCCAATCATTTGGGTTTGAATGGGTATTGAACTATGAAGTTTAGTTTGAGGAAATGAAGCCAAAAAATATGGTTGGATTGGCTCAATAAACATCACACTAGACAATGGTATTCCCATCAAAGGTAAAGTATGAATCATAGTTTGATGTTCTAGATGCACTACTCCTAGAGTGGAACCAAAAGGAAAATACTTATGCCTCATGGTTTGTCTGATTTTTTTCATTTTGGATATGGTCTCATGAAGTGGAACGAAAGATTCTCCGACAGGACACGAGGATAGTGTACAAAAATCAGGAATAGGATGTCCCAAGTAAATGCCCCAAAATGGAGCTACAGGACCAAGGATAGGAATAGTTGGTTCTTCTGGAGGTCATGTGCAAATCTAATCTATGGCTCCATAATATCCTTCTAATGATCTATGGAAATATGTATCATGTGATGAATTTTTATTCTCTTTAGTAGGTTCTATAATGAATTGTGGAAGGATGGGTAGGTTTTCAGGGAGTGAAACACCCCCTTGAGTTTCTACAACCACCTCCTCAACATGTGAACCAAATGTAACCGGTTGGTCCATGGTTACCTCTTCTCTTCCCTCAATGGTTGGGGGGGAATCAGGTGGAAAACCTTGCAGTCTATGATATTTCCTCACAAATTGCTCAACCGTGGTGGCTATGGAAAGCTTCTTTAAATAAGATTGACTCACAGAAAAACACACCAATTTCTACTCAATATAAGGCCACAACCAAAATTAAGTGATAGGAGGGGTTTGATAGATCAAATTCCTCACAGGATTTTCAAGTCACTACAACTCGCTATATACTACAGGGTCCAACAATATATGAGCCAAGGAGGATTGGAGCATACCCTTGACTATATACCCGATTACCTAGAAAATACGTGTGTAGTATCTCCTTGAGTTTTTTTCTCGATGTACTGCGATGAAAATATGGACAAATGGATAGCTCAGATGGTTTTAGGATCCTATAGGGGTCTCCCGATATACGCAATGTACGTAAGAGCGCAAGTCCATGATATTGTTTTCTAATGCACAATCGTATGAAATGGACCTTCCTATATACCTCGAGTATGTGAAAGAACCTTTTGATATACCACTAGAGTACGTGAAAGGCCATTTCTATATACCGATAGTACGTGGAAGAACCGCCCAGTCCGTGGAATGCAATGCAGGAAAATAATGGCAGCTGCTATGTTTATAGACATCGAAGCACATCTTCTAACCTATCACTCAAAATTACTTAAAATTTTAGGCCTAGGATAACGATTAATTTTATCTAGAATGGTTAAGTGAACTTATGGTGTATGCACTGAACTCAAATCATGCATGAACTGTATGAGAATCAATCACTTTTTCTTTCAATGAACACTAACTATGAGAGAGAGAGAGAGAGAGAGAGAGAGAGAGAACTTTGTTTCCTTAATAGAGTTGCACAAATAACTCCTAATGAAAACCAAAAGACACAATATGCACTCTTTCAATCCAACAAAGATCCAAATGCAACACTAATGCAAAATTATATGCATTATTTTCTCTTCATGCGATAGTAGTGCTCTACTAATACTTGTAAAAATAAACTTAAGAAATATTTTTCTTTTTCTTATTTGCAAATTCCATAAAACAATGGCATCAAGACAATTTCACCCAAAACTCAAGAATGCAACTAACATTTGCACCAAATTTGACAACAAAACAATCAAAACACTTGTAGCAGCAAAGAGATTCAGAACATAACAAATCTAACACTTCTATAGGGCCACAAGACTAGTTAGACCTGCAAGGGAATGAACCTACCCCAAACAAGGCTGGAGACCACTTGAATACAAAGGGATCCACAAGAATATTGACTACTCTAAACACAAAATGAGGACTGGAACATAGATGCAAAGATCTTGTAGAGACTAATGAGGGTCTCACGAAAACACAGAAATAAAAATATTCAAAAAAATTTAGGGAAAAAATGGCCTATTTAAAAAATCAGGGATATCGACGTGATCTGCCAGGTATGCAACATGTATCTATCTCAATCAATGCAACCTAGTGAACCGGAAACTTGAGTCGACAATGAACTGTATAAAGAAGGTAAAGCACGTCGATTCTTGTAGGTATAATTTTTTCCAAACTAAGATAGAAAACCCATAAACTCAAAAATTCGGAGTGGACCTAGAATGCTTAGGAGTGCTATGAATGTCTCAGAGACTCTGTAAACTATATCAAAACGACCATATTTAAAGTAACAGGAGATATATCTACAGAGATAGGTCAAGTGTCCCTAGTAAGGTCGCCAATTTTGTTATAGTGGATTAGTATGAAAATGTGAATATGAGCTAGCCTCCCTAGTCCAATTCCTAAGATAGAAACAAAACAGGACAAAGCATGTTTATTCCCCGAACTTGATCCAGATAGAAGGTTTGATAATTTACCTCTTGATAGAAGAATGCTATTCCCTTTCTGAGCTATCGCTCCAATGATCCCTTTCACCCACTTTGAACATATCACCTCTCAAGCAAGATACTAGACAAACATGCAATGGAATACTAGTAATATGATCAAGCTAAATGTACGGGCAAGGAAATACATAATATATGGAAACCAATAATATATGGGAAACACAGCGTGTCATTGTATTATTAACACAATGTAAATAAATTACAACCTTTTCCTTGGCGTTGCAGCTCCTTCCCGATGGGTTCTTCCTCTACTCTGATGGTCTCCTGCGACGGACTGACATCTAGAATTAATCACCCTGGGATGATTCCTTCAGCATAAGACTCTTTCTTTCATGTTCATTCCAAATAACTCCATCCCCTTAGCCAATGCGTGTATTTATATAGAGATAGGGATGGCAGTAACGATGAGATATGCCCCAAAGGATAAGGAAGACAAGGACGAGTCTATCTTCCATGACAGTGACGGTGTCCAGCTAAGATACACTTATATAAACCTCTCGAAAACTTAATAATTCTCCCATACGTACATCGACGCAATTTAAAATTAAAGAAAAGTGCGTCGAAACTCATCGATGCGTGTTGAAATGAAGTCCAATTGTGTTGATGGCACAAGCTTCTTATATAGAAGATCACATCTATGGAAATTAACACCCTTTTTCAATTATGCAAGGTGCATCGAAGCTGCCAAAAATTGTGACTGATAAAACAGGGAAAGTGGGATTAGTTACTCAAGTTAAGTTCTTCATGGATCATGGAAAAGGTCAGTTTCCAAGTCAATGCAATAAGCGCAAATTATGGATAACACTACCTTTACATGTTTATCCAAAACAATGAACTCTTTAACTTTTTCCTTCAATCACCAATCATAATGTTTTGTAAAAATTTTGCTTGTACCATTTTCCTTCTTTGAATCAGTGGGTTTAGCAATATTTTCACTTAATAAATTTTCCCATGTCTCTATCTCTTCATAACTAACATCTCTACTAACCCATGATGATACATGCTACCATGAGGACCTTGATTATTTTTACGAACTTGATTGGCCATTTTATACAAACTTTGTAGCAGAAAGTATGAAAAATTCAATATATGATTTGATTAGCTCTTCATTATTAATCAGATGATGAACATAGAACGGGATAGAGTAAAAAAATCGACATAATGAAAACATATTGGAATACAAAACATAGGATAGGGTTAAGTATATGATAAATGCATGGCAATGGATGTTGTAAGGTAAAGCAATGTATAGCATATAGTTGAAATATAATTTTAAACCATCATGATGCAGTAATATGAAGGATACTCATAAAATAGTATGGGGCGAATGAATTGGAATAATGGAATGTGATGGGATACTGTTGAAGCCCCGGGTATGTAGGTGTTGGAATGTTGTCCAAGGCTAGCAACAAAGGGTGAAAACTCAATCTGAAAGGCTTCAAACAACTATGTGCAAGAGCAATTCTATCCCTATACTGTTTGGTATAGTTAACTTCCACGGATATAAAGTCCTCCGCTAGAACTTAAGCGGTTTGATCCTGAAAGGATCTATCTTCCTATGAGGGAAGATCGAAAGTTTCTATCTCTAAAAGTGAGTTTGCTTTAAAGGAAAACTAAGCTAAGTTAGATCTTACTTAAAGATGTGTGCTTTGGTATGCAGGATAACATGATCTGGAAATTAATAAGTGTTCTTCCAATTGACAAACATGTGAAATGGATCTTAACTTATTAGCTTAAAACACAGTCAAATAATGAAAATTAAATGATTGTAACTTAGGTTTGAAGAACATGCACGATTACCCTGTCATATCATGTTAATTGAAAAATTAACATTAACTTAACAATATATGTTAATCATTTTCATAAATAGATAAATGTTATAAATAAATAAATTCATTTAAGACATAAGACACACAGATCATAAGTTAAGACAAATCTGAACTGCAGGCCAATGAATTAATGATAATTGCAAAATCAAACAGTGCTCATTCAATTATTAAGGTGAAAAAAATCAAATATCATCAAAGAAATTTGACAACAGACAAAGAAGATGCCAAAAGAAACTAAGTTTGATTCATCAAGTTTGCAATAAATTACAAGATCTCAGGTGAAACAACATTTCTCCAATCCTTCTCTGGCGATTTTCTCCCCCCTCCCCTTTGAGATCTCTATCCCTTTAATAATAATTACATCCAAAATACAAAGGGTCGACTTCCCATATAACATGGATTACAAAATCAATATAATCTAAGAATGGCCAAGGGCATCTTTGTTGAAATATTGTAACTTCAAAGAATATTATATTTGTATATTATTTATTCCGGAGATGTTCCATACCTCCGATGTGATTATACTATAAATCCGGAGATGTTTATTCCTCCGAGTTGGGTGTGGTAACTAGGCTTATTAGACCCACCATGTGGGGGTCAGCCCATTCAGTTATAATGGGGTATTTAACCTAATGGTTAAATACGAGCCTACATGTACTTGTGTAAAATACATATCAGAGTAGTGTATAAATAGAGGAGGTGTGTTCCTCATTTGATACATTCACTCACTTGAGGATAGCGCACTTGTGGAGGAGAGTTCTGCTATTGTGGAGGAGGAGATCATGTCTCAGGGTTTCATCTTTGTATATTGCTGGTCATCTATATTGAGGAAGCTTTGCTGGGTTTTCTACCCCATGAGGGTTTCCCAGGATAAATCTCTGTCTCTTGTGTTTATGCTGTGCTTGTTGTTTCTTCAGTGATCCTGTATATGCTATTATTGTGAAATGGAATGTAATGCTGCTATTTTCTGTCTTAGCATATTGAATTTTAACATGGTATCAGAGCTAACCTGAAGGAAGACAAGGTATGGCACTAAAGACACTTGCTTTAGTTACGACAATTTGAAGGTTAGGGTTTTACATAGCAAAAACCAGTCATCATAGAAATTTCGCTATAAATCCGTTTTGGTGAATTTTTCGGATCTGAAATTGTTACAAAATGAATATTAAATCTCCAGGTACCTTGTGTCCAAAGGAGAACCTCTAATTCGTTGTACTTTGTGATTTATGATCTGTACAATATAGGGTTTCTGCCTCTTCCAGATCTGAGTCAAAATCAGGTGACCTTGGGAAAAAGGTCATATCTTGGGCTAGGAAGCTCCAAATGAAATTTCGTAAAAAGTGATAGGTAGTACACAGTATTCAATATCTCAGAAAACGTTTTTAGAGGCCGAAGGTGAACCAGTGACACGTGGCACTCCGTACAAGTTCGCTCTCCTGTATTATCCCATAAACAGGTCATGTTGCGACACTTGGCATAACTCTCTCTCAGAGAGTCCAATTGAGGTCAGACCTATCAGGATGGAAATATAACAGGCATAGCTACCTCAAGAAATGTTTTCAGAGGCCGAAGTTCAAACAGTGACACGTGGCACACCGTACAAGTTCGCTCTTATGTTTTATCCCAAAACAGGTCATGTTGCGACATTTGACATAAATCTCTCTCAGAGAATCCAATTGAGGTCAGACCTATCAGGATGGAAAGATAACAGGTCAGGCTATCTCAGAAAACGTTTTTAGACCCTGTGGATTGAAAAGTTTGGAGTTACACCAAAAACAATCAGGTACATATTTCTGTCAAAACAGAATTATTTTTTAGTACCTTCATTCATGGCTTCCAGAATTTAGGGCTTTGAAGAAAGTTGGAATTTTTGTAAACGAAGACCACGGCTGAATGATACTCATCAAAATAGAAATTTAGAGACCAAGATCAGATTTTTTGGTTGGGCAGAAGGCTGGGCTTGATCAAACCCTAGTTCGGGACTTTGATCAGAAAAGTGGAAAATTAGGGCTTCTGTAAAAATGGGAATTTTTGAAATCTGTGACCATGGCTGGAAGCTCCTCAGAAAAATAGAAGCTTAGAGCTTTGGATCAAACATTTTGATTGGGCAGAAGAGTGGGATTCATCAAACCCCAGTTCAGGGTCACGTCCAGTGAATCCGGAAGTTTCAAAGGCAAAATTGAGGAGTGAAACTTTGCAGTTTTCAAATTCTGAATATATCAGTTTGATCAGCTCATTAAGGAGCATATTTCTATCCTTTCGGAAGTTTGAAATTCAAAGTTTGAATTTTTGGGGTTTCTCTGACAAACCCATATCCAGCTCCAGGTCTAGTTCTTGCAAATCAAGTGGATAGGGTTAATCCTAGAAGAAGATGGATTGGTCACCTGCATAAGTGAAGGAGTTCCTGTTTCAGAGGGAGATGAGGCTAAGGCTTTACATAAGGAGATTACAAGTGATCTCGATAGGTATGACTCATCGAGGTATGTTTTTAGATTTGTTCATGATTAATTTTATGGTATGTTTGTCTTCATGTTATTACGGTTAGTACAATCTTGATTTTAGATTTGTTGTATCACCTTAACAAAATTATGAATGCATGATAGAATATATTCATTGGTTAGGGTGTTGACACTTATGATTGTACTAATGCATTATGATGTTGTGTGAGGTTGATGTTGTCTGCTAACAAGATACAGGTACATCACAAAAGACAAATCAGGTTCCATGACCATGAAAACATGAAGACAAAGACTCATCCATAATCTTTGTTCTACTTACGAGGTATGTATGACTTTGTTATATTATGCTTAACCTATGAGACATGTAGGTTCTAGCTCAGGATCTCTAAATCATTGAAGAGATTGTTTATGTATGTTGTACATAACCAAGTAGGTATACTAATCCAGATATGTTTCCCATGAATCTTACCTTGTGTTAGGATCCCTTATATAAGTATACTTGGAATGATTGGTTATGCTTATTCATAAAGTTAGTAATCAAGGGATTATGCATATTATATCTTTTATCTTGATTGATGATATGCATGAGTAAAAGAAGACTTCCCTGAAATCTTGAATACTAATGTTTATTAACTATAATCATGACTATACATTTTCAAGATTATTTAGTACTGTAATGTTTTGATAGCATTTAGAATATACTAATGAGTGTATGTTTGTGCATGAGATCATGAGGATGACTCTTGAGCATGCACAGTGGTACAGAAGATCAAGCGGGAGGCAACCACACAAACATAAAAGATAAGTATTTGAGTTGTTATTTGAAATAGTAATGATATTGCCTGTAATAGGTTGTATGCATATTTGTATTCCTAGAATATATAATACTGAGTATAAACATTCATAGAGCATTGAACAGTATACTACTAATGTGCATATGATTGGTAAGTTGGACAAACATTCCATTGTTGCTTGTCTAGAATGAAACCTCTTTGTTGACATGCTGAGAGCTGTGCACACTCTCGATAGTATGTTCTGGTAGAGATGGAAGGCATCTAGATAGCCACTGTATGCATACAAGATATGGGAAAGTGTTGTGCCAAAGTATTGGTCAAATTAGTTGCATAACTATGTAAATGATATCTGTATGCATAATAGGTTATCATGTCAATATGATTTGATGATTATGAAGTATTACTAATCCTGTACTTAATTTTGATTTGTAGGAAAGATCATGATAAATGATGAACACTGAACAAGCGATGGATGTTCAACAAAATATTTACAAATCAAACACACTATAGAAAGCTTGTGGCTAGAAGATTATCTTAAAAAAGAAGAAGAGAATCATGATGAGATGTTTTGCTCCAAGTGAATAGATAAAGACCATTCTCTTAAATGGTACAATTAAATAAGAAGTGTGAATCATGGTACCCAGGATCGATAATCAATTGATGAGCTTAATGATCACCATGGGTGATGTGGATCTCAACCTTTGCTACAAGGTTGAATATGGTTTCTATACACAAATGACATGGATGCAAGAAGGAACTCACCACAGAGTTCGAATAAGACTCATATCAGTAGACCCATCTAACGAGAGATGGCACAGATAGATGGCTGCAGAAATGAAAATGAAAGATCTCATATTGATGCATTACTTCCTAGGTCTGGAAGTATGGCAAGGATCAGAAGGAATATTTCTCAACTAGGGAAAGTATGCCGAGAAATATTAAAAGGACTTGAGGTGTTGGAATGACCACAGTTATGGATTCCAAACTGAAGAGTTAGTGGATATAACTCTGTACAGTCAAATTATTGGGTGATTGATGTATCTAACATATACTAGGTTAGATATATGCTTTGTTGTGAACACCTTGAGTCAGTATCTAGTGGAAACTAGATGATAGTTGCAAAGCATGTGATGAGGCACCTAAAGGATAGGATAGACATTGATCTATGCTATCTTGGAGATCATGACTTCAGATGGCTACTCAGATGCTGATTGGGCAGAAAGTGTATCAGACAGGAAGAACACATCAAGAGGATGTTATTGTCTGGGATTAACCATGATCTCATGGTTTAGCTGGAAGCAGTCTAGTGTGGCTCTCAGCCCAAGCAGAATATATGGCTGCTTGCTCTGCTATTTGTGAAGAAGTTTGGCTTCAGGATTGTTTGACTTAGAGATAGAACCAACTGTGATCCTATGTGACAAATAGAGTTGTATCAAGATGACATAGAATCCAGTGTTCCATGATAAGTCAAAGATCATAGGGATCTAACAAGATATGACACAGAAATGAACTATAAAGTTTGAATTCGTAACAGGTTACCGATGTACTAACCAAACCTCTACCTCAAGTGAAGAAGTTACCAACATACTAACCAAGCCTCTGTCTCGAGTGAAATTTGAATACTTTCGAGACAAGCTTGGTGTAGCTCAAAAGGACCCTCCTCGAAAGGGGGAGTAGTATAGTCACTGATGATGAGATTGTCTCATCGAACAACAAGGTCGATGATGAGGTAACCTGTTCTCTACACCTAGATACTTAGAAATATTTGGATTTAGGACTCGTATACTTAGAATACTTAGTTTTACTTATACATGCTTTTGATGTTATATGTATTAGTAAGAATACATGCTTTTGATGATAGATGTATTGGTGAGAATATATGCTTTTGATGATAAGATGTATTGGTAAGAATACATACTTTTGATGATACATGTATTGATTAATGTACTTGTATGGTTGAGGATGCTTGTACTTGTATTGATGAGAATACATGTGAGGATTGTATCATCCTTGAACACTTGTTCTAAAGTGATCCGTAGACAGGTGTCTCCGAGAAAGAAGAGGGATTGTATCATCCCTGGACTTCAGTTCCTGAATTGATCCGTAGACGTGAGGTCTCCGAGAATGAAGTCCTTAGTGGACAGTTGAGGGGATTGGATCATCCCTGGACTTTCAGTCCTAAAGAGAGCCGTAGACGTGAGGTCTCCGAGAATGAAGTCCTTAGTGGATAGTTTAGGGGATTGGATCATCCCTGGACTTTCAGTCCTAAAGAGAACCGTAGACGTGAGGTCTCCGATAATGAAGTCCTTAGCGGACAGTTGAGGGGATTGGATCATCCCTGGACTTTCAGTCCTAAAGAGAGTCGTAGATGTGAGGTCTCCGAGAATGAAGTCCTTAGTGGATAGTTGAGGGGATTGGATCATCCCTGGACTTTCAGTCCTAAAGAGAGCCGTAGACGTATGGTCTCCGAGAAGTGGGGATTGTATCATCCCCGGACTTCGGTCCCTGAATTGATCTGTAGACTTGTGGTCTCCGAGAAGTGGGGATTGTATCATCCCCAGACTTCGGTCCCTGAATTGATCCGTAGACTTGTGGTCTCCAAGAAGTGGGGATTGTATCATCCCCAGACTTCGGTCCCTGAATTGATCCGTAGACTTGTGGTTTCTGAGAAGTGGGGATTGTATCATCCCCGGACATCGGTCCCTGAATTGATCCGTAGACGTGTGGTCTCCGAGAAGTGAGGATTGTATCATCCCCGGACTTCGGTCCCTGAATTGATCCGTAGACTTGTGGTCTCCGAGAAGTGGGGATTGTATCATCCCCGGACTTCGGTCCCTGAATTGATCCGTAGACGTGTGGTCTCCGAGAAGTGGGGATTGTATCATCCTCGGACTTCGGTCCCTGAATTGATCCGTAGATGTGTGGTCTCCGAGAAGTGGGGATTGTATCATCCCTGGACTTCGGTCCCTGAATTGATCCGTAGACGTGTGGTCTCCGAGAAGTGGGGATTGTATCATCCCCGGACTTCGGTCCCTGAATTGATCCGTAGACGTGTGGTCTCTGAGAAGTGGGGATTGTATCATCCCCGGACTTTGGTCCCTGAACTGATCCGTAGACGAATGGTCTCCGAGAAAGTTATTTTTTTATAACGATGTGGTTACTTGTATCGGTATGGATACTTGTATTGATGATGTGGTTACTTGTATCGGTATGGATACTTGTATTGATGATGTGGTTACTTGTATCGGTATGGATACTTGTATTGATGATGTGGTTACTTGTATCGGTAGGATACTAGTATTGATGACGTGGTTACTTGTATCGGTATGGATACTTGTATTGATGACGTGGTTACTTGTATCGGTATGGATACTTGTATTGATGATGTGGTTACTTGTATCGGTAGGATACATGTATTGATGACATGATTACTTGTATCAGTATGGATACTTGTATTGATGATATGTATACTTGTATTGGCATGAATACTTGTACTAATGATGTGGATACTTGTATTGTTATGGATACCTGTGTTGATGACGATGCTGACGATCGTGTGATGACGATGCTGATGATCGTGTGATGACGATGCTGATGATCGTGAGATGACGATGCTGATGATCGTGTGATGACGATGCTGATGATCATGTGATGACGATGCTGATGATCGTGTGATGACGATGTTGATGATCGTGTGATGATGATGCTGATGATCGTGTGATGACGATGCTGATGATTGTGTGATGATGATGCTGATGATCGTGTGATGACGATGCTAATGATCGTGAGATAATGATACTGATGATCATGAGGATCCAGATGTTGATGTTGTTGTAGCTGTTCGAGTGCTGCAGAAGATAAAGACTCAGTACTGAAGATGTTGATGTTACAGTATTGAATATGTTCCAGTAACTACTTGAGTTACTGATGATATTGAGAAAGCTTCCAATGATTTATAGATGTATCATGTATGATGTTGATGACTCCTTTCTCGTGCAGATACTGTTATAATACCCTTCTCGTTAAGGGGGAGTGTTGAAATATTGTAACTTCAAAGAATATTATATTTGTATATTATTTATTCCGGAGATGTTCCATACCTCCGATGTGATTATACTATAAATCCGAAGATGTTTATTCCTCCGAGTTGGGTGTGGTAACTAGGCTTATTAGACCCACCATGTGGGGGTCAGCCCAGTCAGTTATAATGGGGTATTTAACCTAATGGTTAAATACGAGCCTACATGTACTTGTGTAAAATACATATCAGAGTAGTGTATAAATAGAGGAGGTGTGTTCCTCATTTGATACATTCACTCACTTGAGGATAGCACACTTGTGGAGGAGAGTTATGCTATTGTGGAGGAGGAGATCATGTCTCAGGGTTTCATCTTTGTATATTGATGGTCATCTATATTGAGGAAGCTTTGCTGGGTTTTCTACCCCATGAGGGTTTCCCAGGATAAATCTCTGTCTCTTGTGTTTATGCTGTGCTTGTTGTTTCTTCAGTGATCCTGTATATGCTATTATTGTGAAATGGAATGTAATGCTGCTATTTTCTGTCTTAGCATATTGAATTTTAACAATCTTGCCACTTGGACCAAACTTATAACAACTCATCCACATCAGGATAATTATCCAGCTCGAGTCCCAGCTGGGAATCACACATGAAAGACTCAATCTAATTCTTGCTTAATTTGTACCAAATACATAGAAAAATGTGGATCTTATGCTCGAGAATGACAGGCTACTTGATGAATTTTTCCACTTCAAAAATCTGGATGTGCTCGAGTTGCTGAATCTGTTCTTTGACCTTGTCACACCTTGTATCTACCTGCTCAACCATCAGCTTCAATGGACAAGCTTGCTCAATTAGGTCCATAGTGGGAAGATGTAGTATGACCATGATGTTATCTTCATCATACCATCTTCTTCCACAGATTGCTTGTGCTTTCTTCATTGTTTCCTCAATTATCTCACAAACATTCTGCCAGGAAACCAAAGATTTCCATATTCTTTTGAACTTGAAGCTATCGAGAAGAGGGATATACTCAGGTTTGTCCTTGATATACCTTTGTCATTATGAAATATCATCAAGCGCCTTCGAATCTTGGTGCCTTTTCTCAATTTGTTGCTCAAGAGTGGCAGAAAGTTTCTCAATAAAATTATGAGTTTCTTGAATATCATTCAAGGAATTGAATAATTTAGCCAAGAGTTTATGATGCTCCTCATTAACTTCACAGGCCAAATCATTGAACTCTTTCTCAGAGAACCTGGGGAATGAGGTGGCTCCATTGGTCACTATATCTTTCAGCTGTTGTTCCAGTATTTCTATCTTCTCCATATTTCCAGTATTTTGGTATTGTGCATCCTGCAATTCATCCTGGAGAGAAGTGTTTTGTTGCTGTAGGTCTTTGAGTTGAACTTCAAAATCATTTATTAATTCACGAAGTTGAGCTTCATGTTCTTGATTAATTTTAACCTATTGCTCCTAGAGCTTCTTCAACTCATCTTTCTTGATGTCAATCTCTTTTTTCAGTGAAGTCATTGAATCATAATTGGCTCCAACAAACTCTCCCATTGCTGCAGCAATGTCTAATGCTTCTTGTTGAATGTCAGCAGATTGTTTTGCCCAAATTATTTGATTGGGGACAGGTGCTTGCAGCATAGTTGATCCCCTGCTCCTCTTGGTACCTCTTCTGACCACTACTTTAGTTGATCTGCTATAAAAGTATTCCCCAAGGGTAACCACAGCATCATCTTCAGGATCAGCTATCAACTCAGTTGAAGATATGGAAACATTACATGTTTCCACCAATGGAGCAGTCTAAGTAACAACGGAATCAGGGATAGACATGGTGATCTGGGAGGTTGATGGAGAAGAAGGGATGATTACAGAAACTGATGGTACGGGAATTGGATAAGTAGTGGAAATGAAAATCTCAGGAAGATAAGTAGGAGGAATGGTTAGTGATGGTTGCAGAGAAACAGTTGGAAACAGGATCTCAGTAACAATTGGTGGTAAAGTGGCAGGTGGGATTGGAAATTTTTGATGTGAAGCAGTGATGGAGGTTAGTGCAAAAAATAATTGAGATATAGCAGATGGTGGTAATGTAGCCTCAAAAGATGAGGTGGAAGGAAACTCAATTGTTGGTCGCAACATTGTTCTAGAGGTTTTCCAATGTAGACCCAGGTACTTCACGGTACGGGATACCAACAAAACCCCTATTCACCGGCCCTTTCGGCAACACACTGCAAGCAGCCTGAGGTCTCACCCAAGGCGAAGTTGAGGGGGTGGTTGCAAAAGTAGGTTTCCACAACCTTGTGATGAGAGTGTTTTCAAATGACTTATGTATATCACGGTACAAGTTTCACGTTGCGGTCAATGACTGCGCAGAGTCTCCTACTCCGCATCGAGTATTTTCAGGAACAAGGATATTTGCACCTTCAGTGCGTCCCCAAGCCACGTAGTAGGTTTATGAGATCTAATCACTTATATTCCATTCTTACTCAATAATCCTTAATCATTCATCATTACTTAGCTTGATAAACATCATAACTTATGCAAATATGTGAGATGCGCAGTGCTGTGTACGTTGATATTGTAATCCCATCCTTAACAATTAACTGTGTGGTTATCTCATCGATCCATTCATTCAAGACTTATAGGTGTTGTACTGTTAATTTTCCTCCATACATGAACTACTTAGCATCTTATTCCATCCTTTCCACGGCGAATACAAGTAACAATAAACATATAACAGACAATAGTAACTTCATGCATGCACTATAAGTAAATTAGATCACGAATTAATGGCAATCATATGCAGTAATCACATAACAAAACGGTTTAACATGGTTCACCCCCCCGGATGGGAAGCTACATCCATAAGAACTATTGTTTATTTATCTTGGAAAGGGCACAATAGTTCTTCATCTGTGCACTTAGTTGCAGACACTCTTCTCTTTCTCTCTCAAAATTAGGTCTCTACGCACTCAGCTGCAAAGCCTTTACAATGATTTACTCCAATAGATCTCGTAATATTTAATACTAATCAACAAAATGAAGAATTAAACCCTTTCCTTTACAAAATTTCCTTATTTATAGATCAAGATCCGTAGGTCATGTCTTTTACATCTTGAAGGAAGAACCCTTAGGTTTACAAAACTGTCACAGTTTTCCCAAAACTAGAGTACTAATATCTGGCAGCAGATCTTTTGTTATATCTGCACGAACGTGTTTCTTCCGCCAAGTTGTTCCTTCTTTTCTGGCCTTAGATGACTGGTTCGAGTAGTAGTAGTCTTCTGCCTGTTGTGATCAACCACCTACCTCCGATCTGGTCCTACCCACTGCTTGGTAGTTATCGACGATCTTTGCCAAAAATAGGTCTTCTGTGACCTAACCAAAATAATTGCCTTCATCCATCCATGATCTGCTTAGCTAGATCTCAATTGACGTGGCACATCGTGGCATTGTACTCCTCGCAACATCGACCTCACATCTCCTCCGACATTATGCTGCGCGCAACTTCACAGCATACCAAAACTTATCCCAAAATTGTTCAAACTTAACTGTGCTTAGCTCCACAGTTCTCAAAATTCATCTTGTTCAAAAATGCCCCATCTGGTCCAGGCCCAACAGGCCCCTAACACTTACATGTGGCTAACCCCCGAGCCACCTGGAATGCCTTGAAGGTGTTCGGCTGATTGTGGGTTTATCTTCACAGCGAACTTGTTGAATCTTTCCATTAGCTTTTCTACTGCGGTCTTCGTATCCTGTTAAATTTTCCCAATTGTTTCCACCATCTCTAATGTTATCTCCTGGCCGACATGGCCTTCCACCTACTCTTGATTCTGGTTCAGCTCCTTCAACTTTTCTTCGATCTCCTATGAGATCATGCCATCATCCTCTAATAATGGCTGCGACTTATCACCCATTTATGTCTCCTTCTCTCGCAATGCTTTAACTTCCTTCTTTAGGTTGTTGATTTCCCTGTATTATAGGAGTTTCTCCCTTGCTAGCAGCGCCTTAACCTCCTCACTCATCTTTTCTAGTACTTCTTGTTTTTCCTTCACTTCGTTCTTTACTTCCTATAATTGTTGATCTTCTTCAAGGGCACTAAATGCCTTCAATGTTGCTTCCAGTAGACTCTAGCACTTAGTGACTTCTATAGCAATATTCTATGCCTCGGTCTTCACTACTCCTTGTCTTAACTGTTGTTCATCTAGTGGAGTCTGTGGATTGATCTACACTTTCAGGGCAGCAATTTCACACTCATGGAGAATATCCATGTCTTCCTTCTCAGTCTTTAGGCTATTAACCAAATCGCCAATATTAACGATGGTATCTACTGGTTCTGTTTGTACTTCAAATTCATTTATATTATCTGCAACGGTAGTGATCATGTTCTCCAATCTCAGTCGGCGATCTCTTTCATCTTGTAATTGCATAGTACTCCATGAGCTCTCTTCCTCGAGTTTCCTTTGTAACTCTGCCTATCCTTTCAGCACTTCTATGGTTCTATCATGCATTTCTTCACCGAGTTGCATCTGTAAGTAATGGAGTCCTGGCAATGGTATGGTTGCAATATCAAGCTCCATGCGCTCTACATTCTTTGTATCTAGCATTGCTTGATCTTGTAATGGAAACCTGATAAATAGTGGCTACAAATGGACAATACGGGACCTCGCGGGAACCATTATTTGCTGTTATGGAGTCCCCACGGACCCTCTTTCAGCTACTGACTCATGGTGCAAGGGTAATCTTCTGCTAACTCCATCAAATTTTTGGGATAACCCTTGCAGTGTAGTGAGGTTTTGGTTTAAGTTGTCTTGAATTGCCTTTTCCTTCTTCTCTTTGTCTGTTGAAAGTTCCTCCATTTGTTTAGTTACCCTCACTGCAATCATTAAATAATCATCTTCGCGAAGCACTGTGTCTAATTAGTCTTTGTTTGCTTTCTGCTTCTTCCTTTTTTCCTTGTGCCCCGAAGGACTTCCAACATCCTTCCATTTGTCTAACTCTTTATCTTATACAATGGGACATGGGATAGGGTTATCCTCGCCAGAATCACTTTCGATATCCATGACCTCAACTCGGAATTCAGTTGGTCATTCTTTCATTAAGTTCTCAATATCTTCCTCGTACATATGGTAGTTTCCTGGGTACCAATCAACATTCTTCTTCTGCGCTTTGGGTGAAATGGAGATACATTTCATTGTAGCATAAAAATTTATAATGTGGATATATTTGCTTTTCACTTGCTTTGGTATGCGAGGTGTAAGCATGATGGCCCCGCGCAGCTGGTCGTAATATGTGTAAAAGACAAGTGTTTTCTCGTGCTGTCTTTCTAGATTCAAGTTCACCCATAGATTCTGAAATCGAGCACCTCTGTAGTCCGAAGTGTTTGTGACCACTCTGACATAGTGCTTCGGTTCCCTCCACCCCAGGAAGTCGATCAATATGATTAGCCAGGTGAAATGGAAATATCCACCATTGATTTGTGTATGATTTAGTTCTTCGAGGAATTCATTTAATAGAAATTGGGACCAATTGAATTCTTGTCCTTCGGCGGCTGCAGCGCTAAGTAGTACTATGCCTGTGTTTACTTCTAACGGTCTACACTTTATTAATATTTTTCCTGCTGATAGCTACGTGACAAACCGTATTTCCTCATCCTTTATGTCCTCTGTCTGGAAGCCTAGCTTCCCTTTGACCATAGACTATGTTTGCTTCATCAATGTTGCTACCTCTTTATCCTTTGTCTTTCTTTGGAAGAACTTCCTTAGGTCTTCTCCCCTTTTTCTTAATCCAGTTATACAGTGGATTAAGTGAATTGTCAGGTCAATATTCTGGTCTAGCCATAAATATCCCTGGTGGATGCGAGCCATAAGAGTTTGCACCACTGTGTTGAGGTTTGATGATCTGTCGAAATGTGGAAGCCTTAGCAGTTTGAGCAACCTCAACTTGGCTACTCCTGACAACTAGCTCTCGGTGACCAAGGTGAGGTCACCCTTCGCATTCTTATTCCAGCACATGTATTTGTTGGGATGGATCTGTGGGAACTTTGGTTCAGTTGGCTTCTCTTTCTGCATTGCTAGCAGATCATAGTCCTCCCATTTGCAATCTGGAATCTTTCCTAACAGATTTTTGTCCACCTCAACATGCTTTGACATTGGTGAGAGTGGTATCTCATACTTTGGGATCTTCACCAGTCTAATGGCCGGCGCATCCACTGCATGTGGTGAGATGTAGTCTAGAGTCATAGTTAACGGTATCTCTTTATCAACAAGGGGCTTTTTTAGCCCTACCGAACTTGTCTGCAGTAGTTTTGATCTAGGTGCTGCTGGATTTTTCCCTTTGTATTTTATTGAGGGGCCATGTCTTGGTGATCTCCTTGGATTTTGTTATAATTCTTTAACGATTTTCTTGTTTGGGGTTCTCATTATTTCTTCAATTCCTTCGTGTTGGAACCTCACAGTCTCTTCAACTGTGAACTCTTCTTCAAATAAAAATCTCTTAAGCATGCAAAAACTTTCAACAGTTGTAGATGGCTTACGAAAACTAGCTCAGACAGAAGTATTTGCAAAAAATTCTAAGTGTTTTATATGCCCGCGAGACGATATGCAGTGTTATTTATAGATATGGTGGACCCTCCTCCGCACCCTTGAACGACTAGATATGCACTTAATGGTGGTATCCGTTGGCCAAATCCAGTTGCTTTTGTTGTCTTGTTTTTCAAAATTGTGATCAGAACGGTTATCTGTGCTTTAAATGCCCGAGCAGTCGATAGGGAATTACTGTATAATGGCTATATTCCCAACTGACACTGTAACGGCTATTTTCTAGATTTTTGCTTCAAACTACGCGGTAGGAAATCTTTGGTTCTGCGTAGTGATTCCGTGGCATATAATTTCTTTCCTTTCCAGTTACTGCTTTTTGAATGTCGCAACAACGCATTGTTTCTTTTCTTTTCCTCTTTTTTTTTTCAACGCGGTGCGTTGTATAGATCTATCTCTATCAGTCTATGTAAAGACTTTTCCACAGTTTCTAGTGCCGAATTCCGACTATATTTGGCACCTAGAAACTTTTCCTTCTTTACGGTTATACCGGATGGTGCGGAGTAGAACTATCGCAGTAAATATTTAGTTTGCTTCCATTTACCAAATTGGGTAGTGTATCACTGGCTAAAGTAGCTAACTGGACTGTGCCACCGTTAGTAACATCTATTACAGTATATGGTCCAAGCCAATTAATTTTAAATTTTCTAGGAAACTTCATGAATTTACTATCATACAGTAGGACTAGATCACCTACCTAAAAAAGACTTATTCTTGATATGACGATCGTGCCATGCTTTTTCTCGTTCTTTCTGCACTTGCTGGTGGAATCCCGTGATGAAGCACTCTTCTTCCAACCCAACTAAGTGTGACATCCTTTCTTCTAGCATTGCATGATCTGCCATCCTTGTAAATGCAGCTATTCTCAAGCTAGGTATAATGTACTCCATTGGCATTATTGCTTCTTGTTCGTAAGCCAATCTGAAAGGTGTATGTCTAGTTAATTTCTTGCATGTCGTTCTCTACGCCCATAATGTTGGGTATGTTATATCTCTTCACATGGTCGCTGCGTGTACAACACGATCCCCACGGCGCGTCGGGAGGGGGGGGGTTAGAGGGGGGGGTATCCCGACAGGGCCCACCCCCTTCGTTTCGGACCGTTAGGTTCCAAAATGACACGGAGGGGGCCGTTAGGCCCCCAGAGTCTGCGCGGAGTGCAAAATTTTTTGGGTTGCTTTTTTGCTTTTTCACGATTTTTCGACCCATTGTACTCTATCTAATCCCGGTAAAAGGGATTAGGGTTGTAACCTAAATTCGGGTAAACAAATTAGGGTTTTAGATGCTGCGGAATACCATTCATTGTATTGTACATGGTTAAATAAACAAAATAACAAAAGGAGCAGTGCGACTCTAAGTTTTGCTGGTTTTTTCCCGGTTAAGGGTTTCCAGGTGAATATATCTATGTAATGTGTGTGCCATTGTGTATTTTCTGTTAATGCTTAAGAATAATATAAGTTTGTACTTCATTGTTAAGGTTTAAAACTTACACATAATACAGATGGAATGCACAAGTCCCAGTCATTGTGGTTTACATTGCATACCTTGGTTAGCGCATTCTCAAGTACTTTATTAAATGCTTCAACAGTGCCATTCGCTTGTGGGTGATAAGGTGTACTGCGTTGCTGATGGATTTAGAACTCTTCAGTTAAAGCTTCAATAGTTCTGTTTAGAAAATGGGTGCCTTGATCACTCATCAAAATTTTTGGGCATCCAAATCGTGTAAGGATGTTCTCAAAAATAAATTGTACGGCTGTAGCTGCGCTACAGTCTTTGACTGGTTTTGCTTCTGCCCATTTGGTGAGGTAATCAATTGCTCTAATAATGTACCTTGCACCAGTTCTTTTTCCCGATGGGTTAATAGGTCCCACAAAATAATCCCATTTCTCATATGCCTGCGAGGTCAGCTGAGGGTTCAACGGCATTTCATCTCTTCTTGACGGTTTCCCTGTCCTCTGACAGACATCACAGTTCTGGCAATGTTCTTTGGAGTCCTTATGAATCATAGGCCACCATAGCCCTGCGAGCAATATCTTCTGTGCAGTAGCCCTTCCTGCATAATGAACTCCTGCGACTCCTGAATGTGCATCAGCTAATATAAATGGCTTCTCATGTTCTAATACACATCTCCACAACACTTTATCAGGTCTTAACTTGTAGAGTTGTCCTACGATAATGGTGAAGTCTGTAGCTCGTACTATCAATTGCTTCTTTTGTTGCGTAGTGAATTCAGTAGGTGCGAACCTCGTAGTTAGAAGGTCAATGATATCTTGATAGTAATCATTGGCAATCTGTATAGAAAATAATTTCACATTGGGCAGATTGTCTTCTAGATTCGTTGGTTCTTCTCCTGACTCAATCCTTGATAGATGAACAGGGCCTAAATTTAATATGCCTGGTTTAACTATTATTTCAAAATCATACTCTTGGAAGAGTAAGAGCCATCTGCAAATTCGCCCCCCTAACACTGTCTTATTGACCAGGTATTTTAATGCAGAATGGTCAGTAAACATTGAGAAGTGTGCACCAAGCAAATAGTGTCTGAATTTCTGTAGTGCATATACCATTGCAAGTCCTTCCCTTTCAGTAGTGGTATAGTTTTTCTCAACACAGATCATAATCTCACCCTTTGTTTTCTTGTCTTGGATGACCATTGGATTTAACCATTCAGATTCTTCAATCGGCTCAATAATTCCTACATCGAGCATCTTATCAAGTTCTGCCTTAACTCATTCTTTGTAGCATGGATTCAGTCTATATGGCCTTTGTTTAATAGGTTTTGCTCCTGGCTTAAGAGGAATTCTCATCACTCCTAAGTCTCCCATGATACCTTTCATCTATGTCAACTTCATTGGGAATACTTCCTGATATTCCTGTAATATGGCTGCGATCTCTGCAACTGTGTCATCATCCCAGTTGTTAGCACTTATATTTTATTCCGGTTGTAAAAGAATAACGCCTAAGGTAACCTATTTCCAACCAATCTTTAGGTAGAAAACTCAGCCATTTTTCCACGAGAGAGGGCTCTCTCACGATATATATACAAGGACTGAAAAATATAAAAGTTCTCTCAAAATTTCTCAAAAGGATTTTCTGGTTGAAAAGGAAAACAAGAAACGTTGGGCATGGAGTCAAAGTTTCAAATATATAATATGCCAGTAAGAGATTTATACCAAACAGATTTCCACAGAGGCAAGATAGCAATGATATCACAGTCAATTTGATTTTTTCAGGTGGTATAGAAAGAAATAATGACATTCCATCAACAACAGGCATCTAACTCGGATGAATCCATTGTCAACTTTGGAGAATATAGTGAATATTTAAATGCAATAAAACGAGGCACAACCAGTATGAATCTCGAATTATCTCACATGTTCATTTAAATATAGAAGAAAGACATAATGGAAGATATAACAAAGGAAGTGAACATGCACATATAAAGATAAAGGAAAAAAAGACTGTAAAGCTGATCAACACATGAATCTCTGGTCTCAAAAAAATAGGTATTTTCACTGTACTGCCTTTATTTATGAAAAGTGGATCTCCAAACATACACTGTCTCTCAAAAAACTTCCAACCCCTACAACAATGATTCTCATTGTTTTTATACAAAATTTGGAAGAAGCTTGACATAACTGCTTCTTTTAACTAATAACTGAAAATACTTTAACTTAAAAGATAACTGTCTTTGAGCAATAGATAACTGTCTCCAAATAATATTACAAATTTTAAAATAAAAGTATTTTTTTGCCACTTGGCAAAAATTTTGAATATCATCTTTTCGCCACTTGGCGAGAGTTTTGAACGCCTCTATGAATGGACGGAATATCTTGTCCTTCCATATTTTTCCACATAATTCCACTGGTCGGCCGTGGGTAAGTCATAGTTGGTCATTTCCTTCACCAAGACTCGCATTTCAACATGACCTGCATAAGAAACAGGAAGAAGATTTCCACAGGTTGAGATTAGCATATTTAAAATTTCAAACTCCTCTGACATTTTCTCCATTAAAATTTTTCCTGTAAGCATATGATCCAACTGCTGGAACTTTCTGTGATCCATCCTTATGTCAAATAGCAATCTCTTATATTCATTAGGAGGAATTAATTCACTTTTTTCATTCCAAAAAGCAGGGAATCCTTTGTTTACTAATTTTTCAAATTGCTTTTTGAACTTTATTACTTCTTCCCGTATTTCTCCAGCTTTGGCTTCAATATTCTCAACATGTGAGTATTTCCCCAAGATCCTTCTGGCCCATGTGATGACTGAAATTCTGTTCGTTATGTTCATGGCTGTCAGGTCTGCCTCAGTTAGACTCTTTAAAAAGGTTATTGCTTTCTGGGCTACTTCTTTTGGCCTATTATTCAAGTTTTCCCTGACTGCTCTGCAACTTTCGAAGGCATCTTTGACCACTTTTTCTTTGACCCTTATGTAATCCAGATACGGTCTTAGTTTCTCAACTTCTTTTCTGATCTGGTCCCACACCATGTGTTTGCACCCTTGCATAGCAGCTTGCCCTGTCACATGAGCTGCTAATCCTTTATTATTATTACTTAATTCCTGATTCTGTGTCTGCAAAGTTTTCATTTCCTTATTTTTTATTTCATTCTCTTCTGTCAGCTTCTGTATTTCAATCTTCAATTCTTTGATTTCATTTTATTTCAAGCTTACTTGGGACATGGCCTGTAAAATTCCATCTACTCCAGTTTTATCTTCTTCTGTGCTTGTTTGTACTTGATGTTGAACACTTTCTGCTAATCTTCTCCTTGCTTCTGCCAACTGTTCTTCTAAAATTATTTTCTCTTTTTCACAATGATCTTTTTCATCAGAAAGCTTTAACATTTTAGCCGTAACATCATTGACTTCATTAGATAATTCTTCTTTTTTTTTTTCCAATATTGTCAATTCTACTCCTTGGATAAGTACAGTGTCTAGAATTTTTAATTTTCGGCTCAACATCTGGATCGTATCGTCTTTCTCTTTGAGTGGTTTGGTTGCTGCACCTCCTTCTTTATTTATCAAATCTACTTTCAATTTTTTAATCTGCTGCTGTCGAGACTTATTCTCTGCCTTCTCCTGTCTCAACTGATTATTCAATTTATCCACTGAACTTTTCAACTTGTCTGCCCTTAATATGGCCCCCAAATAGTCTGAATATATGACTTCTCCAGTTTGTCTATGCAATAAAATTTTATTCGGGGCATTTATTTTAGACAAATCTATATTCATTTCTGAAATCTTATTTTTTGTGACAACTGAAAATTTCAAGGAATTCTCTCTGATATTTCTGCTAGTAAATAAGCTTACCTCAGTATTAGATATACTTCTAACCTTCGGAAACAATTGACTGGTTTGTTTCGCGGACTCCTGTTTATTTCGACTATGTTCATCAAACACATCCATGATATTCTGGGGTCTATTTACATCACCCTCTACAGGGGTTTCTTCAATGTTGTACTCTTTAACTGTAACCTCTAGTATTTCTTCTTCAGCTGTTTTATCCTCTTCTGAAACTGTTGTTAAGTCTTTTGGTTCATTCATTTTCAATCTTTTTCCTCTTTCTGTTTCTTCATCTTCAATGATCATTATGTCCTGTATGGGTCTTTTAGATCCAACCAATGCAATATCTATTTCGCTTTCTGTCTTTGTTGTTGTGTCAATCAATGCCATTTCTTTGTTGGATGTATCTGGAATGGTTTCTTCTTCTTTATATTCTATCCAATTGGCTCTATCCGACATTCCTTCAACAATCTGATGGTTCAGGGCCTTGATACGATGCTCCATTCTTCATTTTGATATGATGTTTAACGGGTCATACTCCATAGCCGTATCTGTCTCAAAATTCATATCCTTCAACAACTTCTCTATATACACAATAGCATTCTTATTCTTTATTGTGAACGGACCAAATGTGAATGGGTATTTAATGTCTGTTGCTTGTCTATGAACCAAAAAATTGTTATCTTCCACAATCAACTTTTGTCTTAAGAACTCCAAGGAAAAAACCCTTAAAGTAAGAAAAGCCGGTAACACATAGGGTTTATGTCTGAATCCATATAATCTGATTACTGTACTGTCTTTCGACAAAAACCAATCCCCTGTCGCATATTCTGTACTCAATTGCATGGATGCCTGCATCTCCGGTTGTACTCTAGGCAGATTTTTTCCAAAAATCATTCTATAAATCTCTGAGAGCATGTAATTGATGTAATTGAACATGTTATTTTCTAATAAATTCGTGAAAATGATTTCTGGGAACTGCAACTCATCTTGACTGGCTACCATAATCATTTTCATCAAAAAGGCTTGAAACCTGAAATGTCTGAGAGTGGGAAAATTGACCATCTGGTCATGAATCTTTTCTATTAGAAATGCTTCAAAATTAAGTCGAGGGACTTGATTTTCATCAATCCCGGACTGGACTGTACTCATTTTGTATAACAGACTCAATTGAAACTCGGTTACATACAAATCCGTATCCAAACCTAGAACTAAGGCCAATAATGTCAAAACTAACTGGGTATTTTCATTAAAAAGATTGATATCTACACGGTATGGGACCTCCGAAATGCTGGTCTCTGGCTTGAGACACGATGACAAAAACATTTCCCTATCATTTTGAGAAACATGATGATAATTTTCAATAATGGAGACTTCAGAAAAAACCTCAGGGTCAAGGGTTTGGGAACAATCTACGTCTAGGGCTTTAATTAACTCTGCTGGTTTTATTTCGCAAATGACTCGGGTTTTTTGGCTGTTTAGAATGACTTTTTCTTCTCGGGAGTAATTTTCAGCACAACATGATGTGAATTCTGGGAAAAAAGGGATTTGGTCGGGGCAAAAGGCTATCAAAGACGATTGGTGAACTCTGTGGGGGTCTGCCCCTTCCTTTAACAATTCAGACAACCTAATTTTTATATCAGAGACTGGAAACCTAATTAGGGTATCGTAGACGTCTTCATCTCTATCCTCTAGGGCTTTTTTTGATCTAAAAACGTCTATATCGTGCATAGTATCCATTTAAACGTTTCTTTAAACAAAATTATGTTTAAAAAGTAGGACAAGTCACCAGATTCTACCTGTATGTACCCGCCTTTCGCCTTCTGTCGCAATCGCTGACCTCCACCAGTCTTCAGAGCTCTCCAGGATAGCGACACATGCAGAATGCCGTTATGTGGAGCCCCTTTTGTTTTATATAAGTCTTTTAAATTAACTTCCCTGCACCTTTATGAATGCGGTTCATATCTAACCGTTGATCTTGAGACTTTGTTTTGGCCCGTCAGATCTCGTCTCCCTTTATTCCATCTGGTGGTATCCGCGATCAAAAAGTTGTTTTCTTCTCCGGTTTATTTCTTGCGTGGATCGATCACCTACTGACACCTGTTAGAGTGGTTTATTCTCCGCGACCGCTCTTCCTCATATCCAGTGGGCACTTTCCTAGATGCGGATGAAACAATGGCCGTTGATTTGATTAAGGTTTATATTGGCCCTCCGATTGCTACAAAGTATAACACCGTGTGCTATGACCTTGCCAAGTTTTCTCCGCCTGCGATGTGTCAGGTCCCACCCTGCCACGTACTATAGCCCGCCACGTTTCCATATTTGGTGGTTCTGCCCGGTGCTATGGTTGTTTCCGATACCACCATGTCACATATGCGGAAGGATGAGGTTTAGACACGTGCCCTGGTGGTATTGAGTCCGCTATCGCCCACGTCTATTTGTCGTCGATCACTTTGGCGATGTGGGATGCAATATTAGCCGTTGATCGGGATTCTTGACATCTCCGCTACCGAAACTTGATCGGGGTTTAATCTTTTCCAAATTTGCTTTCAGACATTGCATAAGTGGGTTTTTCCCTCTTGTTTTTTGAATTGTCAACCTTTTATTCAACCTCCTTGTGGTAATTTCTTCCCCTTTTGGACATTTAAAAAAAAAAATTGGATTTAGACATTCTCAAACCTAGTGTCAACAACTGGCTCCAACTGGGGATGCTATCCTCCCTGCGAGTTAGCAAAGAACATCGTAGACCAAGTTCCTGATCCATTGGTCTGCATTCAAACAATTTTTTATTTTTTTTTTGAAAAATATTTACACTGTACAAAAACTTTCTTTCACTTCTGTCTTTTAAGAAAGATAATGCTTGAGGTGTCTCCCATTGACTGGTCCCCCGGGATAAAATTCTCCATTGCAATTTTTTAAGATAAATGCATTTTCTCCTCGACATCCTGCAATAATATATGGACCTTTCCATAAATGCTCAAACTTCCCATGGTGATCTTCATTTCTGGAGTCCCACTTCAAAACCAAATCATTTATCTGAAAATCCCTTTCCTTAACTTTCCTATCAAAATTTTTCTTCATTTTTTCCTGATGCATTTGGGTTTTGTTATATGATTTTTCTCTGACTTCATGCAATTCTATCATTTGATTTATTCTCCTTTGCATATGATTTGGTTCTTCATTGACTTCTTGTAATAATTTCATAATTGGCAATCCTAACGAAACAGGGAAAATGACCTCTGTGCCATACACCAATTGGAAAGGGGAAGTGCCAATTGCTCTCTTTGTACTGATTCTATCTGCCCACAAAGCATATTTCAGTTTAGTGTGCCAAGCCCTTTTGTTATCTTCCAGAAACCTCTTTATGATTCTCACTAAACTTTTATTTGAAGACTCGGCCAACCCATTTCCTTGTGGATAATAAGCAGTTGAATGATTCAGATGTATATGATATTTGTGACAAAAATTTATCATCTTTTTTTACTTGAACGCTGGAGCATTATCTTTCACTATCCTTTTAGGACAACCAAACCTGGACAAAATGTTTTCTTCTAAAAAGTTCATAATCACTGTTTCTGTAGCATTTCTGGTTGGGATGGCGTCAATCCATTTTGTGAAGTAATCTGTAGCCGTCAGAATCCACTTATGTTTCCCTGAAGAATTTGGGTTAATCTCACCAATAAAATATAACCCCCACTATTGGAAAGGTGCTTCAACTAAAATAGGTTTCAACGGAAATGGCAATAGTTCTCTTTTTCCATCAAAAATTTGACATTCATGGCATTTCGTTATTTCTTTATATACATCTGAATACATGTTGGGCCAATAAAAACTAGCTCTAAGAATTTTGTTCACTGTAGCTTTCCATGAATGATGCCCTCCACACATACCTTTATGAAATTCCACCATAATATGCTGCGCTTCATTCTCTAATAGACAGTTTAACAAGATTCCTCCTGGATCTTTCCATAACAAATTTCCATCTAATATGCAAAACTTTGCTGCTTTCAATTTTACTGATCTTGCTCTAGTTTTTTCCATATTAGCAGGTGCTTGGAGATTCTGCAAAACATATACAATATCGGCGTACCAGGGGGATAAAGAGAAATCTTCAATTATCTGTGAATTTGGAACATTTTCGGTGGAAGTTTCAGAAATAAAATTCATACTGAGAGAATCCCAATTTGTTTCTGTCATCATTTTAGCCAAACCTTGACCCTTTATCAGTTTTGTAGGTTTAATGTCCAGGTCATATTCCAATAACACGGCTATCCATTTTGCTCTTTTCCCCTCAGGATCTGGCTGGGTAAGAATGTCTTTCACTGCTGCTGATGGAACATGTGCTATTGTACGAGAATGCAAATTATATATCCTGAAATATTTCAATGCTTTCACTAGAGCATAAGCTTGTTTCTCCATGATGTTGTATTTTAATTCTGCATCTCTCAGAATCTTACTAAAAAATGCAATTGGTTGTTCCACTCCTTCTGGATTCTTTTGTAGCAATACCCCAACTACTGTGTGTTCTGATGCATATGTAAACATAATGAAATCTTTTGTATAATCTGGACTTATCAACACTGGTGCTTCAGTCAATGCCTTTTTAATGTTATTAAAGGATTGTCTTGCTTCTTCAGTCCACTTAATTTCCTTATCTTTTCTTAGCATTTCGGTTATGTTTCTCAGAATTTCAGCAAAACTAGGAATGAACCTTCTTAACCAATTTACCCTTCCAATAAAAGACTGAATCTCCTTTTTGCTCCTAGGGATTCCCACCTTTTGTATCGCAGATACTCTCTCCGGGTCAATTTTAATGCCTTCTTTTGATATGATATGTCCCAATAACCTTCCTTCCTCCATGCAAAAATGAGATTTCTTTGGATTTAGAGAAATCCCAAATCTTCTACATTTTATAAAAACTCTTTCCAGATGCTTCCAATGGTCAGCAACATTTTTTGAATAAACAGTGATATCATCCATGTATATTACCAAAATTTTGTCCCTTTCATCTGCAAATACAATATCCATGGCTCTCTGAAAAGTGGCGCCTGCATTCATCAAACCAAATGGCATTTTGGCGTACATAAATGTTCCCCATGGAGTAGTAAAAGCAGCTTTTTCTTGATCTTCTGGATGAACTTTAATTTGATTATAACCTAAGAAACCGTCTAACATAGAAATTATTTCAGCTCCCACAACTTGTTGTAAAACCTGATCCATTTTAGGGAGTGGATAATTATCTTTCAAAGAAGCCCTATTCAAATTTCTAAAATCCACGCACAGCCTTATTTCACCATTCTTTTTCCTCACTGATACTAGGTTAGCTAACCACTTGGAAAACCTCAAGGACACAATTATCTTGGCATCAAACAACTTTCTCACCTCTTTTTCTATCACTGGCAGCAACTTGGGATTTATTCTTCTTAATTTCTGTTTAAAAGGCTTTTCATCTGGTTTGATTGGAATTGTATGCTGTATAACAGAAACATCATATTCCTTCAGGTCTTCATAGCTCCAAGCAAAAACATCAGAAAATCTCTTCATCACTTCCACGCTTTTATCTTCTTCCTTTCTTGGTAATTTCTTGGAAAGCTTTACCAACTTGGGATCTTTTTCAGAACCTAAATTGTAGTCTTTTACATCTTCAGGTTTAGGTTCTATCTTTGGATTTTTCACCACATAATTTTTATCAAATAATTTTTCTAAAGGAATCAAGCCTCTAGGGATAACATTATTCTTCAATTGAATTATATCCTTACCTCCAATTCTCTACCTGAACTTTTCTGTTTCTTCCAGAGAATCCACTTCATCTGGACCAATTTCATCAACTTTTGCATCAATGGAGCTGTAATTGAATTCATCTGTCATTTCCAAAAAGCATTTAATCTGTTGATCATCCTCAAAAACCTGCCAATGTTTGATATTGTCTGGGATAGATGGTCTGTGTATGACCTCAATTCTTTTTAGGAAAGATGGGAGTTTTGAATGCTTCTCCTGCAGTGGCCAAAGAATCTTCTACAGTGTTGCTAACTCTGGGAATTGAAACAACATCATGTTCATCGAAAAAAATTTCCAGTAAATCCCACACTTCATTTCTATAGGACCTCATTTTAGGATGTTTTGTTTGATAAATAGCTTTTACTTGATTTATAACCAATTCGGAATCTCCAAACACTTCAATCCTTTTTGCTTTCAAATCTCTCAACACATTTAATCCCAGAATCAAAGCTTCATATTCTGCAACATTGTTGGTACATTCAAAATTCAATTGGTAAGAAAAGATTAGGAATTCTCGATCAGGTGTAATTATCCACACTCCTGCACCGACTCCTTCTCTGCTTCTAGATCCATCAAAATGCATTGCCCAGGTCCCTTCTTTTCTGATCTTTTCTCTTAACAATCTTTCCTTTTCATTTTCTTTTGGTTCAATCAAATCAATCTTTTCTTTAGATTCAACATCATTGTACAAAATGAAAGAACCCAAATCTGTGTCTACTGCATAGATAGCATGTTTCTCAGGTTCTTTTAAATCACTTACTAAATAAGCAGCCATCGTTTCAGCATATAATCTTCTGTGCACTCCCAGTGCCGGAATAGTAGCAAAAGACATATCCATCTGCAAAGTTCCTTTTAACTTTGAGGCCCATGACCTGGACAACAACATACCAAACTTCGCTGGAATGTCAGCAACCACCACATCCATAAGAATACCTTTGGCCGGTATTTTACTGAGATTGACTGGCAAATCTTTTATCATCCCTAAACATTTAACTTTCCTTGAATCAAAAGAGAACAAGTCATCATATGGTCTTGTGATTTCCAATCCCAAAGATTCTACCACAAGTTTTGGCATCAGATTATGAGAAGCTCTTGAATCTAACATACAATTATGCACAACTTTATCACGAATATTCAGATTCACATAAAAAGGAGAAACTTCTTCAGCACTATTATCTTCCATTCTTGAACCCAGGTAGATATTAGGAGTATCATCATCTAATTCCAATGTATCTATTTCCACTTGATTTTCTACCTGCATCATCTTAAAGATTTGTTCTTTGTATTCTTTATTCTTTAATATCTCATTGAATGGGACTGAAATCTTAACTTTTGACACTTCATTCTGTATATTGAAAGGAACCAAATTTTTATCAACCTCTTTCACCGAATCTTTCTTGTTATCTGAAATTACCTTTGGCACATCTTCAATTTATTTTCTTTTCGTTTGTTGTTCCTGATGACTAGCGGAAGGTTTATCCACAGTTACTTTTGATTTGCCCATTGGTTCTTTTCCTTTGTCCTTTCCCTTGTCTACTATAACGTCCCGATTTCTAATATTTATCTTTCTTTGGAGATCGTTTATAGCATTTTGGTAACCAATCTGGTATTGATCAATATCTGTTTCCAAATTATAACATTCCCCTTCTACAAGGAACATATCTTGTTCTTTTTTAGTCAAATACACTTCTGCATCGGAACCGCTACAATGGTGAATGTCACTCTCAGGTATCTCATCTTCTACTTCTCCGGCCACATAATTTTCAGGAAAAGGAGGTCTAATTTGATCTTTTTCTGCATTCCTTGGGTTTCGCTGTTCTCTAGGTCTTGCAGCTGGAACAAAAGGTCTCCTAAAATTTGGGTTTCTGATTTGAGGCTCTGCTTGTTCTTTATTTTGAGCTTTGTTATTCACCACTAACCTTTCTAACAACCTTTCCATAGTTTTCATCATTGCTTCAAACTTTACATATGTGGAAGAAGAAGAAGATGTTGTATTTTGATTATCTTCTCTAATTTTCTTTCTGTCCATATCTCTATGTCTCATCTTTCCAGAAGCCATCATATTAGCTTCAACTTCTACCACATCTTTCATCATTATTGCCAAAGTAGTAGATCTTATTTCTCTTAATGTGCATGAAAAATCACCTTCAAAAGCATCTCCATAATGTAACTTGGCTGCTCCCACTGGAGGTTTTATATCTGTAGAGATAGAATTATAGACTTTCATAAATCTGGCAGAGAACTCCTGAACGGACTCAAAACCTCCTTTTTTCAGATTATTATACTGTGTCAACACCTGTGAAGGATTTTTCTGGTCTTCCCATCTTTCAATAAAAAGAGTTGTAAAGGCATCATAATTAGCAATTGATCCTGCAGCTAAAGCTCTAAACCATTTTTTGACTTCACCTCTTAAGCTTTGAGCAAACAGCCTCATTTTTGCATCATCATAATCCACTTCTTCCAAATCAATGAAATCACTAAAGTTATCAACATGTTGTTGTGCAGTATAACTACCCTCATTATCAAAAGTAAAGATTCTCTGTGCATAATTTTGAGGAAAGTCATGTAAAACCACGGGCAAAACCAATGGGGCGAATCTGGCAGCCATAGGTGGTGGATTATAAGGTGGAACAACCACGGCCTGTTGTCTATTACTTTGCACAGGTATTCTTTGGGATTTGGGTATTCTGGACTCTACCCTTTCAGATTTTTGTAAATTTTCCCAAACAAATTTTAGAGAATAATCCCACAAACTTTTTGGATCAACTTTTGTTTCTTTCAAATCAGAATCTAACTTAGTTCTAAGAAAAATCTTTTCACTTGAACCAATATTTTCTTCCTCAAACAGATTTTCTTGAAAAGAAGGAAATATATTTGAAAACTGAGAAATACCTTCTTTCGTCTTGCCTTTGCCTCTCTCCGTCTTGAGGAGCTTTTCTGGATTATCTACGCCTGAGAAGAACTGCAAACCGGGATTTCTTCTTGTAGCCACAATGTCTTTCTTAGAATATCTTCAAAAAACCTTCAGAAATAGTCACAAGTGAAGTCGCCAGGGAAATATATACAACCAACTTATTTCAAACTTCCTTGCCCAAGAAATTTGATCTTTCTTTGTCGTTTCTCCCAGGGAAAATTTCACTTTCGTTCCCCGACAACAGCGCCAAAATGTTAGCACTTAGATTTTATTCCGGTTGTAAAAGAATAACGCCTAAGGTAATCTATTTCCAACCAAGCTTTAGGTAGAAAACTCAACCATTTTTCCACCAGAGAGGGCTCTCTCACGATATATATACAAGGACTGAAAAATATAAAAGTTCTCTCAAAATTTCTCAAAAGGATTTTCTGGTTGAAAAGGAAAACAAGAAACGTTTGGCATGGAGTCAAAGTTTCAAAGATATAATTTGCCAGTAAGAGATTTATACCAAACAGATTTCCACAGAGGAAAGATAGCAATCATATCACAGTCAATTTGATTTTTTCAGGTGGTATAGAAAGAAATAATGACATTCCATCAACAACAGGCATATAACTCGGATGAATCCATTGTCAACTTTGGAGAATATAGTGAATATTTAAATGCAATAAAACGAGGCACAACCAGTATGAATCTCGAATTATCTCAGATGTTCATTTAAATATAGAAGAAAGACATAACGGAAGATATAACAAAGGAAGTGAACATGCACATATAAAGATAAAGGAAAAACAGACTGTAAAGCTGATCAACACATGAATCTCTGGTCTCAAAAAAATAGGTATTTTCACTGTACTGCCTTTATTTATCAAAAATGGATCTCCAAACATACACTGTCTCTCAAAAAACTTCCAACCCCTACAACAATGATTCTCATTGTTTTTATACAAAATTTGGAAGAAGCTTGACATAACTGCTTCTTTTAACTAATAACTGAAAATACTTTAACTTAAAAGATAACTGTCTTTGAGCAATAGATAACTGTCTCCAAATAATATTACAAATTTTAAAATAAAAGTATCTTTTTGCCACTTGGCAAAAATTTTGAATATCATCTTTTCGCCACTTGGCGAGAGTTTTGAACGCCTCTATGAATGGATGGAATATCTTGTCCTTCCATATTTTTCCACATAATTCCACTGGCCGGCCGTGGGTAAGTCATAGTTGGTCATTTCCTTCACCAAGACTCGCATTTCAACATGACATGCATAAGAAACAGGAAGAAGATTTCCATAGGTTGAGATTAGCATATTTAAAATTTCAAACTCCTCTCACATTTTCTCCATTAAAATTTTTCCTGTAAGCATATGATCCAACTGCTGGAACTTTCTGTGATCCATCCTTATGTCAAATAGCAATCTCTTATATTCATTAAGAGGAATTAATTCACTTTTTTCATTCCAAAAAGCAGGGAATCCTTTGTTTACTAATTTTTCAAATTTCTTTTTGAACTTTATTACTTCTTCCCGTATTTCTCCAGCTTTGGCTTCAATATTCTCAACATGCGAGTATTTCCCCAAGATCCTTCTGGCCCATGTGATGACTGAAATTATGTTCGTTATGTTCATGGCTGTCAGGTCTGCCTCAGATAGACTGTTTAAAAAGGTTATTGCTTTCTGGGCTACTTCTTTTGGCTTTTTATTCAAGTTTTCCCTGACTTCTCTGCAACTTTCGAAGGCATCTTTGACCACTTTTTCTTTGACCCTTATGTAATCCAGATACGGTCTTAGTTTCTCAACTTCTTTTATGATCTGGTCCCACACCATGTGTTTGCACCCTTGCATAGCAACTTTCCCTATCACATGAGCTTCTAATCCTTTATTATTATTACTTAATTCCTGATTCTATGTCTGCAAAGTTTTCATTTCCTTATTTTTGATTTCATTCTCTTCTATTAGCTTCTGTATTTCAATCTTCAATTCTTTGATTTCATTTTCTTTCAAGCTTACTTGGGGCATGGCCTGTAAAATTCCATCTACTCTAGTTTTATCTTCTTCTGTGCTTGTTTGTACTTGATGCTGAACACTTTCTGCTAATCTTCTCCTTGCTTCTGCCAACTGTTCTTCTAGAATGATTTTCTCTTTTTCACAATGATCGTTTTCATCAGAAAGCTTTAACATTTTAGCCGTAACATCATTGACTTCATTAGATAATTCTTCTTTTTCTTTTTCCAATATTGTCAATTCTGCTCCTTGGATAAGTACAGTGTCTGGAATTTTTAATTTTCGGCTCAACATCTGGATCGTATCGTCTTTCTCTTTGAGCGGTTCGGTTGCTGCACATCCGTCTTTATTTATCAAATCTACTTGCAATTTTTTAATCTGCTGCTGTCGAGACTTATTCTCTGCCTTCTCCTGTCTCAACTGATTATTCAATTTATCCACTGAACTTTTCAACTTGTCTGCCCTTAATATGGCCCCCAAATAGTCTGAATATATGACTTCTCCAGTTTGTCTATGCAATAAAATTTTATCCGGGGCATTTATTTTAGACAAATCTATATTCATTTCTGAAATCTTATTTTTTGTGACAACTGAAAATTTCAAGGAATTCTCTCTGATATTTCTGCTAGTAAATAAGCTTGCCTCAGTATTAGATATACTTCTAACCTTCGGAAACAATTGACTGGTTTGTTTTGCGGACTCCTGTTTATTTCGACTATGTTCATCAAACACATCCATGATATTCTGGGGTCTATTTACATCACCCTCTACAGGGGTTTCTTCAATGTTGTACTCTTTAACTGTAACCTTTGGTATTTCTTCTTCAGCTGTTTTAGCCTCTTCTGAAACTGTTGTTAACTCTTGTGGTTCATTCATTTTCAATCTTTTTCCTCTTTCTGTTTCTTCATCTTCAATGATCATTATGTCCTGTATGGGTCTTTTAGATCCAACCAATGCAATATCTATTTCGCTTTCTGTCTTTGTTGTTGTGTCAATCAATGCCATTTCTTTGTCGGATGTATCCGGAATGGTTTCTTCTTCTTTATATTCTAGCCAATTGGCTCTATCCAACATTCCTTCAACAATCTGATGGTTCAGGGCCTTGATATGATGCTCCATTCTTCGTTTTGATATGATGTTTAACGGGTCATACTCCATAGCCGTATCTGTCTCAAAATTCATATCCTTCAACAACTTCTCTATATACACAATAGCATTCTTATTCTTTATTGTGAACGGACCAAATGTGAATGGGTATTTAATGTTTGTTGCTTGTCTGTGAACCAAAAAATTGTTATCTTCCACAATCACCTTTTGTCTTAAGAACTCCAAGGCAAAAACCCTTAAAGTAAGAAAAGTCGGTAACACATAGGGTTTATGTCTGAATCCATATAATCTGATTACTGTACTGTCTTTTGACAAAAACCAATCCCCTATCCCGTATTCTGTACTCAATTGCATGGATGCCTGCATCTCCGGTAGTACTCTAGACAGATTTTTTCCAAAAATCATTCTATAAATCTCTGAGAGCATGTAATTGATGTAATTGAACATGTTATTTTCTAATAAAGTCGTGAAAATGATTTCTAGGAACTGCAACTCGTCTTGACTGGCTATCATAATCATTTTCATCAAAAAGGCTTGAAACCTGAAATGTCTGAGAGTGGGAAAATTGACCATCTGGTCATGAAACGTTTCTGTTAGAAATGCTTCAAAATTAAGTCGAGGGACTTGATTTTCATCAATCTCGGACTGGACTGTACTCATTTTGTATAACAGACTCAATTGAAACTCGGTTACATACAAATCCATATCCAAACCTAGAACTAAGGCCAATAATGTCAAAACTAAATGGGTATTTTCATTAAAAAGATTGATATCTACACGGTATGGGACCTCCGAAATGCTGGTCTCTGGCTTGAGACACGATGACAAAAACATTTCCCTATCATTTTGAGAAACATGATGATAATTTTCAATAATGGAGACTTCAGAAAAACCTCAGGGTCAAGGGTTTGGGAACAATCTACTTCTAGGGCTTTAGTTAACTCTGCTAGTTTTATTTCGGAAATGACTCGGGTTTTTTGACTGTTTAGAACGACTTTTTCTTCCCGGGAGTAATTTTCAGCACACCATGATAAAAATTCTTGGAAAAAAGGGATTTGGTCGGGGAAAAAGGCTATCAAAGATGACTGGTGAACTCGGTGGGGGTCTGTCCCTTCCTTTAACAATTTCGACAACCTAATTTTTATATCAGAGATTGGAAACCTAATTAGGGTATTGTAGACGTCTTCGTCTCTATCCTCTAGGGCTTCTTTTGATCTAAAAACGTCTATATCGTGCACAGTCTCCATTTAAACGTTTCTTTAAACAAAATTCTGTTTAAAAAGTAGGACAGGTCACCAGACCCTACCTGTATGTACCCACCTTTTGCCTTTTGTCGCAATCGTTGACCTCCACCAGTCTTCAGAGCTCTCCAGGATAGCGACACATGCAGAATGTCGTTATGTGGAGCCCCTTTTGTTTTATATAAGTCTTTTAAATTAACGTCCCTTCACCTTTATGAATGCGGTTCATATCTGACCGTTGATCTTGAGACTTTTTTTTGGGCCGTCAGATCTCGTCTCCCTTTATTCCATCTGGTGGTATCCGCGATCAAAAAGTTGTTTTCTTCTCCGGTTTATTTCCTGCTCGGATCGATCACGTACTGACACCTGTTAGAGTGGTTTATTCTCCGCGACCGCTCTTCCTCATATACAGTGGGCACTTTCCTGGATGCAGATGAAACAATGGCCGTTGATTTGATTAAGGTTTATATTGGCCCTCCGATCGCTACAAAGTATAACGCCGTGTGCTATGACATTGCCGAGTTTTCTCCACCTGCCACGTGTCAGGTCCCACCCTGCCACGTACTATAGCCCGCCATGTTTCCATATTTGGTGGTTCCGCTCGGCGCTATGTTGGTTTCCAATACAACCATATCACATATGCAGAAGGATGAGGTTTAGACACGTGCCCTGGTGGTATTGAGTCCACTACCGCCCACGTCTATTTGCCGCCGATCACTTTGGCGATGCGGGATGCAATATTGGTCGTTGATCGGGATTCTTGACATCTCCTCTACCGAAACTTGATCGGGGTTTAATATTTTCCAAATTTGCTTTTGGACTTTGCATAAGTGGGTTTTTCCCTCTTGTTTTACTAATTGTCAACCTTTTATTCAACCTCCTTGTGGTAATTTCTTCCCCTTTTGGACATTTAAAAAAAAAAAATTGGATTTAGACATTCTCAAACCTAGTGTCAACACCAGTAGTCTCCTATTGCTGTGAACTTCATCTCTTCACTAATACCGATGTTCACTTTCTTTGTTTTGACCGGTCCACTCATATCAGGAATCTCTAATGGAGGCCCTTCTACCTCACGTACTCCTTTTGATTCTGGGAATTTTATGTTGTGCAGGTCCTCCACGTCTCTATCTTCAACTTCTTTAGCTATGTTGTAGCAGTCTAAAGCCTGCTCTTTCTGTTCTGACCAATTTGGTTGTAGACTCGCAAGTACATTATTTGTGTCAAAAAACTCTTCTAGTGTTATATTTTCCTCGTTGTGATGTGGGATAAATATCTTTCGCTTGATCAGTTGCAGCACGTTATGTATAGTCGGTTGGTCATCTTGAAAACTAAAATCCTTCTGGAAGGTCGCAGTAAGGACGGACCAATCCGTGGTTCCTGTGCGCATCTTCTCCTGTAGGTACCAGTTTTTTGGAATAGGCTCCTGCAACGTATGCACAAAGAGATGTACCCATTCTGTCTACGGTCTTTCCTTCCAAGCTTGTACACATGCTGCGATATGATCTGCTGGATCCCTCTGACCATTATATTTCTCAAATGGTAGTGTGACCTTATCAGCAAATCTAATTTATAGTTTTATTCTACACTGGTCCCAAGTTGTCATTGTCTTTTTGTATGTAGCCCACCATCTGGCAGGTGTTTCTCTGAGTGCCATGTCTAATGCTGCTACACGATGTTCATCTGCCACTGCTGCAGTGTATTCTTTGATAAATGATCAAACGTTAGTTGTACCATCATAAGTGGGGATTGGACTTACCTTCTTTCCAATCCAGCAGAGTGACTTTGTAATTGTCGTGCATCTCCTGGCAGATACTTCATACATTCCGTGTTGCCAGTTTTCTAATCCTGCATCTGAGTTTGAGATGCAAGAACTGTCGCAGCGCCAGCTGAGCATTCCATCCACAGTAGGATCAATATAATCCGCAACATTTTTTGTCATTTGATAGATACGGTCATGGTCTTGAGCTCTGTACTCTCCTTGAATAGTTTCAACATATCGCTTCCCCTACGAAGGATCCAAAGGTGCGATGACCCTGATGTTGTTGCCTTCAAATATCATTTTCATTGTCTTCAGGTTGATGATAGTAGAGTTCGTCATTTCCCAATCGATGCCTAGCAGTGCTGGATAAGGATTGCTATCATCGACAATTTCAATTACTTCAAAGTCTGCATAACTTTGCACTCCATCAATGTCGACAATGGTATTGGTTAACCTTCCCAGTAGTATAACTATGCCTTAATTATCCATTCTTAACTGTATAGGTGACCACTGTAACTTTGGTTTTCCCATCTCCTGCCATGTCTGCTTAGTTAAGACATTCACTTCAGATCCAAGATCAAGAATGATCTCGTCTATCTCATAGTCTCCTATCTGTGCAGTGAATCGCATTTCCCTGTCGGTTCTTTTGGGACTTCTAATGTTATGTAGTGCGCCATGTGCTATTCCTTTCTTACTGCATGATTTGTACTGATTTATCAGTTTTTCAAATCCCATAAGGGTGTCCTTTTTTTAAGAACTTGATGCAGTTGTGTAGAAACTACGCAACAAAATTAGAGGCATCTGGTGCAGTGTGCGTCTGATCATATGCCAGTGGCATGTCTTCTATTTGTGGTTCTTAACTTCATAGTGGGATCCTTGGTGAAGTAGGTGGTTGTTGTTTAAACATGTCCCACGCTTATTTAAATATTTCCTTATTTTTCTATAAGTTTAATGGAGGTGCCTTCCCAGGATCTTTTCTAATCCCTACTGTTTCTCCAGGGTTCTTCTTAGGATCAGTTGTTCCAGAAGTCGAGGCTTCGGTGCTGTTGTCTTTTCCTATGTCAGCGCCACTTCACATTACTGCATTGACACTCTGACCTGTAGGTCTGTTCTCTGATGCGATCAACTGGATGTTAGGGTTCGGTGTTTATGTTCTTCTCCTCTTATACATTTATACCTCAAGCACAGGGAAATCTTCAATCACATGATCAAATGATTTACAGTAGTTGCATGTGGTGCATGGATTAGTACATTATCTTGATACATGACCTGGCTGACCACAGTTATAACATATGACCTAGCCTCATCCTCTTCCTTGATTTTTGCCAGTATTTCTTCCTCTCCTGTGATATCCACCACCATGGCCTCTATATCCTCCTTGATCATAGTGGGTGTTCTCTTGCTTTGGCTGATTTTCCTCTTGAACACGGTACATTCCAGCACCTCATATTGCTTCCATATCTCGCTTTCTTTCATTAATCAGTTCATAAGCGCGACAGTTGGACTCATCATGTCTAACTAACTTACATAAATTACAGTATAAGTTCTTAGGTGTCTTTACATATTTTTGTATCAGGTAGTAGTCCTCAGGTCGGTGTCCTCTGCTTCTACAAATTTCACACCACAGTGCCTGGTTCTGATTCATATTTATTGGGTTTGGTGCACCACTGTTAAGGTATTCTTGAAATAAGGGGTAGTGTTCTCTAGTGTGGCCCTCTCCTTTGCATCCTGTGCACCAAACTTCATGTCGTTGTTCATGTCTCTGCTCTTTTCCATTCTTCATACCTTGTAATTCTAATGTCAAGGTAGCCAATTGGTTCTGGATCTGTATCATCCCATAACTACTTTCTCCAATTGGTGAAGTTTCCAACCTCATTGCAATCTCCAAGGCCTTCGCTTGAGATACAACCTTCTATTGCATTAGTGGTTGTCTGATGTGGGGAAACAACGCAACAATGAACCATTCTTGATGTTGTTACAGAGCTATAACAAAGCTCACTTGGTCCAACAATGTTTTGAATTTTTGGTCTAATTCCCAGACTAATTCAGTAGGTTTCTACTTGATTTATTTCAACTCTGTTATGCACTGTGATTTTGATTTGGGTTTCTTAAACTCTGCTGCAATTGCAGTTTTGATCTCTGCTAGGGTTCTCGGTTGTGTTTGAGAATACTTCATAAACTAGTGCAGCTCTCTGTCTGTAAAATTAGTTATGAGTTGCACTCTCTTTATAGCATCATCTGTCACTTGCTTAACACTCCACACTGCTTTTCATAGAAACCAGTGTTGATCAAGGTATTCCTGACCTATTCCTTTGAATATCGGCAGTTTTATATCATTATCTCTCATTCTTCTTCCGGATTGTGTACTGTTCTGGAACGGAATCCCTGTAAGAAAAGTAGATACAGGCTGCTAGATTGTGCTAGGGACAGTATTCTGTGGAATAGTCCAATTCGTAGTCCTATGAGCACTCGCTCCTGTGGTGTTAGTAGTATTACTGAGCTGTGGGATGGGTTGTGTGACACTTGCAACGGATGGGTTCTGGGCTGATTGATTCTGAGGTATAATACGATGGATTGTGGTTGATAACTGAGTGTTTGTCTTATTGAGATCACATGGAATTTCAGTATCTATTCAGTTTCTAGATGGTGTAGGTTTCTTTTCGTTAGTAGGCTTGTATCTCTTTCTCCTTCTCAAAGTATGGTTTTCTTCGTCAGAATCAATGTATGTGTTCTCTACCATGACAGATTTAGAACTATTGTTGCATTCTTAAAACACCTTTCTCAGCTAAAAGCATTTTAATGTATAGACTGAGGTTTTTTAGGAACTTACCTATGAATCCTTCAAAAAAGTACGCTTTAGCTTGGCTGTAGGACTTCAGCGTGTCTACAACAAATTCGGTCACAAATCCTTCTAATATGCTATCAACCCAGAAGTCAATTGCTCTTGATAGTGGACTGTCGATTGTTTTGAGTTGTTCAGTAAGCTCCAGACTGCACTCTGTAGGTACTCCGCCTTGGGAACAATTCTTTCTTTCTGCTAGGCGCGATATCCACCCGTGTAGCTCGTTTGGAAACGAAGCCCAAAACATTTCGTGGATGTCCCTCCATAAGTATTTGTTTAACCACTGTACGTCAGATAGTCGCGGATGTCTGTTTTCTTTCTTTGCAAAGTCTCTTTCGATCTTATCGCACCAAGCCCAGATTTATTTTTGTTCTGGATGCCAACTGTCGGACATTACTTTTCTGAATACACTATCGTATCGGTGGTCTTAGCGTGGCAACGAAACCATTTTTTGGTCGCAACACTATTCTAGAGGTTTTCCAATGTAGACCCAGGTACTTCGCGGTACGAGATACAAACAAAACCCCTATTTACCGGCCCTTTCGGCAACAAACTCCAAGCAACTTGAAGTCTCACCCGAGGCGAAGTTGAGGGGGTGGTTGCAGAAGTAGGCTTCCACAACCTTGTGATGCAAGTGTTCTCAAATGACTTATGTACATCGCGGTACGAGTTGCGCTCTGCGGTCAATGACTGTGCGGAGTCTCCTACTCTGCATCGAGCATTTTTAGGAACAAGGATATTTGCACCTTCAGTGCATCCCCAAGCCACGCAGTGGGTTTATGAGATCTGATCACGTCTATTCAATTCTTACTCGATAATCCTTAATCATTCATCATTACTTAGCTTGATAAACATCATAACTTATGCAAATATGTGAGATGCGCAGTGCTGTGTACTTTGATATTATGATCCCATCCTTAACAATTAACTGTGTGGTTATCTCATCGATCCATTCATTCAAGACTTATAGGTACTGTACTGTTAATTTTCCTCCATACATGAACTACTTAGCATCTTATTCCATCCTTTCCACAGTGAATACAGATAAGAGTAAACATATAACAGACAATAGTAACTTCATGCATGCACTATAAGTAAATTAGATCATGAATTAATGGCAATCATATGCAACAATCACATAACACAATGGTTTAACATGGTTCACCCCCCCAGATGGAAAGCTACGTCCACAAGAACTGTTGTTTATTTATATTGGAAAGGGTACAACAGTTCTTCGTCTCTGCACTCAGCTGCAAATGCTCTTCTCTTTCTCTCTCAAAATTAGGTCTCTGCACACTTAGCTGCAGAGCCTTTAATTTGCTTTACTCTAACAGATCTCGCAATATTCAATACTAATCAACAAAATGAAGAATTAACCCCTTTCCTTTACAAAATTTCCTTATTTATAGATCAATACCGTAGGTCATGTCCTTGAAGGCATAACCCTTAGGTTTACAAAACTGTCACGGTTTTCCCAAAATCGGACTACTAATATCTGGCAGTGGATCTTTTGTTATATGCGCGCCAACAGGTTGCTTCCTCCTAGTTGTTCCTTCTTTCCTTAGATGACTAGTTTGAGTAGTAGTAGTCTTCTGCCTGTTGTGATTAGTCACCTACCTCCGATCTGCTCCTACCCACTGCTTGGTAGTTATCGATGATCTTTGCCAAAAATAGGTCTTTTGTAACCTAACCAAAATAAATGCCTTCATTCGTCCATGCTCTGCTTAGCTGGATCTCCGTTGACGTGGCACATCATGGCGATTTACTCCTCGCAACACCGACCTTGTAGCTCCTCCGACACTATGTTGTGCACAACTTCGCAGCATACCAAAACTTATCCAAAAATTGTTCAAACTTAACTGTGCTTAGCTCCACAGTTCTCAAAATTCTTCCTGTTCAAAAATGCCCTATCTGGGCCAGACCCAACATCAACAGAAGAGAGTGGGTGTTTGGAAGTTAATGTATCAACAGTAGTGGTGACTTCATGAAAGTGGTCATCTATCACTATGTTGTCAAGCAAATCAACAACTTCCTGAGAACCTTCAGTTACCTCTTGTATGACAGGAACAGGAGAAAGTCTTTCATCTTCAGCATCATTTTCCTCAATGTTCAATGTAGGTATTTGAGATGCATGGATTTGAATCTTCTACCTCTTTGATGGAGTAACTGCAGCAATTACTTGATTATCAATTATTGAAGTCATTTGTGCCAACTCTTTCTTCATCTCATCAACTGATTGAATTAAAATCTTCTTGGCCTGTTAGACATCCTCCACAAGGCCCTTGGCTTTTCCTCCATTTGTATATGTCAACATTAAAGGATTACTTTCTTTTTTCGCATCTTTCTCTTCTCTATCCTTTCTGGCCTGCTCTTGGAGTTGTAGTTCCATTTTCCTGTAACTCAAAAACTTAGCCTTGAGTTCCTGTTGGTATTGAAGAATGAAACTTTGTTCTTCTTTGGTTTTAGCCCTAACCAGGACTTCAGAAAACATATTTTCTCCCTGGTAAATGGAATCATCGGGGAAGCTTCATGCACATAGGTGGTCTTCATGTGTTCTTGGGAAAAGTGAGCAGCTAGGAATGCTTTGGGATCATGCATCCTTTTGGGAGCTTGTCCTCGCTTTAAAGAAATGATCTTCTTTCTCGATGTTGCGGCATTTTTTGAATTCTGGATAACCAGAGGCCCAAGGTTCAAAGGAAATTTTGGCCATCCTTTTATTTTAGGCCCACTTAGATTTAGGTATACTCCATCTTGGACAGTTTGGAAAGCTATTTCTTCAAGCAAAAGTTTGTTTGGGACTATCCTTGGCAGCAAATGCACTGTGCTACTTCCCCAAACTCTGATATAGGAGAAATATTCTCCCACATACCAGTCACCAATTGTGGGGATGAGGGTTTTGGAATTAGGAGAGAAGGTAGGTGCATCTTCCCTAAATATCTGGTGATAAATAGTTCCAAAGAAGTGATCACAAATATCATATAACAGAGGCACATAGTTGTTTTCCCACAGTGCTGAACAATATATGTGGATTGGAGGAGTTGTCAGGGTCCAATTCCATCGCATGAAAGGGTACTGGAATTCTGAGAAAAACACATCAATTACATAGGCTGAGTAAAATAAAGGAGGCTTCCTTGAAGCTGATGACTTCTGATAACGCTCAATGGATGTCTTTAAATCAACTAACAGAATTGAAGCCCAATTGAATGACTCCCCGGTTTTGAGGATGTGATGGGCCACAAGTGCCCATTCGACTTTTAACATAGAACAATTAGGTAGACCGTACAGCATGGAAAACATGGCTTCCAGTAGGTAAAATGGTTCCTTAAACCATGAGACAAGGTATGAATTACCGGCTCTGGGTATAAATTTGGTCGGGTTATTCATCCATGACTTTATCATCTTGTCAAATTTGTACCCGGTATTGAATGAGTCTAGAAAAGTATCATTAAGAAGTTGGGTAGCCAGCTTAAGGGCATAATCTCTAATGAAAACTTCAGGGAGAAAAGAGACCATTTGGGACCCTGCGCTATTGTTAAAGGAACGGTCTTTAGGGTTCATGTGGTCAATTATCCACTTGACTGCATCAGTGTACGGGAGGATGCTAGTCTAGCAACTATGGCATGTAACTGGGAATCTATGATTCTTTCATAAATGGACTGGTTTTCTTGGATCTCCGACAAGTCATCGTTATAAAAAATGGCATAAACTCAAGACTAGCCTATCTAATAGGTTTATGAGACCTTGTCACTTGTATCGACAAGGATGAAAAAGTTGGGGTCTTTGTTTATGGGGTCGTTCTGGGATGTTTTAGAACAGGTAACTCTTGACATGGCGAAGGACTAGTAAATAAAAATAAACCAATCAACAACATCTTGAATATTAACGAGAATCCTCAAACAACCAATGAGAAAAGACAGTAAACCAACCTGTGCTGACGAAAATAGAAAGAAAACATCCCTGGTAAAACTCCGCAGTGAAAAATCCTTGACACAGGTAATTCTTGAATTTGAAAAACGATAAAAGAAAATAGAAAATTCTACATATTTAACAATTTCGCCGGATGAAATCTGGATCGTAGGATTAAAATGAATCAACGGTTAAAATTTAGCAATGATTGCAGAAAAAGAGTTGCGGGAGTTTATTTTAGCAAATATGTACATACTTTCCGCAATCCGCAATGTCGATTGCGGGTTGTGGAAATACAACTCAAAATTATAAAAAAACAAAGATTTCCGCAATCCGCAATTGCAGGTTGATGGTTCGCAAACAACAAAATTTTAAAACGATGACCCTTCTGTAATCCGCAATCTGCATTGCGGGTTGCAGGTTGCAGAAAGACAAATGCGATTTTATTTATGAAACTCCTTCCGCAATTGCGGGTTGCGGGTTGCAGAAATAACAAAACCAAATTATTCAAAATATCATTTCCGCATTTGCAATCCGCATTGCAGGTTGCGGTAAGAAAATATTTCAATTCTGAAAACCAAGAATCCGCAATCCACACTGCGGATTGCGGATTGTGAGTTGCGGAAAGGACAAACTTTGTAGAAAATTCGTGCTCTCCGCAACTCACAAAACACAAAAAAATCAATGAATTTTTCGAAGGAAAAATTGTTAACTAAATCAAATCATGTCAAAGAAATAAAATGCATGATCAATCTTGATGAAACCCCAAAGTGAGTAAAAAATTCAAACCTTACCTTTGCAAGTAAAATATTGGGGCTCCCATGTCTAACAAAACATGAGATCTATTTTGCCTACAACAAATGGCAACTGGTTGGGCGAATCAGTTATCTTTGTAAATTAATCCTCAGTTATGAGAGAGGTCTATCAGCATGAAAGATGTCTCATCCTGTAACTTTCAAAATGTTTCCATCAAATTACAACCAAATAGCAGAGTTAAATCTCATAATTGATATATTCCCATCAAAATCAATTAGTGATCATGCCTATTTGAAAGGAAGTCTAGAAGTAAAGAAGCAATCCTCAACAATTATGCAAACATAGAATGGCAGTTCATGATAAACCTTAGAACAAAATTATAGACATTCTGGATCACCAAGTCATGAGTCACCTTGACTTATTTAACATTAGTTAATGATACTACAGATGCAATACTTAAAATATGTACACTCTTTCCTTCTTCTTCTTCTTCTTCTTTTTTTTTTGAATAAAGATATACAAATAAGGCTTTGTTGAAACAATGCCATTACCCTGACTTGGTAATCATGTTTTGGGAATGCCATTCACAAACCTCACATGGAATTTGAACAAGCCAGCTCTGTAAGGAGACTCCTTGTCTTTTAGCTTTTGACACTAAAAGTGACTATCATGGATTGGTAACCATATGATGATAATTTCAGTCCAACATAAAGTTCATGATCATGGTAGGGATGGCTTGTGATAAGACCCCCCTTGTCCTTGAATGCAACAAGGTACTTTATGAAAAGGGAAAAAAATTATTGATGTGTAAATCACAAGACACTACCATGGATTGGTGACCATCTTACAGTAGTGTTACTCACTGATGCTCTTGGATCATGAATGGACCGACCTGTGATAGAATATTCCACCTTCCAGCAGTAGCTAAAAGTCACCTCCCAAGCTTGGTGACCTCGTGTGGAGATGTCATTACACTGAGCATCTATGAATGTAATGGGTTGGCTTTTGATAAGACCCCCATATTGTAATTAATAGTTTTTAGAATGTATTTTAATTTTCAAGGCAATCAGAATGGGATCCAGGGCAGCTAAAATTTGATCAGGCTATAAGGGTTTGCTTCCAGTCACTAATGAAACACAAGGTAAGAAAAACCAAGTCACTTCTAAAACTTCAATTAAAAAATAAAACACTTATAAAGATAATGATTAAGATTTGGGAAAATACCAATTAAGGCTTTGCAAAATAATGGCTATTAAATTTCATGAAATAGATTTTCAGATATGGGCTAAATAAAGTAAAACTGACATAACTACATCAAAGCTTTAGACTGTATTGATCTGAGACACACTGATAAGCAACCTATACCAAATGTGTGGACATTATTATGAATGAAAAAAAAAAATTGCAGAAGGAAAACAATGAAGCGAATATTTATTCATTCACACAATAAATATTACCAGAACACCTGGAATATTAGATAAGCCATTAATGGGCCAAAATATATATTGATAATTGAATAGATAAAGGATGATAATAGATTGCAATGATGGCCCGCCTTAAATATGGCTTGGGCACTTGATATGAAAGGTCATGTCTATTAATTAATTTTACTAATGTCTATTAATTATTATCTAATTTATATTCATTACATTGCCACTCTCTTAGAAAGGCATTGTCCCCAAAGCCTTAGAATGTTTCTACATCATTTTCAGTGGTGTCGTCGCTGACGAAACATGTCAATATGAATTGCTAAGAGTCAAGCATAAATTTTGGTATGTGGACACATCAATCCATCCCAAATTGACTTGTTGTGGACTATTGGGAGTCCATATTGATCTATTGTTAGGAACTTTGATCATATTAGTCCCATTATCTTTCGACATTTCCCACTTTTTAGAATATCGGTTTTATGGTTGGGGTGTTGATAGGGAATTTTCACAATGTTGTTTTCTTTTATGAGTGTCGTCTTTTGAGCATTGATCTGAGTTGGAAGTTGTATTTTTGTCCCTTAAGGTTTAGAGGTTTTGTTCTGTATCTTTTCCAACTTGTTTTCTAACTAGATGTTATCATTTTGAAACTTCTTAATCAATTCTTCTTGCGATTTTATGTCATCTTCAGACTTCTTAAGTTGTTTCCGGAAGATCTTCTTTATGATTTCTGATGCAGCTATTTTCTTCCAGCTTGTCTAGAATTTTTCCTTCAATGTCTTCCATAGATTGTTCCGTCTTTCGACTATTTTTCAACTTCTTAATTTTTGTGACTAGTGTCTTGTAATGATTTCTTAATCTGAAAATTTCTTCGGAATTGTTGGATAGTGTTTTATTGCTCTTTGAGATCTCTAGCTTGTGTTCCTTTTTAGAGTCGTCATTTTGCTGTTGAATAATTTTTATCTGTTGTTGACATTGGTCAACCTTTGATTCTTGACCTTCTAATTTTTGTCATATGTGTTAGTTCTTCATCTTTGTCGCTAACAATTTTGCTCAAGTGTATCATTTCTGCTTTGTAACCGTTTATTTCTTTCTTTATATCTTGATTTTTCAATCTCTCATTGAAATTGTTTTCGTCTTTCAATTCCTCGATTTGCACACATAATTTTTCTGTATGCTTTTTCTAGTCGGAAATTTTTTGTTCCTTGAGATCTTTTTGAATCTCATGTATTTTAATCATTATTTCTGATTTTTTATTCTTGACGTGTAAATCTTTGTTGTCTCTTCGATAATGCTTTAACTGGGCTTCTAATTTCTCTATTTGTAATCGCAAATCGTCTTCCATGGTTTCTAACTCAATCGATGCTAGATGCTTGTTCTAGACTATAGATGGTCTCTGAATTTTTTTATTTTGTCTTCCTTTGCCTACTTTGGTACTAATTGGTCTTCGATTTCTTCAATGATAATTGGTCTTCCTTTGATTTCTTCAGCAATAGATAGTCTTCGACTTCTTTGACCAAGGAGTCTTTCTTTGACTTTGACTCCTTGTCTTCTTGATGATAATTAGTCTTTGTTGATTTAATTTATTTGAAAATAGTGAGTCTCGTCTTCTTTGATTTTGTCATCTTCTTATTAGGTTAAATAACCTTTCTTTCTTCTTTTCAAAAATTAATTATTATTTCAATAAAATAATTATTATTTTTACTTTAACTCCTTTCGACTTTTATTTTTGGTCCTCTTTATTTTCCAAAAAGAAGTCTTTTTTTTCTTTTTTTTTAAGAAAAATTTAAATAATTATTATTATTAACAACAATAATAATATCATTTATATATAAAAAAATTTAAATAATAAAAAAATTATTATTATGTATATATATATATATATATATTTATTTGTTATAATATAATTTTTAATATAATAATATTATATTATATTAAAAATAATATAATTTTTTTGGTTTGCTTTGGTTTGTGCAGGGTGGAAGAGGCGACGGTGGTGGTGGTGGTGGCAACGAGGAGGGAAGAGTGCGGGGGAAAGAAACGCAATAGGAGGGTGTGTCGGCGTGGTGGGGGAGGAGTCTGCGCGGGAAGAGGGAAGAGGATATGGGAGGGCGCAGGGATGGAGGAGTCTGCGCGGGGAGAGGGGGAAGGAGATGGGAGGGTGCAGGGATGGAGGAGTCCGTGTGGGAGATGAATGGAGGAATGGGAGGGAGAGAAGGAGGAGGAGACGGGAGGGAGAAAGGATGGGGGAGCATGCATGGGATATGGATGGAAGATTGGAAAGGGAGAGAGGGAGGAGTCCGAAGCCGAGGCAAGTAAGACCCATGTGGAAGTTTTCCATGGGTGGTGGGAGGGCGCACAATAGGGAGGGAGGGTGCGCAGCAGGGAGGGAGGGCGCACAACAGGGATGGACAGGCGCGGTCTTGAGTGTGGGAGGATGTGGATGGAGTGGAGGGTTGTCGATGGGAGTTGGAGCAGGCGTAGGCCACATCGAGGTAGAAGGAGTTGATGGAATGGAGGGCGTGTAGAATACGCAACAGGGTTGAAGCATGTAGGGAGAGAAAGGAGGGACTGGAGCACGGGAGTCGAGGGGGATGGAGTTAGATGGGAGGTGGAGGTCTGTGAGGAGGCAGGAGGGAATGCTTGAGTGTTGGGAGGAAGCTCTGTGTGGGGGTAGGCGAGATGGTGAAGGTTAGAGGGAGATGGGGATATGCTCAACATTGAATGGATAAAATCCAATCTCGGTCAAAGACTGATAACTTTGAGAAACTCCGAAACCTATCAGACAAAGTCTGAAATTTTTTGGCCAAAAGTCAGATTAGCCAACGAGGCTCTGATACCAAATGAAGCGAATATTTATTCGTTCACGCAATAAATATTACCAGAACACCTGGAATATTAGATAAGCCATTAATGGGACAAAATATATATTGATAATTGAATAGATAAAGGATGATAATAGATTACAATGATGGCCCACCTTAAATATGGCTTGGGCACTTGATATGAAACGTCATGTCTTTTAATTAATTTTAATAATTCCTATTAATTATTGTCTAATTTATATTTGTTACAAACAAACAAAGAAAATAAGAAAAAGAAAAAAAACACACCATGCTTATGTATAGGCAAAGCAAGTGCTCCTCTAAACAAAATACTTTTTGAGCAACTGGACATTCACTGGATAGGTTTCTAAGATACCTTCCAATGTCTGCAACCGGACAGTACTAGGACCAAGCTTTTCTATAATAATGAATGGTTCCAGCCATAAGCATTGGAATTTGGTGTACTCATTCTTGTCTTTTTGCTGCTTATCCCACTTTAACACCAAATCCCCCACAGTAAACTCCCTATCATATGAGGACTTCTCATCAAACCACCTCTTTACTAGCTGTTGGTGCTAATATAGCTTGTTCTTAGACTTTTCCCTATTATCTTCCAGCGTTAGTAATGTATCAATCCTTTGCTGGAGTGGGGAAGAATCATCCGGCTCTTGTATTGACTATGCTAACTGTAGTGAAAGAATCATAAGGTTGGATGGAAATATGGCTTCCTTACCGTAGACAAAATAGTAAGGGGAGTTTCCTATGGCTTCTTTTGGGGTGACACAGTCTACCCAAAGAGCATTGTATAGTTGGGTATGCCAATCTTTATGGTGAGTATCTATTGTCTTCTTTAATATATTAATCAGGTTTTTGTTGGAAGACTCAACTAATCCATTCCCTTGTGGATAGTAATTGGAAAAATACTCCAGTTTTATCCCTTTTTCAAGGGCATTCTGTGTTAAGTTGATCGAGGATAAATAAGATGCATTGTCAAACACTAAGAACTCATGTGCACCAAACCTAGTGACTATTTAGCTTTCAAGGAAGGATATCACTTGGTTTGTGTTGGCTTGTCTGAGAGGGACTGCCTCTACCCATCTGGTAAAGTAATATGTGGTTGTTAAGATGTACTTGTGCTGTAAGGAGGAACATGGGTTGATAGGTCCAACAAAATCCAGGACCCATTGTTGAAATGGAAATTGGACTATAACCGCCTGCAGGGGAAATGCAGGCTTCTTCATTTTTCCAGCACACTTTTGACATACTTCACATTTCCTGACATAAGAATACACATATTTGAATAAGGTAGGCCAGTAGTATCCTTCCCTCAAGATCTTATGTGCAGTAGTTTCTCCTGAGAATTGTCCACCTGTAGGTCCTGGATGAAATTCCAAAAGAATATTATCAGTTTCAGCTTTCTCTAAACATCTAAGAAATACATCATCATAGTTTTTCCTAAACAGTACACCATCAATAAACTGATATGGTGTATATTTTAACCTTAAATCTCTACAATTTTTTAAAGTCGAGGGTTTCAGGAGAAAACCCACGGGTCAATAAAAACTTGATGTCATCATACCATTTTGATGTTTGAGTTGTTATGACATTAACAGAATCTGTCGATGTACTTTTCTCTTGTTCCCACTCAATCTGTTGTTGTACAGGATCATTTGATTGAGTAGTGAGCAAGCACAAGCCTTGGCCTTTCACAATATTTGCTAGTCTGATCTCCAGATCATACTCTTGCCGAGCTATCATCCAGTGAGCTCTCTTTTCACCGAGCTCCTTATGAACTAGAACATTTCTGATAGCTTCATAGGGGACAATGACTTTCGTCCGAGATTTCAATAAATATGGTCTAAAATGTTTTATCGATCTGTAGACCGCGTAAGCTTGTTTATCTATCTAGGAGTAGTTTATTTTGGCCCCTTTGAATGTGGAGCTCATGAATGAAATTAGGATTTCGACATCATCTGGATGTTTATGTGTAATAACAACTGCATAAGAGAAGTCAGTAACAAATATGTATAAAATAAAATCCTTTTTGAATTCTAGAGACATCAAAGAGGGGGCTTCTGCAATGGCCTTCTAAATTTCAGCAAAGGCATTCCTTTGTTCATCAGACCACTTAAACTAGGCATCGTTCTTAATCAATTGTTAAAATGGTTTGACAATTTGTGCCAAATTCGAGACAAATCTCTTAACAACATTTTTTATAACTAAAAAATATTGCATGGCTTTACGCGAACTGGGTAGGCCGATCTTTGCAATAGCTTATGTGCATTCTGGTTTAATGATCATGCCGTGCTTTGAAACAATGAAACCTAACAACTTACCTTCAGTGACTGCAAAGATAGATTTCTTCGGTTTCAATGAAATTTTGTATCTCCTGCAGCGCTCGAACACCTATTTAAGAGCAGACAACTGTTCATGTTTTTTTTAGAATAAATAGTGATATCATCTAAATAAATAACAACTAAATTATGTATCAATCCCCTGAAAGCTATGTCCATATCTCTCTAGAACGTAGCACTTGCATTTATCATCCCAAAAGGCATTTGCCGGTAGGAAAAAGTTCCCCAAGGGGTCCTGAAAGATTTTTTTAATTGATCAGTAGGAGCAACTATGACTTGGTTATATCCTGAGAAGCCATCAAGGAGAGAAAACATCTCAACACCTGCAACCTTTTGTAAAATTTGTTCCATGGGAGGAACAAGGTAATTTTCCTTTTCACAAGCTTTGTTTAGGTTCCTGAAATCAATACACAATCTAATCTCCCCATTCTTCTTTCGAATAGGTACCAGGTTTGCAATCCACTGTGTATGTCTGACAGGAAAAAAAATCCTTGCTACCAGCAGTTTCTCAATCTTTTTTTTGACAGAGGGTTCCAGGCTAGGATGCATCTTCCTTAACTTTTGTTGATAAGGCTTTACATCGGGTTTCATTGGTATATTATGATGCATGATGTTGGTATCAAATGTTTTGATCTCATCATATGTCTAGGAGAACACATCTCTGAACTCTTTGCACAGTTTAATAAAATATCTCTTCTCCTCAGGAGAGCAGTCAACCCCTAGATTGATTAACCAAGGATTTTGTTCAGTTCCTAAATTGGCAGGCTCATAGTTGAGGGAGGAACTCTGGGATTTGCAGTTTGTCTTATTCTTGAACTTATCTTGCAGATCATAATATTTTTTTAGATTGATTACAGATTTAGGAATGAGATTGGAAGGATAGGTGGGGTCAAATAAAGACTTCTCATGCTTAGCCTCATCAATTGCTACATCTTGGAAAGTGTCTTGGGATGTAAGAAATTATAAGATCTGTTGGTCATCATCAAACACCTTCTAGCTAGTAACATTATCAATAATAGAAGGTCTGTACATAATTTCAATGGAAAAGGTGTTATGAGACAAACCTTCTAGAGGAATCAACCTAGATGCAGTATTAGCCAACAAGTCTACATCAAAATTCTGGGACCTAGGGACTGACTTGATATTAAATGCACACAAAAAGAATTAGTGAGATCTCTAACAAGTTTCTGGTAGTTAATCAAATGAGGAGATAAGCAATGGATTTTATTTTTCACATGTTTTGCTATAATCTCAAAATCTCCATAACATTCAATGATCTGAGAACCCAAGTCAATTTCCTTCCTTAGTCCTTGAACGGAGGCCTCATACTCGACAATGTTGTTGGTACACTCAAATTCAATCCTGCAAGCAATCATAACTTTGGTCCCTTTTGGGTCAATTAAGACACATCCTGCACCAGCTCCATCTTTAGATCTAGAGCCATCAAAAAACAAATTCCATGCATTTGGATCTATCCTAAAATTAGTATTTACATTATATACATTATGAACAATTGAACCTGAGAATGGTGCAGAAGTAAGATTAACAATCTGGGATTGGTTTTGAGCATTCTCAGCAGGGATACATCCATAGGAAAAACCCCAAAGAATGTGTCAAAATTATAGTGTTCTATATGTGAGCTAAAATATGTAGCAGGCTCACAAGAATCATTCAAATCAGTCACAATTTGTTTCATGTATGGTTCTCTACTGATTTTGATTTTGTTATGCCTTACATTATAGGGAAGCCACAAATGGGACCAGTTAGTGGAAAAATAGACTTTCAGATTCTCTGACCAATCCCTGCTCAGCCACATTCCATAAGTCTCGGGGATATCAGCCACAATTATATTGATAGTCTGGTGGAGTCTAGGATTAGCAGACAATGTAAGAAGAACATTCTTCATTTCTCCCACTACCCTAACTTTGGATCTATCTAGTTTAACTATTTGGGTAGGACAAGTCTCCTAGTAAGCATTCAGTTTTTTACGGACAGAAAAAGGCATCACATTAGATGAATCCCCTGAATCTAGCATACATTTATGAACATTCCTATTAAAAATCTCAAAAGTGAGCAAGAAAGGAGGTGTTTTCTTACCAGGAGTATTTTGGCCACTCGTTCTAGGATATGTCTCTAAATTATTGTTCTGAACCTCCCTGGTTTTGTTGACAATCATGCTTTTAGGAAGACTGTCTCTCATGGAAGGGATTTTCAAAAGCTCAAAAAGAGATGTGTTGGCTTTCACCCGTTTCAAGTCATCAGTTAAGCTATACTCAATGTCAGGAATGAGAGTTTCTTTTTGTGTTGATATTTTGCTTCTGTTTGGGGTGGGTGTGGAAGTGGAAGCTTCTTGTGTATACTATTAGTATATCTCATCATTCAATATGTACTTTGCATGCACTTTTCATGCATCTGCATGCAGCCCAGCCACCGGTTTGATGCCTCTAGCACCTAGTCCCTAGTCTTCCAGCACCCGAGAGCTTCCTTCCACTCAGTTTTATCCCTCCTAGTTCTTAGTGCACCCAGCATGCACCTACCACTTGAGAGGGGCGCCTTTGCTCACCTACCAGTCTAGTTCACTTTAGTTAGCTAGTTGTCTTTCCTTGATTTGAGGCTAGAATGACTCCTAACTACTGTTATCACTCCGAATGACCTTCGATGAGACTTGACTACCTATTCTGAGTCCAGTTAACTCTTCATATGCCCTCCATTGATCCTCCTTCCCTACATTAGTGCCATTACCATCAGTTACACTCATTACACTCAGTTAGACTCAGTTTGACACTTGACTGACAGTTACTTGTGCATTGATGACCACCACTGATTGATGATGAGGAATCCTAGTTGGAGCCAAGCTATTCCATGCAGTATATTCAAATAACCTCCTTGGATAATTCGAATGGCTCATTCATTGTGATAGTATTGTATTGTATTTTCACTATTCTGAGTTATAGAGCACTGATGCATCTCTCTTGCACAATTTTTACTCCAATTTGTTTTACATCATTGTGATTGATTTACTTGTTCAATAGATCTGTTGTGACTAATTTTACATGGTATCAGAGCCATGGTAGGGACAAGACTTCTTTTCTGTAGGTGTTCTACATGAAGATTGAGCAATTTTTTCTCACTTTGCAGCAGTTTTCTGCAGTTGCAGCACTTTCTACAGTTGCAGTTATTACTCCATAATGGTTCTTGTTTGCTTGTGATTTGCAGGTTTCTTAATTCCTCCCTTTGCATTCGCTATTGTAGAGATGGAATATTCTTCTTCACAAAATCTTCTTACTCCATTCAACTATGATGAATTGAAACCAAAGCTGATTGCATGCTTGAAGAGACAATGTCTCTTTGATATGTGTATTGGTATTACAAGAGATTTTGTTTCCGATGAAGAGGAGAATGATTGGCTTAATGGTTGTGACAGAGATTTTGGGACAATATGTCTTGCTATGTCTCCTTGTATGTGCTACCTCAGTACTACTACTGAAAATCCAAGTGATCTATGGGCCCAACTCAATAGAGAATTTGGAAAGCGGGAAGAAGAGGATCATGTTAGCCTTTTGGAGAACAAGCTCAGTGAGATATCCTTATGTGCTCTCTCTGATTATTTCTTGGCATCATCCATTGTTCAATATGAAGAAGAAACTGTAGATTTAACACTCATTCTCTCAAAGTCTTCTATTTTGAATTTTGAGCAAGATAAACCAGCTCATACTCTAGATTTCGAAGAGGTTCTTGAATCCTCTCTTTCACATGAGTTTTCCAGCATGCAGAATAATGATCTACTTGATGTTTTGGAGGTAAAATCTGATTTTGGAGGTGAAGCATTTGTCCTCCTTGATTGCATGCCTCCTATAAACTTTTTTTCTATCATTTGCATAATTTCTCAGAGTTTTACTGAAGATGAAGAGCACTACCATTCGCTTGAGTTCAATTCTCATGCAATTTTTGCTAATTCTGGTTTTGATCTCACCCCTGTTGCTTCAAAGGAGATCTCAAGAAACCATTTGTCAAATCTTGGAGCTGATTTAACTTCCACTGATAAGAATTTCAAGTTTCAAGATCTATTTGATCTTATTGGTGTTATTCCTACCTCACTTGGTTCAAATCACAGGTTCTAGGATCATCCTCATATTTTCATATTTGTTCTCACCATTTTCGGTGTGAAGAGAAAGTTCATAAAGTCTCCACATTCGCTTGTATCCACTGATGGATAATTCAAGCACATGTTTTTGGAGCATGATCCATTTGCTCCCAAGATTAAGATATTTCCATACATATCTACTTGAGTTTGGGGAAGTTAAATCTTTTGGTGTGTTACAGTCCATTTTGAGGGGGGGGTTTTCCCATGAGGTTTTCTCCATTTCCTCGTTTCATCGATTGTTCTTTATTTGGATTATTATTGTATTGGGGTGACCTTTGGTCTCAGTAACCAAGGACCTACATTTTATTTTTTGAGAAGGGGTGTTAGGATATCTCATCATTCAGTATGTACTTTGCATGCACTTTGCATGCATCCACATGCATCCCAGTCACCACTTTGATGCCTCCAGCACCTAGTCCCTAGTCCACCAACACTCGAGAGCTTCCTTCCACTCAGTTTTATCCCTCATAGTGCTTAGTTCCCCCAGCATGCACCTACCACTTGAGAGGGGCACCGTTTCTCACCTACCAATCCAGTTCACTTCAGTTAGCTAGTTGTCTTTCCTTGATTTGAGGCTAGACTGACTCCTAACTGTTGTTATCACTCCGAATGACCTCCGATGAGACTTGACTACCTATTCTGAGTCGATTTAACTCCTCATGCACCCTCCACTGAGCCTCCTTCCCTACATTAGTGTCATTACCATCAGTTACACTCATTACACTCAGTTAGACCTAGTTTGACACCTGGCTGATAGTTACTTGTGCATTGATGACCACCATTGATTGATGATGAGGACTCCTAGTTGGAGCCAAGCTATTCCATGTAGTATATTCGAATAACCTCCTTGGCTAATTCGAATTTTTCATTCATTGTGATAGTATTGTATTGTATTTTCACTATTCTGAGTTATAGAGCACTGATGCATCTCTCTTGGAAAGTTTTTACTCAAATTTGTTTTACATCATTCTGATTGATTTACTTGTTCAATAGATCTACTGTGACTAATTTTACATAGACTATCGTTTGCTTCGTGTATTATAAGAATTCTCAACATTAAACATAGTTTCAAGCTCATCTTCCTCTTTTGCCATAGGGAGCTCTAAAACGCAATTGAGAGTCTTTACTTGCTAGTCCTCTCCTTCATCTAGTGGTTCAGGATCTTGATTCTCTTGTGGATTTTCATCAGGGTGATCAGGAGAATTGTGAGATTCTGAAACCAAAGCTTTAAAAATTGAAATAAGTTCTTCAAATTTTAATCCCTCATCTGGATTAGGTAGGACTTGGTTCTATGGGGGTTGATAAGGTCTTCTGAAAGGTTGTCGATTGAATCTCCTGTTGTTAGTTTGGTTCTCAGTGTTGCTCTTTTTGAAGTCTACCATTTCATTTGATATATTTTGAAGAAATATTTTGATGTCATTCATTTCAAAAGGATACTTGTTTTGCACTGTAGGTTTTGGAGGGTTTTCTGGTTTCTTACGGGAAGTAGAGGGTTGTTCAACTGAAGTATCAGGATTATCTTTTAAGCAAAACATGTCCTTCTCCACGTGGATGGATTCAGCAAAAGCCTCCTGCAAGTTATCTCTTCGTGCTCGTTTGACCCACATAGAAGAGGGGATAAGTAAACCTTTAATGCAATAGGAAACCAAAAGTTCTTCAGCGGGAAGAACAGTGGTAGGGATTCTATTCTTTAAGTATGAGAACCTTTGGTTATAGTATTTAACCCTTTCCTTGCCTTTAATCTTCATTGAAGACAAAACTATGACCAAGTATTCTGGAGTTTTGTCATCTCCAAATTTTTGCATAAGGAGTTTTTCAACTTCATCCCAGGAAGAGATAGATCGGGCCTCTAGGGAAAAGTACCAAGTGGATGCTTTTCCCTCAAAGGTGTACGGGAACAATCTACAAACTACATCCTCGTGTATGACACTCCTAAGTCTAATGGCCTGCATGAAATTTTTAAAGTGGTCTAGTGCACGTGATTTATCAACAGGGTTAAACTTAGGGAGCCATTTTTTAGGGCTCTTAGGGAGTCTATGTTGTTCTCCTACAATGAATACAACACCCTGATCCAGCCAGGTTTTGTTTCCACCTTCTGCCATGGGTATATCCTCTAAGAATGAACTGGATGATGACTCAGTATCTGATGACTCGTAAGATGGGGAAGATGATGATGAAGGAGGTGTTGGTGGTGGTCCACCTATTGTAACTTTGGGTTGATATTGTTCTGTTTCTCCGAATAATGAATCGAGGTTAAAATCAGGAAATAGTTGGTGGCGGGGTGAATTGTGGTGTTCAGTATTTTGGTCACCTGAATTTTGATTATCTTGATTATTAGTATGCGGGTCAGTGATCTGATGGTGTTGAATTGTTGCTAGTCCAAGATTATGATCTTCTGTGATCCTTTGTTGTAATCAAGCAACATTATTGGAAAAACCTTTCAATAATTGTTCAAGTGTGAGGGGGGCTTTCGTGGGTGATATAAAAACAATTTCATCCCTTCTAGTTTCTTGCCCTATCACAGGGGTAGGAGGTATTAAAATTGTGTCTTGAGTTGGTTTTTCTATAGATGTAGATGCATGTGTGTGGCTACTCGTAACAACTGGTATTCATGCTCGAGGGGGTCTACTAGTGTTTTGTCTAGGCATGACTAGTCATGGCCCTCCTTCTAGCACCATTTGTTGAAGCCCCAGGTATGTAGGTGCTAGAATGTTGTCCACGGCTAGCAACAGAGGGTGAAAACGCAATGTGAAAGATTCAAACAACTATACGCAAGAGCAGTTCTATCCCCAGACTATTTGGTATAGTTAACTCTCGTGGATATAAAGGCCTCTACTAGCACTTAAGTGGTTTGATATTGAAAGGATCTGTCTTCCCATGAGGGAAGATCGAAATTGTTCTATCTCTAGAAGTGAGTTTGCTTTAAAGGAAATCTAAGCTAAGTTAGATTTGACTTAAAGAAGTGTGCTTTGGTATGCAGGATAACCTAATCTGGAAATTAATAAGTGTTCTTCCAATTGAAAAACATGTGAAATGGATCTTAACTTATTAGCTTAAAACACAGTCAGATAATGAAAATTAAATGATTGTAACTTAAGGTTTGAAGCACATGCACGATTATCTTGTTATATCATGCTAATTGAAAATTTAACATTAACTTAATAATATATGTTAATCATTTGCATAAATAGATAAATGTTTTAAATAAATAAATTCATTTATGACATAAGACACACAGATCATAAGTTAAGACAAATCTAAACTGCATACCAATGAATTAATGATAATTGCAAAATCAAACATTGCTCATTCAATGATTAAGGTGAAAAAAATCAGATATCATCAAATAAATTTGACAACAGACAAAGAAGATGCCAAAAGAAACTAACTTTGATTCATCATGTTTGCAATAAATTACAAGATCTCAAGTGAAATAGCATTTATCCAGTCCTTCTATGGCGATTTTTGTTATACCTCAATATTACACATTTCGTATTAGTGTCGCATCCTTGTACTAGTGACCTAAACGACAGTTTCCCTTAAAGATCATCTGAACATCCAGAGTGAAAACCATTGACTGAATACTGAAAGCAAAACCTTTTTCTGCCATCTTCCAGCCCAACTTAGCCCTGTTTGTGAGCACTGCCGCTCCTTGCACATCTACAAGGGCGCGGTAGTTAGCACTACCGCGCGTTGCTCCTTCTCTGGGGCGCGGTACTACCGCGTTATGCTCAGTTATAGGGGCGCGGTAGTCTGAAATTAGCCTTTTTTGCCTTGGATTTTGGGATTTCGACCTTCGAGGAGATTTTGTTGGGATTACCACCTTTGGTTCGATCCTAACTCCTTCTTTGTTTAGCTGGCCTGATCCACTAAACCCTCCATAGATCCACACTTCTCTCTTGTTGGTTAGCCTTCCCATGTGCTATAAGAGAGAAGCTTTCCATGGGCCAAAGGGGGGGACTTTTGGGGCATCAAACCTATGATCTTTAGACTGCTGCAGAGATAGCTAGAGGAAGCACTTGGAGCTGGAGGATTGGCTTGGACATCAAGCAACCTTTGTAAGTACTCTTCAAGTTGATAATAAAGATAACTTGTCTTGTTTTCCCAAATCATTTGTGTTAATTCTGTTTTAATGATATGATTTGTATCTTTCATAGATTTAGATCCTAACTCATGTTTTCAGATTGCTAGAGAATAGTACATGCTTGTGTTTTGGTTCCATTGTTAACAGGTTTACTTGTGAGGACTTGGAACTTGGAGCAAATATCAAAGACAAGCACTTGGACATAAGGTCAGTTAAACTCCTTCTATTCTCTCCAACATTTTAATTCTGAGATGTTTGTTAGATCTAGGGATTCAAGGTTGCATTTGTTTTGTCTGTTCTTAGCCTAGAGTTAGTTAAAGTCTACTTTAGCCTAAGGGAATTTTGACTTATCCGTAGGGCAGAATTCCACATAACAAGAATGGCGACTCCGCTGGGGATTTTGAATCCATTTTTTTTGTTTGTGAAGTTTGCTTTCAATTTCACTTATTGATTGTAAGAATTGGGTTCTTTTACCCCCATTCACTTCCTTGTTCTCTGCATTAGATTTCTGTTACAGATCAGTAAGTCCTCTGGGTTGGCAAACCCTTGAAAAGTCAAAATATTTTCTCAAACTTCCGCCTCTTTCCCTCTGTTAACACAGTGCCGCGCCCTCATAACCACTTCCAGCGCGGTACTTACACAGTGCCGCGACCTAGGCCTTAATACCAGAGCGACAGTTGCACAGTGCCGCGCTTCAGTCAGGCTATAGCCCGCGGTAGTTCCTGGAAAGTGTGTTCATTTGGTTTGTTTGGTTATTTTTGGGTCTTTTCGAGATTTGGATCCATGTTGGCCTTTTGAGTAAATACTAGTGTTTTGCTTGCATTTTTAAGCGAAATGGGTTCTATTTTTGAATCGTGCATCGTGCATCCTGCATGGGGGGCCATGAATCGTGCATCCTACAGTCGTTTTGACCCATATTAAGGTTTTGAGTCATTTTTGGTTTGGTGTGTTTTGGCATGTTTGGATTGCTTGGCATCTTATTTCCTTTGCATCCTATCTAATGATTGTTTGAAAAGATTGATTCCTTACCTCTACTTTAGTTCAAAGAGAAGCTTGATTTTGTCGTTTTTTTTACCATATTCATGAAATTGAAACACTAAAGTATTCTTCTTGCCTTAATTTAATCATTTGATATTTTTGGTATTACATTCATGAAAAGAAGAAATACTTGTTTCATATTTATGTGCATTTGAGTTAGACAAAATTATTACATTCTTCTCTTTGTCTTGCATTTGATTGGAAGCATTTGTAGAATCTTTCTTTCCATAGCTTGGATGTGTCTTTTTCAAGTGTAAAAAGATAGGAAATGAATTAGAATCATTACGTTTGGTGTTCATATGAAGAAATTTTTCATTACTTTGGGTTAGTTTTGGGTACATATTTTACTTCTTTCTATCATTTTGAAAAGAAATAAAATTGCATGTGCATTGGGTTGTGCATATTGGGAACGGAAAGAATTCTTCCTTACTTTAGCTAGTGTTCATCGAAGAGAAAGGCTCATTTTGATTCATCTTCATTTGCATGGTTTGGGTCGTCATAACACCATCAAGTTGCACTTCCATAACCCGAGTGAGTAAGACAGCCACTAAAATTAATCTCCCTAATTAAACCAACTTTAACCTCACTTGAGGAAATCGAAAGAATTTGGTAGTTAGGTAGGACACCGGGGATAGGCATCAAAATAATTCCCCCTTGTCATTTTCATCTGAGACATAGTCGTTGTCTTTAGGGAACTAAAATCCTCTAGTATTTATTGACACGGTCACAGCTAGTTTGTGGAGGGGCCTCCTGACTGTTTCAAACTTTCAGGGGTTAAACGGCCGCGAGATTGAGAACCGGACGGACTCTGTGGAATACCGCACTCCACTTAGCCCTAAGGCAACATCGATCGCTGTCTTCTTCGGAAGGCTGAAGTGCCCAAAACCTTTTCCGACGTGTCATGAACGAGGTGGCTTAGTATCTATTCTACTAGGGCTCTTTTACCCAGGATCCCTTTCGGTAGAGGGATATCCTTCTTATATCGGTCTCTCATGTTGTATTGTTCGACTTGGATTTCATCACCTTGCGAAGGATACAATTTGTTGAGGTCTCCAGCTCTTAGTTAGGAGATTTTGCTTGCTATCTTGTAGAGGGTCTTTTTCTTTGTAGGGCTGCTTGTTGGCATTCTGGCCGTTTTGTTGTACAGCTCGCTTACTTTGGCAGCGGCCTCAGTATAGTTTTTTGAGCTTGCTCTTTTTGGCCTGTGAGCCTTGTCTTTTCCTAGATCCCCTTTCGCACGCTCGGTTGCCTGAGGGTTTTTGAGTTCTTTTTAACAAGACTTCGTCCACATCACTTAGTTTTGTTTCATGGAGAATCTACCTCCATGCACCCATGCTCCTTCTGGGACTACCAATCCGGGGACCCCTTTTCAAGGGGCACCTTTTACTTTTCCTCCAGTTGGAGATATTGGTCCTCCCTTTATTGCCACGTTAAATCTTCCTGGATTAACCATAGGATTACCGGTATGGTTATTCAATCCAGTAATTCCGATTGCGCCCAATGTTTCGAATGTTAACTCTCCACCACGAGAGAGTCAATCCCAAACTAATCCTTCTCCTTCTTCATCGGATGAATCTTCTTCCGTTCCTTCTTCCTCGCCTGACGAAAGCAATAGTGTTAGTAATCAGGTGGATAAGAAGAAGAAGAAAAGGAAAGTTAAGAAGAAGAAGGATAAAAAAGAGACCAAGCGTAAACCAGTTACCTCTAATGGTACTCATTCTACGAAAACACCCCGTAAGCCCAAGTTCCCTTGCAAACTTTGTAAGGGTGATCACCTTCTCAAGGATTGTCCTGATCTTTCCCGTGTGTCAGAAGTGTGGTCTAAAAACCCCAAACCAATCATATCGTCGACCTCTGACCATCATGTCGATGGCACTCCCTCAACCAGTGACCCCTTGGTGAAGGGTCGTAAGGGTAAAGTCCTATATCCCTGTTTGATATGCAAGGGTATGCACCGTACTTTCCTTTGTCCAAGCATGGATGAAGCCTCGCGGTGGTTGGAAGATATTACTAGTTCTCAACTGGTGCCTCCAACAGACCATGGTAAACTATCCCTCGACCCCCCGCTGGTTGACCAAGTGATCAGTTCAGTTTCATCTGCAATTGATCCCACTCTCCCTTCCGAGAGTGAAGTGATTGAGTCGCTGTCATCCCCACTTGATCCCGCTCTTTCATCGGAGAAAGTCCAGACTGAAGCAGTCACCTTGACACAATCTTTGTCTCATTCTTATCTTCCAAGAGAGAGTGAATTGGAAACCACTGATGTTTTCCTTATCGGTTCAGAATGTCCTCGGCAAGGGGAAACCCTGTCCGTTTCCGCGAGACCCCCTCCAAGCACTGAGGTTATTTCCTTTGATTGGAATGGTCTAACAGAATCTCGTCTTCCTTCAAGTGTTCCTTTTCAAATATCTGTAGGAGTTTCCGATAAAGAAATTTTTCGTACGATAGTTGATGAAGGAGCTTCTGTTAGTATTCTATCCTCAACTGCTTGGCAAGCCTTAGGTTCTCCTCGGCTTGTGCCCGTCACTGATCAGATACTGGCTTTCAACAGAAGGCCTACTGGACCTTTAGGGTCCCTTCCTCAGTTACCTATCACTTTGGGAGGGAAAACTGTCTGTATTGATGTCATGGTCATCCAAGGTCCCTTAGATTTTAATCTACTCCTTGGACGCGATTACGTCCATGCCATGAAGGCTGTAGTGTCCTCACTCTTTCGAGTGATGTATTTTCCCCATCATGGGAATGTTGTGACCATCGATCAGTTTTCCTTTGTGACGCCCACTCATCGCATGACTCCTAGTCACCAGACTTCCCTAAATGTTCCACATGTTTTAGTGGTTTCTTCCCCCTAGGGGGGGGGATCACTTGGAGCAAAGTTCTATTTCTGGTGTCAAGCTCGTTAAAAAATGAAACCATTTTCCAAGCATAGTTTACCTTTGGTTTTAAGCTTGTGTAAAAATGAAACCAACCATCATCCCAAGCATAGTTTACTTTTGGTTTTAAGCTTGTGTAAAAATGAAACAAACCATCACTATGAGCATAGTTCCCTTTCTATGTCAAGCTCGTTAAAAAATGAAATAGATTCCTACGAGCATAGTTTATTCTTTGTTTCAAGCTCATTAAAAAATGAAACCGACCCTCAAGCACAGTTTACCGTTGGTTTTGAGCTTGTGTAAAAACGAAACCAAATCCCAAGCATAGTTTACGTTCGGTTTCAAGCTTGCGTAAAAATGAAACTACCCTCAAGCACAGTTTACTTTTGGTTTTAAGCTTGTGTAAAAACGAAACCAAATCCCAAGCATAGTTTACGTTCGGTTTCAAGCTTGCGTAAAAATGAAACTACCTTCGAGCATAATTTCTTTCTGTTTTAAGCTCATTAAAAAATAAAAAGGACCCTTTCAAGCATTGTTATTATCTATTTTTCAAGCTTGTGTAAAAATGAAATAGATCTCCTTTCCATTTGTTCGAGTCTATCGCTAGAGTTAGGATTTGAACCTTCATTTCATCTGCCTGGGTCACTTGGTCCTGGTTCTCCCTACCCCCCTGGTGAACACATTCAGATTAGTAGCCAGGATTTTTGGGTAAGGAAGAAGAGTAGTCAGACGAAACGAAGCTTGGGGGGCATGTTTAGCCGTTAGCAATCATGCTGGGGGCATTTACCAACCTCTGATCATCATGTTGGGAGGGAACCCATCAATGGGCCTTAATCGTGAGCAGAGTTTACCTTTGGCTTCAAGCTCGTTAAAAAATGAAATCAGTAGTCTGAGCAAAGTTCTACTACTGTGTCAAGCTCGTTAAAAAATGAAACATATCCTTTCCCTTTGAGTCGAGTCTCCTCGTAGACTTAGTACCTGAACCTTCTTTTCACTTGCCTATACCTTAGGCGAATGAAATGAAGCTTGGGGGCATGTCTTCAACCTCTGGAAGTTACGTTGAAGTCAACTCGATCGCCTCTCCACACCACGTTGGAGCTAAGTCACTTACTTCTAGCAATCATGCTGGGGGCATGTACCAACCTTTGGATTTCATGACGGGAAGAAGTTCACCATTGGGAACATTTTCGAGCATACTTTCCTTTTTAGGTTTCGAGCTCATTAAACCATGAAAATTATCTTGAGCATAGTTCATTTTCTGTTACAAGCTCGTTAAAAAATGAAGCAGACATCATGAGCATTCTTCCAACCTATCTTCGAGCTCGTTAAAAACAGTAAGATGGTGTTTGAGCTTACTTTTCACTTTTTTCGTGCTCTGGCTAAAAACATGAAAAGTGGTTTGAGCTTACTTTTTCCTTTTTCGTGCTCTGGATCCAAACATGAAAAAGATTCCGAGTGCTTTTGATACCATTATCGTGCTCGTTAAACAATTGGAGTAAAAAGGTGTGTCTAACGAGTATAGGTTTATCACTTTATCCGGCCTCGCTAGACTATTTACGGAAAAGGAACTGTGCCGAGTTTACTTTTCCTTTGTCGTACTCGGTCATCAACCATGACAAAGTTGTACATGGAGTCCATAGTTAAGCTCTTTTCAGACTCCCTAAAATTGAAAAGATTGCCAAGCGAAATTGATTCGTTCACGCTTGTAAAAGGATTTGAATGATCGTCTCCCTAGTGGTAGTTTACCCCTTTTTCGGACTAGGGGGCACTACTTACGAAAAAGGAATACTCCAGCCAATCATGACTGGAAGAGTCCTCTTCCGCATTGTTTTACCCTTTTTCGGGCGATGAGGCTAACCTTACGAAAAAGGACCATTGGAGTCTTCTTTAGTTCTTTTCAGACTCTCTAAACATGAAAAACTGTCGAGTTTTCCTTCCTTGGACTCGTAAAATCAAACATCGAAGGGCCCACTTTGGGACGAACCCCTCCTTTCTCAGGTTCGAAAAACATGTGAGATTGGACTCATCTATGAGATGAGCTATATCGAGCATCTGTTATCCTCCTCAAGCTCGTTAAAAAACAAAGAGGTACTCGTCCATCATGTCGGGGGAAAATGGGAAAATGAGTCAAGTTTACCTTGTTGGCAGCTTGTGAGTCATCACCTTTGAACATGGCATGCATCCTCACCTTGTCTATTTTGGGTAGTCAGTCTTGCTGATAGTGTCATCATTATGATCATGCGTCCTCATTATTGCTATGAGTTCACACTTTCTGTGGTTCTGTCTGTTCAAGTAATCCCTGCTGCCAAGCTCTGTTTCATGCCGTTATATGTTCAAAGGGTTATTACCTTGAGTCCACCTCCACTTCATGTCAAACCTTCCCTTTGTGTCAGTACATATTCTATTGTTTCATCGGTCCATACTATCTCTCGTTCTGATTTCGTGTCGATGATGTGGGAATCATTATGGCCCACCTTCGACGAGTCTATTCCTGTCGACACCAAATCACTATCCAGGAATTAGGCTTAGGAGTCAACCACTAGTACCTTGGTACCTGCATGCCTCAATGGCAGGTTTCCTCGTATTCAACAGTAGGTTTTCATCAATGACCTCTGATTGAATGATCTCTCGAATGCTCGACATCAACTCGTTTATTCGCATTTCGTTGAGATGTACTATAGATACCTTGGGGATCATCGTCATCATTGGTGATTTCCCTCGCATTTGTTAACGGTTCACATCATTGACCGGTAATCAAATGGTTTCTACCATGTTCGACTTCAACACCTTGTAATCACATGGCTAGATTCGTATCGTTTGCGATCGGGTGGAAGACCCTGGACACCCTTTTGTATTTTGATTACGTCCAGGTTGCAATGGAAATTTCCTCTGTATTGTCACACAGATCCACTTTTGTATTGGTCGTGGCTGTGTCATTATTGTCTCATGGATCTACGCTTGTTCATAGTAGCCATGATTTGTCTACAGTCTATATCATCTCAGTACTCATGGATCTGCAATGTATTGGTCGGCAGCCATGCTTTGAGTCGTTTGTTTCCGAGCATGGGAATGCCCGCCTCGGTGGTATATCTGACATTTTGTTTATTTTTCAGCTCCTTGTTGCTCTCCTCGATGCTATCTCCGAACCATATTTGTAAAGTCTTTCGGCCATCAGTCTCTTCTGACCTCACACTTTAGGGGGCATCTGTTATACCTCAATATTACACATTTCGTATTAGTGTCGCATCCTTGTACTAGTGACCTAAACGACAGTTTCCCTTAAAGATCATCTGAACATCCAGAGTGAAAACCATTGACTGAATACTGAAAGCAAAACCTTTTTCTGCCATCTTCCAGCCCAACTTAGCCCTGTTTGTGAGCACTGCCGCTCCTTGCACATCTACAAGGGCGCGGTAGTTAGCACTACCGCGCGTTGCTCCTTCTCTGGGGCGCGGTACTACCGCGTTATGCTCAGTTATAGGGGCGCGGTAGTCTGAAATTAGCCTTTTTTGCCTTGGATTTTGGGATTTCGACCTTCGAGGAGATTTTGTTGGGATTACCACCTTTGGTTCGATCCTAACTCCTTCTTTGTTTAGCTGGCCTGATCCACTAAACCCTCCATAGATCCACACTTCTCTCTTGTTGGTTAGCCTTCCCATGTGCTATAAGAGAGAAGCTTTCCATGGGCCAAAGGGGGGGACTTTTGGGGCATCAAACCTATGATCTTTAGACTGCTGCAGAGATAGCTAGAGGAAGCACTTGGAGCTGGAGGATTGGCTTGGACATCAAGCAACCTTTGTAAGTACTCTTCAAGTTGATAATAAAGATAACTTGTCTTGTTTTCCCAAATCATTTGTGTTAATTCTGTTTTAATGATATGATTTGTATCTTTCATAGATTTAGATCCTAACTCATGTTTTCAGATTGCTAGAGAATAGTACATGCTTGTGTTTTGGTTCCATTGTTAACAGGTTTACTTGTGAGGACTTGGAACTTGGAGCAAATATCAAAGACAAGCACTTGGACATAAGGTCAGTTAAACTCCTTCTATTCTCTCCAACATTTTAATTCTGAGATGTTTGTTAGATCTAGGGATTCAAGGTTGCATTTGTTTTGTCTGTTCTTAGCCTAGAGTTAGTTAAAGTCTACTTTAGCCTAAGGGAATTTTGACTTATCCGTAGGGCAGAATTCCACATAACAATTTTCTCCCCCCTCCCCTATGAGATCTCTATCCCTTTAATAATAATTACATTCAAAATACAAAGGGCCGACTTCCCAGAGAACAAGGATTACAAAATCAATCTAATCTAAGAATGGCCAAGGGCATCTTGCCACTTGGACCAAACATCTAACAACTCATCCACATCAGGATAATTAGCCAGCTCGTGTCCCAGTTGGGCATCACACATGAAATAATCAATCTCATTCTTGCTAAATTTGTGCCAAATACGCAGAAAAATGTGGATCTTATGCTTGAGACTGACAGGCTACTTGATGAATTTGTCCACTTCAGAAATCAGGATGTGCTCGAGTTGCTGAATTTGTTCTTTGACCTTGGCACACCTTGTATCTACCTACTCAATCATCAGCTTCGGTGGACAAGCTTTCTCAATTAGGTCCATAGTGGGAAGTTGTATTATGACAATGATGTTATCTGCAGCATACCATCTTCTCCCATAGATTGCTTATGCTTTCTTAATTGTTTCCTCTATTATCTCACAAGCATTCTTCTAGAAAACCGGATATTTTCGTATTTGTAGCTAGGGTTTTACCCCTAGCTTGTGCAAATGAGCACCTACTAAGGAGAATGGACTCCTTAGTAGCAGTTCAGTAAATGTAAATAATTAAGCTAAAACAGAAATTAAATTACTTCTAAAACATGCATGAAACATAAACAACAAATTTAAAGAATGGCTTTTTGTATTGATATTACCTTCAATGTGAAGTCTTTATGAAGCTCTTTGCAATGTCCAAGAGGATGCTCCAAGCTCCAATATGCTCCTTCTCTTTCTCCAATGGTGGGAATGGGCCAAAGGTGGCTCTCAAGGTGAAAGTAGTTCAATGGTGAACTAGGGTTTCGAGAGAGATTTTGGCAGAGTAAGGGTGCTTGTGATTGTGGATATGGAATAAGGGATCTCCATCACCTATTTATAGTTTTTTGGTGGTGGAGTGCTGACCCATGGTTTTGGAAAACACATGGTTTTGGGCAGCTGTATTGGGTTTTTTCCTCCTTTTCCTCATTATTTTATATTTTTTATTCCCTTTTTAGGGGGTTTTTGCTACTTTTGGAGGAAAAAAGGGGTTTTTTAGCCTTTTTAGGCTATTTTGAGGGTTTTGTGGCCTTTTGGAGGCATTTTAGGCCTTTTGGAGGCTTTTTAATGGGATTTTTTTGGGAAATATGGTAGGAAAATGGACAAATGAGCCATGTAATGTGGTAGATGAGGTAGTGAACACTTTTTGGGTGTTAACAGATTGCCCCCTGATGTGCGAGGGCAGGAGCTCATCGTATGGCCGATGGATATCATAAGTCATGAGTGGTTTTCCTGGGGAGTGGAGAGAAGAGAAGAAACAAACTGAAGCCCGGAACAACGATCCCAAACAACTGCAAGAACTAAAAGTACATAACCTCAATAATGGATGAGGAATCATCTGATCATATGGACGAGGCGGGAATTCCCATGCTCGTATCAGGATATAACATGACAATAACAATGGGGTCCAAAAAATGGGGACCTGAAATAGACATGACCTCAAATACTGACTGAGGAATAATCTCAATATATGGACGAGGCGAGCATACCCATGCTCGTATCAAGATACATAAACAGAACTGTGAGGCCCAAAAAGGGGGACCTGTAAGATACATAGAGAACCACTGTGTACATCATAAGGGTCCAGAGGGGACACAAATCTGGGACATACTGCTGGGCTGACCATGTCTGTGCTAAAGAGCTGATACATTGGAATAATCAACAGTGCTACTGAGCGTGGTACCAAAGGGGCTGATGAGCTGCTGGATCAGAGTGACAAGGGGTACACTCGTAATGGTACACTGAACTGAAACTGATCTGGGACTGAAACTGGGTACTCAAGGAAGCATGTAACTGGATGGCTTCCGAATACAAACGCTAACGCAGCTCGGAAATCTACGGGAACATATAACTGGTCATTCCGAAGTGACTCACCAATGTGCTAGAGTCAGGGGAAATCCGGGGTCTTCGACTAAAAACTGATGGGATATAATCCTACGCGATCCTCAACGATGCGATCAAGGTGCTGAATTCAAGCATGTGAGGAACAACCACGCGGAGAGGCAATGATGACTCCTCTCAGAATGGTCTGTAGGCACTTACCACAGATGGTGATAAGTCCAAGGCGTAGGGACCTCTGGGCCTATCCTCTGGAATAGAGGGGCTGTCGTCGACAGAGGGAGACCTGCAACTATCAAGGCAATGATGTTTCCTTGACAGGAGCGCGAGGTGGAGAACCGAAATGTGATAGTAATGGTGGCAGGACTGACAAACTGTGGGGGGACAACTGGGCAAGTAGAGTGGGTGGAATCAAACTTCCTTTGTTCAGAGTATGATAATGGAAATGATCTGGCAGCATATGAAACTGACTGAGGGGAAAGGGATCATAGCTGTAATGGATTTGGGAGGGTAACTGGGCTGAGGGAGACTCAAGCTGGTGTAAAATGGCAGGAAACTGCAGAATACTCTGAACAAAGGTGACCTGATTGGGGGTGTTGCCGAGATGATCGATCATAGTGCCAGGAGGCACGGGAGGAGACTTCTTCATGGGTTAATGAACTAGATGAAGTGTGTGTAAAATGGTACTGTCGTGTGGATTTTACGAGCCCAGGACAGTTCATGCTCGTGGTTGCTTTCAATTTTAAGGAGTCTGAAAGCGATAAGAAGACTCTGAAATGATGGAATGGTACTGTCGTGTGTATTTTACGAGCCCAGGACAGTGCATGCTCGTGGTTGCTTTCAATTTTAGAGAGTCGGAAAGCAAATAAGAAGACTCCAGGGGGTTGCTTTTTCGTAGATTTAGTCTCCAAGGCCCAAAGAAGCATAAAAGGATGCAATGAAGAACTCTTCTAGTCGGTGTGACTAGAATATTCCTTTTTCGTAATTAGTCTACCAGGTCCGGAAAAGGGTTAAACTTATACTAGATAGACGCCCTTTCAGGTACTTTAACGAGCATGAAAGGAAGCAAGATTGCTCGGCGATCTTTTCATTCTTTTAGGAGTCATAAAAGAGCTTAACGGAAACTCCCTAAGTGCCTTTTTCGTAAAGGACTTGTCTGGCCCGAAAAAGGGATAAAATTATACCGAACAAAAGGAATGGCCAGGCAAGGAGTAAGTGTTCAATTAAGGATCAGTAATGATGATCAAGAACGAGGGTAGGGGGGAACACTGGTGGGCCTCCTTGCGGGGTAGATGAAATGGTGGCAAAATAACGAAACATTTGCAGTATGACAGGAGTGAATGGCTCATGTAAAAATGTGGAACAATCCGATAGTGACCGATGTGGCGCGCAAACCGAGGCAACAAGGTGTCGAGACACAATGTGGAAACTGTACCAAGTGAGAGCGAGAAATGATCTCAATCATCATCACGAGCTCAGAAAAATGAATCTGGTGATATAAAGAGTATCAAAAATGGGTAATGGCTGATGTGGCACGCACACCGAGGTGACGAGGGCATTTTGGAAAAAATACCCAAAAAATCTGGGGGTGAGAGCGAGAAATGATCTCAAGCATCATCACTAGCTCGGAAAAATGAATCCGATGATATAAAACATGTGAAAAACAGAGAACGGCCGATGTGGCACGCAAATCGAGGCGACTAGTGGCCTCTGAAAAAATGGGTAAAAAGTGACAACGTAAAAATAATGCAACGAGATGACCATCATGATGGTCTCATCGTGCTGATTCCAGTGGTGGAAACGGTTCGACAAACGGACTCCGTATGGGGTCAGAATGGCCAAAACAAGAAAAAGTCAACTGACTATAAATATGTTAAATATTGTAACTTCAAAGAATATTATATTTGTACTTTATTATTCCGGAGATGATTCATTCCTCCGTGAAGATCTTATTGTATATCCGGAGATGTTTATTCCTCCGTCGGAATGTGGTAACTCGGGTTATTAGACTTCCCTAGTGGGGGTCGGCCCTAAATGTGTTATGTGGGTCAAAGGGTTATTAGACCACCCTAGAGGGGTCGGCCCAGTTAGTTGTAGTGGGTTATTTAACCTATTGGTTAAATACGAGCCTACGTGTACTTGTGTAAAATACATATCAAAGTAGTGTATAAATAGAGGAGGTGTGTTCCTCATTATACACACTCACTCATTCAAGGGAGGCGCACCTATTGGAGGAGAGGTCTGCTACAGTGGAGAAGGAGATCATGTCTTTGGTTTGCATCTTTGTATATTGCTGGTCATCTATATTGAGGAAGCTTTACTGGGTTTTCTACCCCATGAGGGTTTCCCAGGATAAATCTGTGTCTCTTGTGTTTATGCTATGCTTGTTGTTTCTTCAGTGATCCTGTATATGCTATTATTGTGAAATGGAATGTAATGCTGCTATTTTCTGTCTTAGCATATTGAATTTTAACATGGTATCAGAGCTAACCTGAAGGAAGACAAGGTATGGCACTAAAGACACTTGCTTTACTTACGACAATTTGAAGGTTAGGGTTTTACATAGCAAAAACCAGTCATCGTAGCACTTTCGCTATAAATCCGTTTTGGCGAAGTTTTCGGATCTGAAATTGTTACAGGACGAAGCTAAGATCTCCAGGTACCTTGTGTCCAAAGGACAACCTCTAATTCGTTGTACTTTGTGATTTATGATCTGTACAATATAGGGTTTCTGCCTCTTCCAGATCTGAGTCAAAATCAGGTGACCTTGGGAAAAAGGTCATAACTTGGGCTAGGAAGCTCCAAATGAAATTTCGTGAAAAGTGACAGGTATTACACAGACTGTACTATCTCAGAAAACGTTTTCAGAGGCCGAAGTTGAACCAGTGACACGTGGCACGCCGTACAAGTTCGCTCTCCTGTATTATCCCATAAACAGGTCACGTTGCGACACTTGGCATAACTCTCTCTCAGAGAATCCAATTGAGGTCAGACCTGTCAGGATGGAAAGATAACAGGTCGAGCTATCTCAGAAAACGTTTTCAGAGGCCGAAGGTCAAACAGTGACATGTGGCACGCCGTACAAGTTCGCTCTCCTGTATTTTCCCAAAACAGGTCACGTTGCGACATTTGGCATAACTCTCTCTCAGAACATCCAATTGAGGTCAGACCTGTTAGGATGGAAAGCTAACAGGTCAGGCTATCTCAGAAAACTTTTTCAGACCCTGTGGATCAAAAATTTCGGAGTTACACCAGAAACAATCAGGTACATATTTCTGTCAAAACAGAATTATTTTTTGGTACCTTCATTCATGGCTTCCGAAATTTAGGGCTTTGAAGAAAGTTGGAATTTTTGTAATCGGAGACCACGGCTGGATGCTACTCATCAAAATAGAAATTTAGAGACCACGATCAGAATTTTTGGTTGGGCAGAAGGCCGGGCTTGATTAGACCCTAGTTCGGGACTTTGATCAGAAAAGTGGAAAATTAGGGCTTCTGTAAAAATAGGAATTTTTGAAATCTGTGACCACGGCTGGAAGCTCCTCAGAAAAATAGAAGCTTAGAGCTTTGGTTCAAACTTTTTGATGGGGCAAAAGAGTGGGCTTCATCAAACCCCAGTTCAGGGTCACGTCCAGTGAATCCGAAAGTTTCAAAGGCAAAATTGAGGAGTAAAACTTTGCAGTTTTCAAATTCTAAATATATCAGTTTGATCAACTCATCAAGGCGCATATTTCTATCCTTTCGGAAGTCTGAAATTCAAAGTTTGAATTTTTGGGGTTTCTCTGACAAACCCATATCCAGCTCCAGGTCCAGTTCTTGCAAATCAAGTGGATAGGGTTAATCCTAGAAGAAGATAGATTGGTCACCTACATAAGTGAAGGAGTTCATGTTTCAGAGGGAGATGAGGCTAAGGCTTTACATAAGGAGATTACAAGCGATCTCGATAGGTATGACTCATCGAGGTATGTTTTGAGATTTGTTCATGATTAAGTTTATGGTATGTTTGTCTTCATGATTATTACAGTTAGTACAATCTTGATTTTAGATTTGTTGTATCACCTTAACAAAATTATGAATGCATGATAGAAGATATTCATTGGTTAGGGTGTTGACACTTATGATTGTACTAATGCATTATGGTGTTGTGTGAGGTTGAGGTTGTCTGCTAACAAGATACAGGTACATCACAAAAGACAAATCAGGCTTCATGACCATGAAAACATGAAGACAAAGACTCATCCATAATCTTTGTTCTACTTACGAGGTATGTTGTACATAACCAAGTAGGTATAATAATCCAGGTATGTTTCCCATGAATCTTACCTTGTGTTAGGATCCCTTATATAAGTATACTTGGAATGATTGGTTATGCTCATTCATAAAGTTAGTAACCAAGGGATTATGCATATTATATCTCTTATCAATGATACGCATGAGTAAAAGAAGACTTCCCTGAAATCTTGAATACTAATGTTTATTAACTATAATCATGACTATACGTTTTCAAGATTATTTAGTACTATAATGTTTTGATAGCATTTAGAATATACTAATGAGTGTATGTTTGTATATGAGATCATGAGGATGACTCTTGAGCATGCACAGTGGTACAGAATGAATAGAAGTTCAAAAGACATACAGAAGATCAAGCGGGAGGCAGCCACACAAACATAAAAGATAAGTATTTGAGTTGCTATTTGAAATAGTAATGATATTGCCTGCATGCATATTTGTATTCCTAGAATATATAATGCTGAGTGTAAACATTCATAGAGCATTGAACAGTATACAACTAATGTGCATATGCTTGGACAAACATTCCATTGTTGCTTGTCTAGAATGAAACCTCTTTGCTGACATGCTGAGAGTTGTGCACACTCTCGATAGTATGTTCTGGTAGAGATGGAAGGCATCTAGATAGCCACTGTATGCATACAGGATATGGGAAAGTGTTGTGCCAAAGTAATGGTCAAAATAGTTGCATCACTATGTAAATGATATCTGTATGCATAATGGGTTATCTTTTGATGATTATGAAGTATTACTAATCATGTACTTAATTTTGATTTGTAGGAAAGGTCATGAAGAATGATGGACACCGTACAAGTGGTGGATGTTCAAACAAGAAGATTTACAAATCAAACAAAATATAGAAGGCTCATGGCTAGAAGATTCTCTTAGAAAGGGGAAGAGAATCATGACAAGATGTTTGCTCCAAGTATGGTGTAATTAAAGAAGAGGTATGAATCAGGTTCTGTATAGGTACCTAGGATCGATAATAATTTAAGCTTAATGATCACCATGGGTGATGTGGATCTCAACCTTTGCTACAAGGTTGAATATGATACACATATGACATGGATGCAAGAAGGAACTCACCACAGAGTTCGAATGATACTGAGGCTCATATCAGTAGACCCATCTAACGAGAGATGGCACAGATAGATATGCAGAAGATCATTCAATACAGAAATGAAAAATGAAAGATCTCAATTTGATGCTTTACTTCCTAGGTCTGGAAGTATGGCAAGGCTCAGAAGGAATATTTATCAATCAGGGAAAGTATGATGAGAAATATGACTTGAGGTGTTGGAATGGCCACTCTTATGGATTCCAGCTTGAAGCCGTTAGGGGATAACTCATCAGAGTTAGTGGATATAACTCTGTACAGTCAAATTATTGGGTCTTTGATATATCTAACATATACTAGGTTAGATATATGCTCTGTTTTGAACACCTTGAGTTAGTATCTAGTGGAAACTAGATGTGTTTACCTGATAGTTGCAAAGTATGTGATAAGGCACATAAAGGACACGATAGAATTTGATCTATGCTATCTTGAAGATCATGACTTCAAATGGCTATTCAGATTCTGTTTGGGCAGGAAGTGTATCAGACAAGAAGAACACCTCGAGAGGATGTTATTGTCTGGGATTAGCCATGATCTCGTGGTTTAGCTGGAAGCAGTCTAGTGTGACTCTCAGCACAAGCGGAATATATGGCTGCTTGCTCTGCTAGTTGTGAAGAAGTTTGGCTTTAGGATTGTTTGACTTAGAGTTAGAACCAACTGAGATCCTATGTGATAATTAGAGTTGTATCAAGATGACATAGAATCTAGTGTTCCATGATAAGTCAAAGAACATAGGGAACTAACAAGATATGTCACAGAAATGAACTCTAAAAGTTTGAATTTGTAACAGGTTACCATTGTACTAACCAAGCCCCTACGTCAAGTGAAGAAGTTACAAACCAAACCTCTGTCTCGAGTGAAGTTTGAATACTTCCGAGACAAGCTTGGTGTAGTTCAAAAGGACCGTCCTCAAAAGGGGGAGTAGTATAGTCACTACTGATGAGATTGTCTCATCAAACAACAAGGTCGTTGATGAGGTAACCTGTTCTCTACACCCAGTTACTTAGAAATATTTAGATTTAGGACTCTTATACTTAGAATACTTAGCTTTACTTATACATGCTTTTGATGATAGATGTATTGGTAAGAATACATGCTAGATGTATACATGTTTTGGTGTGATGTATACATGTTTAGATGTATTAGTAAGAATACATGCTAGTTGTGATGTATACATGTTCTGATGTGATGTGTACATGTTTTGATTAGTGATGTATACATGTTTTGTTGTACACATGTTTTGATGTGATGTGTACATGTGTTGATTAAGTGATGTATACATGTTTTGATGTACACATGTCTTGATGTGATGTATACATGTTTTGATGTGATATATGATTGTACCTGTATGGATGAGAAAAGAGTTGAGGGGATTGGATCATCCCTGGACTTTCAGTCCTAAAGAGAGCCGTAGACGTAAGGTCTCCGAGAATGAAGTCCTTAGTGGACAGTTGAGGGGATTGGATCATCCCTGGACTTTCAGTCCTAAAGAGAGCCGTAGACGTGAGGTCTCCGAGAATGAAGTCCTTAGTGGACAGTTGAGGGGATTGGATCATCCCTGGACTTTCAGTCCTAAAGAGAACCGTAGACGTAAGGTCTCCGAGAATGAAGTCCTTAGTGGACAGTTGAGGGGATTGGATCATCCCTGGACTTTCAGCCCTAAAGAGAACCGTAGACGTAAGGTCTCCGAGAATGAAGTCCTTAGTGGACAGTTGAGGGGATTGGATCATCCCTGGACTTTCAGTCCTAAAGAGAACCGTAGACGTAAGGTCTCCGAGAATGAAGTCCTTAGTGGACAGTTGAGGGGATTGGATCATCCCTGGACTTTCAGTCCTAAAGAGAGCCGTAGACGAGAGGTCTCCGAGAATGAAGTCCTTGGTGGACTTGAGGGGATTGGATCATCCCTGGACTCTCAGTCCTAAAGAGAGTCGTAGACGTGAGGTCTCCGAGAATAGAAGATAGGACTGCATCGTCCCTGGACCTTAGTTCAAAATGTACGTGATGGGGATTGCATCATCCCGGAACTGATAGTTCAAAATGTACGTGATGGGGATTGCATCATCCCGGAACTGATAGTTCAAAATGTACGTGATGGGGATTGCATCATCCCGGAACTGATAGTTCAAAATGTACGTGATGGGGATTGCATCATCCCGGAACTGATAGTTCAAAATGTACGTGATGGGGATTGCATCATCCCGGAACTGGTAGTTCAAAATGTACGTGATGGGGATTGCATCATCCCGGAACTGATAGTTCAAAATGTACGTGATGGGGATTGCATCATCCCGGAACTGATAGTTCAAAATGTACGTGATGGGGATTGCATCATCCCGGAACTGATAGTTCAAAATGTACGTGATGGGGATTGCATCATCCCGGAACTGGTAGTTCAAAATGTACGTGATGGGGATTGCATCATCCCGGAACTGATAGTTCAAAATGTACGTGATGGGGATTGCATCATCCCGGAACTGATAGTTCAAAATGTACGTGATGGGGATTGCATCATCCCGGAACTGATAGTTCAAAATGTACGTGAAGGGGATTGTATCATCCCCGGACTTCGGTCCCTGAATTGATCCGTAGACGAATGGTCTCCGAGAAAGTGATGGTATTAATGATGTGGTTACTCGTATCGGTAGGATACTTGTATTGATGATGTGGTTACTTGTATCGGTAGGATACTTGTATTGATGATGTGGTTACTTGTATCGGTAGGATACTTGTATTGATGATGTGGTTACTTGTATCGGTAGGATACTTGTACTGATGATGTGGTTACTTGTATCGGTAGGATACTTGTACTGATGATGTGGTTACTTGTATCGGTAGGATACTTGTATTGATGATGTGGTTACTTGTATCGGTAGGATACTTGTACTAATGATGTGGATACTTGTATTGTTATGGATACCTGTATTGATGACGATGCTGATGATCGTGTGATGACGATGCTGATGGTCGTGAGATGACGATACTGATGATCGTGAGGATCCAGATGTTGATGTTGTTGTAGTTGTTCGAGTGCTGCAGAAGATAAAGACTCAGTACTGAAGATGTTGATGTTCCAGTATTGAAGATGTTCCAGTAACTGCTTGAGTTACTGATGATGTTGAGAAAGCTTCCAATGATTTATAGATGTATCATGTATGATGTTGATGACTCCTTGCTCGTGCAGATACTGTTATAATATCCTTCTCGTTAAGGGGGAGTGTTAAATATTGTAACTTCAAAGAATATTATATTTGTACTTTATTATTCCGGAGATGATTCATTCCTCCGTGAAGATCTTATTGTATATCCGGAGATGTTTATTCCTCCGTCGGAATGTGGTAACTCGGGTTATTAGACTTCCCTAGTGGGGGTCGGCCCTAAATGTGTTATGTGGGTCAAAGGGTTATTAGACCACCCTAGAGGGGTCGGCCCAGTTAGTTGTAGTGGGTTATTTAACCTATTGGTTAAATACGAGCCTACGTGTACTTGTGTAAAATACATATCAAAGTAGTGTATAAATAGAGGAGGTGTGTTCCTCATTATACACACTCACTCATTCAAGGGAGGCGCACCTATTGGAGGAGAGGTCTGCTACAGTGGAGAAGGAGATCATGTCTTTGGTTTGCATCTTTGTATATTGCTGGTCATCTATATTGAGGAAGCTTTACTGGGTTTTCTACCCCATGAGGGTTTCCCAGGATAAATCTGTGTCTCTTGTGTTTATGCTATGCTTGTTGTTTCTTCAGTGATCCTGTATATGCTATTATTGTGAAATGGAATGTAATGCTGCTATTTTCTGTCTTAGCATATTTAATTTTAACAAAATAGTGATGGGTCAACATGACATGTGTCATTTGTACGTGTTTGACTTTGACTTGTGATCAGAGTGGACCAGAGCGTAGGTGGCATTTCTGGATGATCCGACCGGCCGATTTCAGATCCAGGAGATACAGGTATTCTGTCAAACTCATACCTGCATGTTTTTTAGGGTCGGGGGTTGGGTAGTGGGTCTCAGGTCTGATTTGTACGGTCCATGTGGGGTGGACCGCGGGTTAGGGGGTCGAAACCGCGGTTGGCGACCGCGAGTTTCGGAGTGAACCACGCGGTTGGCGACTGTGTGATTCCTGGATGAACACGCAGTTGAGTACCGCGATTTTAGGGCTGACAGGCGCGGTTAAGTACCGCGGCTATATGCCTGACAGCCGCGGTGGGAAACCGCGGCAGGAAGCCCGAAAGCCGCGGTTTTGGGCCGAGCTATTAGGGTCTTCCTGGAGAGGGAAAAGGACTTATTTATGGGACATGAGTCTGATGAGTTGCCTTTGTGTGATTGACAGGATGCCGCAGGCTCTATGGAGAGAGCGGCAGATTCCCAATGAGACTATGGGTTTCATTCGAGAGGAGCGCCATGTGCGATCTGTGTTGGGACTGTGCGGACTACTGAAGTTCGCACAGATACCCATGATACGTTCAGCAGCATTGCTGTTGAACCGTCTGATCAGCTTCTGGGAGCCGGACATACAGGATTTCTGGGTACAGGGTGAGAGAGTGGACCTCACCCTGACCGATGTGTACTTTCTGACGGGGTTGCCCTGCCTGGGCAGGGTAGCAGACACACAGCCGCGGGTTGCCGCGGATGTCAACATGGAGGACATGTTGGAGAGATACTACGGTCCTGAGGCGAGGGTGCATAGGAATGCACTCCTGGTGAGGGACTTACAGGAGCTGGCCATGCAGGCTATAGAGGCATGTGTGGTGTGGGTATTGGGTTCTCAGTCACCTGAAAAGGTGTCTGGGGGCCAGATGCAGATGGTAGAGCGCGTACTGGATGGGGTGTACTACGCGTGGGGCCAGATGTTCTTGACTTGCGTTCAGCGGCAGTTGATGGCAACGAAGGAAGCTGGCAAGGGCTTTTGTTTTGGTTCCTTCTTGTGTGCCTTCTTTATGGAGAGGGTACCCACACTGCGGCCACGGGTGCCGATCAGGGCAGGAGGTATGAGGGAGCCGCGGATTGTGCGGTGGGGCGAGATGATGCGCCGCCGTGGTGGCGGCGACGTGGGCAGATATTTCACGCAGGAGTTGTACCTGCAGTGGCTCCAGATACCACTGACTCTGGACGACTTCTCATATCGGGATATGGACTTCACGGGAGATCCGGAGGCACCACGAGCGCTAGGACAGGCATGGGGTCCCGACGGTATGTATGTGTTTTTGCTTGCATGTTATGTATGTCAAGTTTTATTTATGTGAAAGTAGATTGATATATTGTGACTGACATATGGGTGATCTTGCAGATGTGGGCCCGAGGCCGCCCCCAGGACATGTGGCACGGAGGGGTATTGTGGTCGTTCCAGCTCTACCTGGGCAAGGGGAGGTTTGTCGCTGTGATGCGGAGGGGACACTGGAGTCGGTCCGGGCACTATTAGACCAGTTGCTGATAGGGGTGACCGACGAGGGATGGCGGAACGTCGATCCAGACGTGGTTCAGGATTGCATGAGGGCACCCCGAGAGTTTAGATCCATCGCGATCCGGGTGGCGATCTTGGTGGACCGGGTACGGGCACAGGAGGCCGAAGGAGATGAGGACTTGCCAGAGGAGGAGCGAGGGGAGGACTCAGAGGCAGCCGACGTAGGCAGTGATGCAGGATACGACTCTCATTAGGGAGTACAGGGGACTCCCCCCGAGTTTTGTAGCTATGGCATGTATGGTGATGAGGCTTTAGGCATGTATATCCATTTTTTGTATAGCTGAGTACAGGGGTACTCAGGACATGTATAGCACTGAACATGTATATTTTTTGATATATATATATGCATGTGGATGCACCTTTTTGTATGATGTTGTTTTATTTGTACGCACGTGGATACGCTTTATGAGTTGTGATATGTTTACATTGCACGTGGATGCAAGTAGGTTAGGATGTTAGGCACGTGGATGCCCCTTGTGTATTTTATGTGATGCGACATGATGTATGTGTGATTAGGCACGTGGATGCCCCTATGGATATGCATGTGGTTTTATGTACATGGATGCAAATGTGGATGCGATGCAATCTTTTTGGGTTTTTATATATTTTCATGAGATGTTATGGGATTGTGATGTATGATGTTACATGGTGTGATTGATATGCCATTCTAGGATGTTGTTGGCCATTTGGTCTGCGACGCTATTTTGGGCTCTTGGGACATGTGTGAATGTTATGGATTCAAACTGTCGGCTGAGTTGTTTTGCGCGCAGGAATTTTCTAAAAAGGCAGGGATCACGCACCTGGTAGCAGTTGTTGAGATGGGAGACAAGTAGCTGGGAGTCGAGGAACACATGAAGGTGACATATGCCCATTTGGAGGGCGGCAGTCAAGAGACCGGTCACAGCATCATACTCCGCCTAGTTATTGGTAGCAGCGCCTATATATATTCCGTCAAGGTGAATCATCTCGTTGGAAGGGGAGTACAAGACCCATGCTGCAGAATCCAGGTTGGGAAACCAGCGGATTGCCCCATCAGCGAAGCCAGTGTAACAAGGTGGAAAATGGTCCATCTGTAATTATGCAAAAATGATGAATGTAAGATGATGGTAAAAAAGTAAAAAACAAAAAGAGAGCAAACTGTACAATGCAGACCAATGAGGTCGCCAGTTATTCTAGGGATAAAGACTCCTTAGGATACAACCCAGCATGGGGGTTGCGAAAAGGAAAGCCTTCAGAGTCGGTTTCAGTACGAACAGGAAGTTCCTCTGGCCGTGTGTCCATGTGATGTTTGAGAATGGCGGGGTCGAACCCAGGCATTCTGGTAGAGGGCCAAGCAAAGACATCATGGAACTCTTGGAAGAGTTGTTTATAATCCTCAATCTCCTGCTCGCTGCAGGAGGCTCCTAAAGTGATGAGTTCAGGGGCACATCCTGGGAACTTTGAGGGAGGAAGAGGACGTTGTTTCTGACGGACGGGGGGTATATCAGGCCATGTGTCAATGTGGTGCTCTATAATGGCGGGGTCAAGACCAGGCATTTCGGTATAGGACCAGGAAAAGACATCACGGAATTCTCTGAAAAGGTTTATATAGTCCTCAATCTCTTGTTTACTGCAGAATGCTCCTAAAGTGATGAGTTCAGGGGCACGTCCTGGGGCAGCGATATCAACTTGGATGACAGGTGAGATGTTGGCCATGTTACCTTCCTCGAAGGCATCCGGAGCAGGAATAGGGTCCTTGAACCAGTCGACCTTGGTGGGAAGGAAGTCTTTGGACTCAACTGTGAATTGGGTAGCTGTGCTAGAGGAGGATTCTTCTGGGATGAAATAGGAACGGTGGTGCATATCATCCCAGGGATAATCTGGAGCGGTAAGGGCCTCAAGAATCTCCTCATCGGTACGGAAAGTTTGCGTCGTCAAATCGGTTGACGAGGGGGTAGTGTTTGAAGAGATCATATAGATGATATTAACCTCTCCAGAAGGGGGAGAAATCGGGGGGTAGATTTCCTCAATGGTGGGTGGTGCCGTCTCAAGATCTAGATTGTTCATCTCATAGAGAGCTGCTCTGTAATCCAGGAGATCGGGACAATGATGGGAGTAATGCCCGTAAATACCGCATATGGCACAGGGGTGGTTAGTGCGTAGGGACTTATCTTTAGGCTTGGGAGTGGGGTTAAGTTTGACAGTTGGGATGTTGGGGTCATCATCGAGCATGTGCATGTGCTTTTGTAATGCTGATAATTGTGGGCATTGGTGGGTTGCATGGCCCAACTCGTCGCACAGCGAGCATTTGGGAGGAGCACGAAATACTGGGGGGTTTTTTACTGTCTTGGGAGGCAGTACAGCCGTGTAAGGTTGTGGACCTCTTCCCCCAGTGGGTTTGGGAGTAGGAGGAGGAGTCGTGGAGGACGAAGGGGTAGAGACACCGGGAGGTGGCTGAGTGGTAGTAGCCATGGGTTGCACCGGTTGGAGGACGATGTCTGCTGTCGGCGGGCGAACGGGAGGCGAAAGATACCATACGGGTAATCCCAGAGTTAACCCAGGGAGGCTAAGGGTAGCCATGACCGGGGCGCTTACTACTCCCGATGGAGGGACTAGGAAGGGGATCGTATGGATGGGTGTAACACCAATGTGGCTAGGTACCAATGGTGGTTTAGGCAACAAGGGTGGTTGATTGTTAGGTGGTAGGTTGTCGTGGGACAAGGTACATAAGTCAGACACTTCGGGCGTAGATGACGGGGGAGGAATGGATTGAAAGGTGGAGGTCATCGGCGCGTCTGAGTAGACTCCAGGCCCTGTAGAGGAAATAAACGAGGTGGTGGCACGAGAAACAGGTTGTTCAACCATGGGGAGAACATTTTCAGGTGCCGCGGGAGCACTGGGATCATAGTAAGTAAGTTGGTCGATCTTGACCACGCGTCCGTCATGGGGGAACATCATGGTACGAAAGACCGAGGAAGCGACCGCCCGCATAGCATACATGTAGCTGCGACCGAGTAAGAGGTTGTAATCAAGCTGGGCATTGATGACCTCGATATCGATGAGAACGGTTTTACCACCTAACTGGACAGGGACATTGGCTAGGAGACCTTGGGGCTGAGCTGAACGTCCGTCGTAGGCGCGTAACGTAGTAGTTGACTGCTGGAGTGTAGGGGATCCAAACTTCTGCCATACGAATGTAGACATAACGCATGTGGAGGCACCCTCATCGATGATGCATCGATGGATGACAAGATTCCGAACGGAAACAGAAACTTGGAATGCTAAGGTGGAAGGCAGGCGTGGTTTGGACTGGTCCAAATCAAATGCCATCAAATTCGAATCATTTGGGTCAATCCCCCCAATGGCGGAGAGTAAAGTCTTGCGCTGGGAAGGGCAGTTCTTCAAGACTTCTAACGCAGACATGGCTGCGGGAGATTGGGCTAGGTCGTCTACAATGTTGTAGTTTGACGCAGCACGCGCATTGGGGTTGTTGTTGATACGGCGAAGTGGGAAACGAGCTGCTTTGGGAGCGCCATCGACCGGCGGGGGAGGGATACGTAACGCTTGATCAGTGGGATGAGCGTTAGCGGTTTTATCAGCGGGAAGGGCTTCAGAGGTGGAGCCATATTGGTTCCGACGGGTCTGTAGGTTGACATCATTGGAAGACATCATCAACAAGTGATGGGTACCTGAGTCAAACATGGGTTGATCAGGAGCGGCGTATGTGATCTGTTGTTGTTGGGGTTGCGCGTTAGCTTGAGGGGCCAACGACTGAGTGTTCACCACGCCTTGGGTTGGTAAGGGGTTTTGCAGCACCAAAGGTTGCTGCTGAGGTTGTGGGGGGTTGGGCGGTGCTTGAGGAGCCGCATGCCCTTGGCGATGGGCATCATCAACCCAAAGTTGTCGAGCTCGCTCCAAATGTGGGCAAGTATGTGTGTAGTGGCCATAGACCCCGCAGATAGAACAAGGATGGTTTGTTCTCAAATTAGGGTTTTTAGCCTGCTTGGGCGGGCGATCAGGGTTTTGGTTAGCGGGGGCCGCGTTGTTGTTGTCGGGGGGATTAGCCGGTTGACCAGCTTGGTCTGCAGGTTGGTTGTTCCCACGATTATGGCCTTTGCTGCGGTTCTGTTGGCCCTGGTTGCGTTGGTTGTTCTGGTTCTGCTGCGGATTTTGTTGGGCGTAGACTTGCCCTTGGGCAGCAGGTGGATTTTGAGGTTGCGCAGGTGCTGGAGCAGGCTGCGGTGGATGGTATGCAGGTGGAGGCTGAGCAGGTGCAGCAACTTGAGGAGGTTGCTGATATGGCTGCGGAGCTGGTGGTGGATTCACCGCAGGGGCTGCCTGTGGTGGATAATAAGCGGGTTGGGCTTGTGAAGGTGCGGGAGCTGGGGCAGCCTGCTGATAGTAGTAGGGTTGAGGTGCGACTGGGGGGGCATAAGCGGGAGTCGCATGACCAAAGCACTGAGGAGGACATGAGGGTCCATGGTGATGGTGATGTGTCATGGGAGCATATGAGTTGGTGGCCCCAGACTGTGAGGTGGCCCGCGAAAGGTCAGGGCCTGGGGTAGGACGTGCTATGGAAAAGGGTTGAGGATGCGAAGAAACATGACCAATGATGTCGTCTGCAGCGTGGGATGCCCCCGGCGCATCATGCTGGGAGGACTCGCCGTGAGGGGCGTCAGGTATAATGGTATAAAGGTAACCCGACTGGGCATAAATGAGGTCAAACTGCTGTGCCTTAAGGATGGCCTCTTCTTCAGACTGGGGTCTTTCTGATGCTACATCCTTAGCAATAACAGGGAGAAGGGATTTGAGGAACCAATCTAGGAAGATACGGTCGTCTAATTTAATCTTGCATAAGATACGGCGTCGACGCCATTCATGGATGTGGTCCGTGATATGGGTAGCCGTGTTTTGTCTGCAGGATAGGAGGATCTCAACGCCCGCGTCATAGCGGACAGGCAACTGGAAGAATTGCAGGAAGGTCGAGGCAAGGGAAGCAAAGGTGGCATGGGTCCCATGAGGTTGCTCGATATACCACTTGGCTGCAGAGCCAGTGAAGGTGCGCTGTAAGAGACAGAGGCGAACAGAGTCATCCACTATGGAGTTAGAGGAACACCATAGGTGGAAAGACATGATATGGTTTTGTGGGTCCTCACCGGCCTTTCCCTCGAACTTAGGGATGTCAGAGGGGAGCTTGGTAGGAATATGAGGCCACGTAGGGTCGTGTCGAATAGGGTCATTGGTCAATCTGGCCAGGTCAGGTAGGTTGAGGCTAGCCATGAATGGCAAACTGGAAGAAGGATGTGACACAGTAGTGGGTTGGACCAAGTTGGGGCCAATGCCCCCAAGTGGAGGGACAGTATCTGGGATGGTGCCCCCAAGTGGGGGGACTAAGGTGGTGGAGGATGGTCCAGCACCACCATGGGTTGTGTGAGCCACTGATGTAGTGGTGGTATGTAGGCCAGCTATGGGAATAGGAATGGTAACCGGGATGGTGGATGTGGCCCCCATCGAGGGCATTCCTAGAGAAGGTGTGGTAACTGGTGTAGTGGTGGATGTGCCACCAATGGTCCCTATAGAGAAAGGAGTGGCAGTCGCGCCAGCCATGGAGCTAGTAGGGGCAGTGTAAATAGGGTTCTCAGACTCTTCTTCAGAATCAGAGGTAAAGTAAGGAGCGTCAATATCTGGTGACGGAGTCCTATGTCACTGACGAGTGGAGTCAAGTGACAAGGCTCTAGATCTGTGATGAGTGGTATCAACGGATAATGATCGAAATCTATGACGTGTGGTGTCAAGAGAACCGTGCTGTGGGGGCTCACCCCTGAGGCACCGAGAATGTCTCGGGGACTCAATGGTGACGGATGGTGTCAAATCTCTGTGGGTTGAGGTGAGTAGAAAAACAGCTCAAAAAATCCTAATGCAACCGAGTGTGCAGAAGGAGAGCTAAAAAACAAGGCACTCAGGCCAACAACCAACTCAAAACACCCACTGCAACAGCTGTGCTACAATAGGTGGAGTATCAACAAAGATGGTCAAAATACCAACAAGCAGCAGGTTTCCTAAAAAGAAAAAATGGTGGACTCACTAGACCAAAGGGAGGTAAAGGAGCATGCAAACACCTAACTAAAAGTATTCTGACTCAACTAAACATATCCTCTGCAAGGTGATGAAATCCAAGTCAGACAATATGAGTAGGAAAGCCAAGTGGCTATGATATCCCCCTATCGGGAGGGACACCGGGTAGTCAATCCTAGAAGAATGGCAACTAAGATACCCCGTTCATGACACGTCCAGAAAGGTGAATCTGCCATTTAGTTCGTTGACCGCAATACCCCTATACAGGGATATCCCGCGAACCGCGAAAGGTAGCCCTTCGGTTACTAAATGGAGTGCGATATTCCACTCAGGCCTCCGGAACCAGTCTCCTGACTTCAACCCTCCTAAGGGAGAGGCCCTCTGATAAACTGGTCGTGACTGTGCCAAAAAGTACTAGGGGATTCTGGTTCCCTATTTGGACAACAACTATGTCTCAAGTGAAAGTAACCGAGGGGTGTTATTGGAAGCCTATCCCCCCGATCCTACCTAACTACAATGATTCTTTTGTGTTCCCCAAGTGGGGTTAGAATGTTGGTTCAATTAGGTACTTTTTAAGGCTCACTTGATTTATGTGACAGAGTGTGTGATCGTGAGGTTATGAACCCAAAATAGAAGTGCCACAAGGGGGGCAACTTCTAACTATCAATAATGATGGAATTGAAACTTTAACTTGCAAAATTTTCTGAATTAAAAATACTGAAATTTTAAAAAGATTCTGTAAAGGGAACAGAAATTATGTTGCAGAAAGGCTGTAAGGAAGTGAGCTGCAGGTAGGACAGGGGGCTGTTCAGATGCAGAAAATATTGCAGCAAAAGGGGATGGGCTCAAAACAGGAAAAATGCAGAAATCAGACCGCGGGTCTGTGGCGAAACAGAACAGGCAGACCGCGGGTTTGAGGGCAACAGTGGCGGTCAGGTCGCGGCTTTCGGGCCAACAGACGCAGTCGGGACGCAGAAAATAGGGAAAAAGACGCAGTCAGGTCGCGGAAAAAGGGCTAACAGACGCAGTCGGGACGCCCGAAAGAGGCAAAGAGCCGCAGTCGGGACGCGGGAAAATGGCCGACAGGAACAGTCAGATCACAGCAAACAGGCGGATTAGCCGCGACCAGATCGCAGGTAACAGACTTGAATCCGCCGGCAGGGCGTCGGAAACCGTCTGAGAGCCGCGGTCGGGTCGCAGGTAAAGGCCTGAAAGACGCGGTTGGGACGCGACTGCAGAGGAAAAAAGCGCGGTGTGCGGCGGCCGAAAGGGACGGCCGAAAAGAAAAAATTGTAAACGAAACCAGAAATTCAAAATCTAGGGGAGTCGCCAAAACTGTAGCTAGGGTTTTACCCCTAGCTTGTGCAAATGAGCACCTACTAAGGAGAATGGACTCCTTAGTAGCAGTTCAGTAAATGTAAATAATTAAGCTAAAACAGAAATTAAATTACTTCTAAAACATGCATGAAACATAAACAACAAATTTAAAGAATGGCTTTTTGTATTGATATTAACTTCAATGTGAAGGCTTGATGAAGCTCTTTGCAATGTCCAAGAGGATGCTCCAAGCTCCAATATGCTCCTTCTCTTTCTCCAATGGTGGGAGTGGGCCAAAGGTGGCTCTCAAGGTGAAAGTAGTTCAGTGGTGAACTAGGGTTTCGAGAGAGATTTTGGCAGAGTAAGGGTGCTTGTGATTGTGGATATGGAATAAGGGATCTCCATCACCTATTTATAGTTTTTTGGTGGTGGAGTGCTGACCCATGGTTTTGGAAAACACATTGTTTTGGGCAGCTGTATTGGGTTTTTTCCTCCTTTTCCTCATTATTTTATATTTTTTATTCCCTTTTTAGGGGGTTTTTGCTGCTTTTGGAGGAAAAAGGGTTTTTTTTAGCCTTTTTAGGCTATTTTGAGGGTTTTGTGGCCTTTTCGAGACTTTTTAATGGGATTTTTTTGGGAAATATGGTAGGAAAATGGACAAATGAGCCATGTAATGTGGTAGATGAGGTAGTGAACACTTTTTGGGTGTTAACAGTATTATTCTAAACTTGAATCTATCGAGAAGAGGGATATCCTTAGGTTTGTCCTTGATATACTTTTTCCATTCTGAAACATTATCAAAGGCCTTGGAAGCTTGTTTCCTTTTCTCAATTTGCTGCTCAAGAGTGGCAGAAAGTTTCTCAAAAACATTATGAGTTTCCTGAATATCATTCAGGGAATTAAATAATTCAGCCAAGAGTTTATGATGCTCCTCATTAACTTCACAGGCCAAATCATTGAACTATTTCTCAAAGAGCCTAAGGAATGAGGTGGTTGCACTGGTCACTATATCTTTCAGTTGTTATTCCAGTATTTATATCTTCTCCATATTTCCAGTATTTTGGTCTTGTGCATCCTGCAATTCATCCTAGAGAGAAGTGTTATGTTCCTGTAGGTCCCTGACCTGACCTTCAAACTCTTTTATTAATTCACGAAGTTGAGCTTCATGTTCTTGATTAATTTTAAACTGCTGCTATTGGGGCTTCTTCAACTATTCTTTCTTGATGTCAATCTCTTTTTTTAGTGAAGTCACTGAATCATAATTGGCTCCAGCAAATGCTCCCATCACTGCAGCTATGTCCAATGCTTCATGTTGAATGTCAGCAGAGTGTTTTTCCCAAATTATTTGATTGGGGACAAGTTCTTGCAGCATATTTGATACCCTGCTCCTCTTGGTACCTCTTCTGACACTGCTTTTGTTGATCTGCTATAAAATTATTCCCCAAGGGGAACCACGACATCATCTTCAGGATCATCTATCAACTTAGTTGAAGATGTGGCAACATTACATGTTTCCACCAATGGAACAGTCTGAGTAACAATGGAATTAGCAATAGACATGGTGATCTTGGAGGTTGATGGAGAAGAAGGGATGATTGTGGAAACTGATGGTACAAGATTTGGAGACGTAGTGGAAGTGACAATCTCAAGAAGAGAAGTTGGAGGAATGGTTGGTGATGGTTGCAGAGAAATAGTTGGAAACTGGATCTCAGTAACAGTTGATGGTAAAGTGACGGGTGGGACTGGAAAGGCTGGATGTGAAGCAGTGATGTAGGTTAGTGTAGCAAATAATTGAGATATAGTGGATGATGGTAATGTAGCCTCAAAAGATGAGGTTGAAGGAAACTCAACAAAATAGAATGGGGGTGTGGAAGTTAATGTATCAACAGTAGTGGTGACTTCATGAAAGTGGTCATCTAGAATGGGATCATCTATCACTATGCTATCAAGCAAATCAGCAACTTCCTTAGAACCTTCAATTACCTATTGTATGACAGGAACAGGAGGAAGTCTTTCATCTTCAACATCACTGTTCTCAATGTCCAATGTAGGTATTTGAGATGCATGTATTTGAATCTTCTACCTCTTTGCAGGAGTACCTGCAACAATTACTTGAGTATCGAGTATTGAAGTCATTTGTTGCATCTCTTTCTTCATCTTATCAGCTGATTGAATTAATATCTTCTTGGCATGTTGGACATCCTCCAAAAGGCCCTTTCCTTTTCCTCCATCTAGATATGTCAACATTAAAGGAGTACTTTCCTTTTTCGCATCTTTCTCTTCTCTATCATTTCCGGCCTGCTCTTAGAGTTGTAATTCCATTTTCCTATAACTCAAAAACTTAGTCTTGAGTTCCTGTTGGTATTGAAGAATGAAACTATGTTCTTCTTTGGTTTTAACCCTAACCAGGAATTCAGAAAATCGATTTTCTCCCTGGTAAATGGAATCATTGGGAGAAGCTTCATGCACATAGGTGGTCTTCATGTGTTCTTGGGAAAAGTGAGCATCTAGGAATGATTTGGGATTGTTGATGTATATGTAACTTCAGAATGTATTTCACATATATGTATATTGTATTCCTATATAGATGGTATTATTCCTCTATAAGGAAGTGTCGTCATTTATATTGTAAGTGTCGTAACTTATACTTGATGGGCTATTAGACCACCTTGTTTGGGGTCGGCCCTGTATAAGTCATGTGGGTCAAAGGGTTATTAGACCAACCTATTGGGGGTCAGCCATGTGGGTCAAAGGGTTATTAGACCACCCTATTGGGGGTCGGCCCAGTCAGCATTATGTTATGTGGTTAAGTTCGAGCCTACATGAGTTAGGTAAAAAGGCAAGTCAAGTCAAGTATAAATAGAGTGCGGGAGGCACTCTATTTACACACTCACTTCTCACACATGCACTCAAGGAGGAGTGGCGCACTTATGGAGGAGGAGGATCTGCTGCTAGGTTGTGTCTATCTCTTATGGTTGGTTGTATCATTGCTCTATCTATCTCTGAGGAAGTTGTTGGGGTTTTTCACCTTTATGGTTTTCCCGAAGTAAATCTTTGTGTCTCTTGTGTGCTTGCATGATTGATATGCTGTAGATATGTTGTACATGTTGTTCTCTCAGTTAAGATCCTAGATCATATTGAATTAAATTCTGAAAATTTAACATGGTATCAGAGCTAGCCTGAAAGAAGGCATGATATGGCATGTATGACACTTGTTGCACTTACGATGCTAAGGCTTGATATAGCAAAAACCAGTCATCGTAGCACTTTCTCTATAAATTCGTTTTGGCGAATTTTTGGGATCTACAATTGGTACAGGACGAAGATTAAATCTCCAGGTACCTTGTGTCAAAAGGACAACCTCTAATTCGTTGTACTTTGTGATTTATGATCTGTACAATATAGGGTTTCGGCCTCTTCCAGATCTAAGTCAAAATCAGGTCACCTTGGGAAAAAGGTCATATCTTGGGCTAGGAAGCTCCAAATGAAATTTCGTAAAACGTGACTGGTAGTACACAGTCTGCACTATCTCAAAAAACGTTTTCAGAGGCCGAAGTTGAACCAGTGACACGTGGCACTCCGTACAAGTGCGCTCTCCTGTATTATCCCATAAACAGGTCACATTGCGACATTTGGCATAACTCTCTCTCAGAGAGTCCAATTGAGGTAAAACCTGTCAGGATGGAAAGGTAACAGGCAGAGATATCGCAAAAAACGTTTTTAGTGGCCGAAGTTAAAACAGTGACACGTGGCATGCCGTACAAGTTCGCTCTCCTTTTTTATCCCAAAACAGGTCACATTGCGACATTTGGCATAACTCTCTCTCAGAGAATCCAATTGACGTCAGACCTATCAGGATGGAAATATAACAGGTCAAGCTATCTCACGAAACTTTTTCAGACCCTGTGGATCAAAAATTTCGGAGTTACACCAGAAACAATCAGGTACATATTTCTGTCAAAACATAATTATTTTTTGGTACCTTCATTCATGGCTTCCGGAATTTAGGGCTTTGGAGAAAGTTGGAATTTTTGTAATCGGAGACCACGGCTGGATGCTACTCATAAAAATAGAAATTTAGAGACCAAGATCGGAATTTTTGGTTGGTCAGAAGGTCGGGCTTGATTAGACCCTAGTTCGGGACTTTGATCAGAAAAGTGGAAAATTAGGGCTTCTGTAAAAATGGGAATTTTTGAAATCTGTGACCACGGCTGGAAGCTCCTCAGAAAAATAGAAGCTTAGAGCTTTGGATCAAACCTTTTGATGGGGCAAAAGAGTGGGCTTCATCAAACCCCAGTTCAGGGTCACGTCCAGTGAATCCGAAAGTTTCAAAGGCAAAATTGAGGAGTAAAACTTTGCAGTTTTCAAATTCTGAATATACTAGTTTGATCAGCTCATCAAGGCGCATATTTCTATCCTTTCGGAAGTTTGAAATTCAAAGTTTGAATTTTTGGGGTTTCTCTGACAAACCCATATCCAGCTCCAGGTCCAGTTCTTGCAAATCAAGTGGATTGGGTTAATCCTAGAAGAAGATGGATTGGTCACCTGCATAAGTGAAGAAGTTCCTGTCTCAGAAGGAGATGAGGATAAGGCCTTACATAAGAAGAATACAAGCGATCTCGACAGGTATGACTCATTGAGGTATGTTTCGATATTTGTCCATGATTAAGTTTATGGTATGTTTGTCTTCATGTTATTACGGTTAGTACAATTTTGATTTTAGATTTGTCGTATCACCTTAACAAAATTATGAATGCATGATAGAAGATATTCATTGGTTAGGGTGTTGACACTGATGATTGTACTAATGCATTATGGTGTTGTATGAGGTTTATGTTGTCTACTGACATGAAAGGTACACCAAGAAAGACAAATCATGTTCTGGTCCAAGAACATATGATCATGATAACATGAGGATAAAGATTCATCCATTGTCATGGATCTCATAGAAGATCCATTTACGAGGTATGTATAACTTGGTTTTGTAATAGTTAACCTATGAGATATACAGGTTACTAGCACAAGTCATTGAAGAATAACAAGAAGACATCATGTGAGTATGTTAGACATAAATAGCTAGCATGCTAATCCAGGTATGTTTTTCCTATATCAAGCTAGAATCCTACCTTGTGTTAGGATCTTATATTGTTGTTGATAATGATTATTCATGAAGTCATAGGTTTGAATAATCATGGTTGTATGCATATTATGTTTCTTACCATAATTGATGATATGACTAACCGGAAGAGTCATGAAGGTATAGGTTTGAATAATCACAGGTTTTACGCATATTATATCTCTTATCTTGATTGATGATTCAACTAACCTGAAGAGTCACAGGTTTGAGTAATTACAGGTTTAGACATGTTATGTTTCTTATGATTTGACTAACCTTAAGAATTCTACATAAACCTTGAATGCTAATGCTTATTATTTTCTGTTTGAAATGATCATGACTATACATGCTTGAGATTATTGTGTTTTAATAGTATACTAATGAATGTATGATTTTATATGAGATCACAAGGATAACACAATCATGATACTAATAAGCATGCATAGGAACCAAGGATGAATGTAATTTCAAGGACAGGTAATCCAGGAAGCAAAGATCAAGAGGGAGTACACTCCAGTGGTTTATGCAAGGATGCAGATATTCAGAGGGAGTTGACCATCTCTCTACATCCCACAACAGAAAGGTGTAGAAGAAGCTACTTCAGATTAGGACTCCAGCAGCTCCTGCAAGGAAGCGAAGACTCAGAGGGAGTCCACCCAACGAACAAACAAAGATAAGTATTTGAATTGTCATTTCTTAAATAATACTGTTCAATAATGTATATACTGATGTTCCTGGAATTAGGTTGTGTATTATGCATATTAGAATAATTGCATTGATGAACAGTATACTCCTAATATGCATGGGTAAGTAGCCTATGGCACTGTACAACATTCCATTACTACTTATCTAGAATGAAACCTCTTTGCTGACATGTTGGGAGTTGTGCACACTCTTAACAATGTTCTGGTAGAGATTGGAAGGCATCTAGAAAGTTACGGGATATGGATAAATGTTGTATTGAAGCATTGGCTAAGATAATTGCATGACTGTATGACATATTTATTTATGTGTAAGAATTTGTTCTGAAAACTATGAGATGTTTTCTAATCATGCAATTTAACTTGTTGTGCAGGAAAGATCGTATGCCATCTCCTACAACAGAAGAACTACAACATTTGTTCAGCAACAAATTTATTTATTGAAGATATTGAAGTTCCCAGGATCTGGGATGAAGAAATGGAATGCCATGGTTCGTCGATCATGAAGAATGATGTTTGGGATGTAGTCCCAAGACGTGAAGGGAAGTTTGTTAAGAATTCCAAATGGAACTATCAGATCAAGCATGTTGCAGATGGCAGCATTGAGAAATATAAAAGTGATAAAATAGAAGATGTACCAGATGGATCTCAAGATAGCATGGTGTAGTCATATATGTGTGCAGAACTTGGTATGGTAGGATATACAGCTTTCTATCCAGTTTGGGCGTTACCAAGAGTAAAGCAGATTCCAACCTTTTCTACAAGGTTGAAGAAGGCAATCCAGTGATACTACTTTTGTATGCAGATAACCTGTTTGTTACAGGTAAAGATAGATTGATTGCCGACACGCAGCGAAAGCTTTTTGCCAAGTTCGAGATGAAGAACTTGGGGATGATGCACTATTTGTTTTTGGCATGGAGGTGTGGCAGAGTGCATATGGAATATTCCTTGGACAAGGGAAGTATGTAGTAGAGATCCTGAAGAGGTTCGGGATGATGGACTACAAGGATATGGCCACACCTATTGCATCGAATCTGAAGCTTCTATGTGATGCTTCATCTGAGCCGGTTGATGTCTCTTTGTATCGTCAGATGATTGGGTCCTTGATGTACCTGACGAACACGAGACCAGACATTTGCTTTGCTATGAACACATTGAGCCAGTTCCTGACGGATCCGAGGAGTGTTCACCTGGTTGCTGTAAACCATGTTCTGAGGTACCTGAAGGGTACAGTGGATTATGGGCTCAGGTATGAGGAGAATCAAAAGTTTAACCTGCAAGGTTATGTTGATTCAGATTGGGCTGGCAGTGCTGCAGATAGGAAGAGCACATCTGGGTGTTGCTTCAATATGGGATCAGGTGTGATCTCTTGGTTTAGCAGGAAGAAGTCTTGTGTAGCACTGAGTATAGCTGGGGTAGAGTATGTTGCAGCCTGTTCAGCTAGTTGTGAGACAGTATGGCTACGGAAGCTACTGTCTGGGTTATTTGATCTCCCATTGGAGGCTACTGGTATCTTCTATGATAAACAGAGTTGTGTGAAGCTGTCCGAGAACCCAGTGTTTCATGATAGGTCGAAACACATAGAGATCAAATATCACTATATCAGGGATATGGTGCAGAGAGGAGCTGTGAAGCTCCTATATGTTGCGACAGACGAGTAGATTGCAGATGTGCTGACGAAGCCGCTAGCCAGAGTGAAGTTCGAGTACTTCAGAGAGAGGCTTGGCGTTCTTCAGATCGAGGACACTTCGAGGAAGAAGTGATGGACACATTTGCTGAAGCCATTCCAAGCATGTTGGAAGGAGGATCCTTCACATGGCTGTGGATTTAAGCGCTGGATAATGGGCATCAGGATGATGTTCTGGTTTCTGCTTGGATATGATCAGTTGGATCATTTATGTATGTACGCATCATGTTGGATGCTGGATATGATCAGTTGGATCATTTATGTATGTACGCATCATGTTGGATGCTGGATATGATCAGTTGGATCATTTATGTATGTATGCATCATGTTGGATGATGGATATGATCATTTGGATCATTTATGTATGTATGCATCATGTTGGATGCTGGATATGATCAGTTGGATCATGTGTATGTATTTTGTATATGAATCGTGTTGGATGCTTGGACCATGTATCTGTATATGTATCAGGTGGATACATTGTGTGATCAGGTGGATCATGTACGGTGATATGTATCATGTATCAGGTGGATACATTGTATGATCAGGAGGATCATGTGTGATGATATGTATCAGGTAGATACTTGGTATGCATCAGGTGGATGCATTGATGATCAGGTGGATCATGCAGCAGGATGTTGCAGTGATGATCAGGATGATCATGGATGATGAGCTTCAGGATGTTTCTCCAGATGACATGCAGCAGGACGTTGCAGTGATGATGATCAGGACGATCATGAGTACATCACGACGATGTATGGTGAGTATCAGGTTGATACTCTATGGCCGTGGATCAGGTTGTGGAGATGAGCATGTCTGGGAGATCCTATAGGTCGGAGTTGTGTACCCATAACAGCCTGGGATGCTCTTTCGAGACATTACTCTGGGAGGACATGTAATTTGAGCCCTGGGAGATTTCAGGTCGAAGTTGTGTACCCGTAACATCCTGAGATGCTCTTGCGAGGTTTTGTCCTATGGCATGTAATTTGGGACCTGAGATATTTCAGGTCGAAGTTGTGTACCCGTAACATCCTGAGATGCTCTTGCTAGGTTTTGTGGTGGACCACATGTAATTTGTGCCCTAGGAGATTTCAGGTCAGAGTTGTGTACTCGTAACATCCTGAGATGCTCTTTCGAGGTTTTGTCGTGGGGTCACATGTAATAGCGCCCTGGGAGATCCTACAGGTCGGAGTTGTGTACCCGTAACATCCTGGGATGCTCTTTCGAGGTTTTGTGATGCACGTAATAAGTCCTGAGGATTCCACAGTATGGCCAGTGATGATGAAGACCTGCAGGTGGTGGGCCTACATCCAGTATGAAAAAGGACTGGCTCTGTAGAACTTCCTATGACGAGTAGATTCAGAGATTGATTGAGATAGCAGCAGCAGTGACGATGATGATGATGACTCGATGATGATTATCCAGTGACGATGATCTAGAGAAGATGACTTGTGCTAGAAGAACTGTGCTGAGAAATACCTTCCTAGTTAAGAGGGAGTGTTGATGTATATGTAACTTCAGAATGTATTTCACATATATGTATATTGTATTCCTATAGAGATGGTATTATTCCTCTATAAGGAAGTGTTGTCATTTATATTGTAAGTGTCGTAACTTATACTTGATGGGCTATTAGACCACCTTGTTTGGGGTCGGCCCTGTATAAGTCATGTGGGTCAAAGGGTTATTAGACCAACCTATTGGGGGTCAGCCATGTGGGTCAAAGGGTTATTAGACCACCCTATTGGGGGTCGGCCCAGTTAGCATTATGTTATGTGGTTAAGTTCGAGCCTACATGAGTTAGGTAAAAAGGCAAGTCAAGTCAAGTATAAATAGAGTGCGGGAGGCACTCTATTTACACACTCACTTCTCACACATGCACTCAAGGAGGAGTGGTGCACTTATGGAGGAGGAGGATCTGCTGCTAGGTTGTGTCTATCTCTTATGGTTGGTTGTATCATTGCTCTATCTATCTCTGAGGAAGTTATTGGGGTTTTTCACCTTTATGGTTTTCCCCAAGTAAATCTTTGTGTCTCTTATGTGCTTGCATGATTGATATGCTGTAGATATGTTGTACATGTTATTCTCTCAGTTAAGATCCTAGATCAGATTGAAGTAAATTCTGAAAATTTAACAGGGATCATGCATCCTTTTGGGAGCTTGTCCCAGCTTTAAAGAAACGATCTTCTTTCCCAATGCTGCAACATGTGTTGAATTTTGGATAACCAGAGGCCCAAGGTTCAAAGGGAATTTTGTCCATCCTTTTCCTTTAGGCCCAGTTAGCTTCAGGTATACTCCATCTATGACAGTTTGGAAAGCTATTTCTTCAAGAAACAGGTTTTTTTGGGACTATCCTTGGCAGCAAATGCACTATGCCACTTCCACAAACTATGATATAGGAGAAAGATTCTCCCACATACCAGTCACCAATTGTGGGGATGAGGGTTTTGGCATTAGGAGAGAAGGCAGGTGCATCTTCCCTGAATATCTGGTGATAAATAGTTCCAAAGAAGTGATCACAGATATCATATAGCAGAGGCACATAGTTGTTTTCCCACAGTGTTGAACAATATACGTGGACTGGAGGAGTTGTTAGGGTCCAATTCCATCCCATGAAAGGGTACTATAATTCTGAGCAAAACACATCAATTACATAGCTGAGTAAAATAAAGGAGGCTTCCTTGAAGCTGGTGTCTTCTGATAACGCTCAATGGTTGTCTTTAACTCAGCTGACATAATTTAAGCCCAATTGAATGAATCCTCGTTTGTGAGGACGTGATGGCCCGCAGGTTCCCATTTGGATTTGAAAACATAACAGTTGGGTTCACCATACAACTTGCAAAGCATGGTGGCCATGAGGGAAAAGGGTCCCTTAAACCATGAGACAGGGTATGAATTATCGGCTCTAAGTATAAAGTTGGACGAGTTATTCATCCATGACTTTATCATCTCATCAAAGTTGTATTGGGTCTTAACTGATTCTAGAAAAGTAGCATTAAGAAGTTGGGTAGCCGACTTAAGGGCATAAGCTCTAATGAAAACTTCAGGGCGAAAAGAGACTAGTTGGGACCTTGTGCTATTGTTAAAGGAACGGTCTCTAGGGTTCGCGTGGTCAATTATCCACTTGACTGCATCAGTGTACGGGAGGATGGATGGTCTAGCAGCTATGGTATGTAACTATGAATATTTGAATCTTTCATAAATGGATTGGTTTTCTTGGATCTCTGACAGGTCATCGTTATCAAAAATGTCATAAATTCGAGACCATCCTATCTGATAGGTTTCTGAGACTCTGTCACTGGTATCAGCGAGGATTCCAAATTTGGGGTCTTTGTTTATGGGGTCCTTCTGGGATGTTTTTGAATGGGTAACTCTCGACATGGCGAAGGAATGGTAATTACTGGTAAAAAACAATAAATCGATCAACAACAGTTTGAATATTAACGAGAATCCTCAAACAAGCAATAAGAAAAGACGGTAAACCAACCTGTGCTGACGAATATAGCAAGAAAACTACCCTAGTAAAAATCCATAGTGAAAAATCCTTGACGCGGGTAATTCTTGAATTTGAAAAACGATAAAAGAAAATAGAAAATTCAACATATTTAACAATTTCCCCGGATGAAATCTGGATTGTAGGATTAAAATGAATCAATGGCTAAAATTTAGCAATGATTGTAGAAAAAGAGTTGCGGGAGTTTATTTTAGCAAGTATGTACATACTCTCTGCAATCCGCAATCTACAATGTGGATTGCGGGTTGCGGAAATACAACTCAAAATTATAAAAAACAAAGATTTTTGCAATCCGCAATTGCGGGTTGCGGGTTCACAAACAACAAAATTTTAAAACGATGACCCTTCCGTAATTTGCGGGTTGCGGGGACGAAAAAGGAAAATTTATTTTAAAACACTTTCCACATTGCGTGTTGCGGAAATACAAAGTGCGATTTTATTTATGAAAATCCTTCCGTAATCTACAATTGCGGGTTGCAGAAAGAACAAAACCAATTTATTCAAAAGATCATTTCCGCATCCGCAATCTGCATTGTGGGTTGCAGGTTGCGGAAAGAAAATATTTCAATTCCGAAAACCAATCATATGCAATGCGCATTGCGGATTTAGTATTGTGTGTTGTGGAAAGGACAAACTTTGTAGAAAATTCATTCTTTCCACAACTCACAAAAATCAATGAATTTTTCGAAGGAAAAATTGTTAACTAAATCAAATCATGTCAAAGAAATAAAATGCATCATATCAATCTTGATGAAACCCCAAAGTGAGTAAGGAATTCAAACATTACCTTTGCAAGTAAAATACCGGGGCTCCCATGTCTAACAAAACATGGGATCTGTTGTTCCTACAACATATACCAAACTTACGGCAAGACAAATTTCAAGAGGTTCTTTTTTCATTTAGGATCATTCTCATGCATTTAATCAATTAAATAAACCTTAGAAACAAACCTTACTTGGTTTGGTGCTTACCAACATGCTTACCATTGCTTGTTTATTTATTGGTATAGAAAGTATTATAGGTGTCTATTTGGTGTAGAGATGAATCTACCACTATAGCATATGCAAGGACATACAAGAATCTTCATTATTATCTTACACAAGTTGAATTAATCTCCCACTAAAGATATGGACTATTCAAAACTGGAGAGAATGAAAAATGACACCTGGAGGTGTTTCTATACCAGTGGTATAGAAACGTAGAAAAATTATCCCAAGCTACTAAAAAACCTGTGAAATATATTATGATGCTTCCAAAAATTTGTAGATGCTAGCTTAACATAAATATGCATTTCGAAACTTGATGTTTGCTGGAAGCTTGGAAATTATGCATCACATACTCCTTTTGGAACAACCTAACTATCACATGTTTCCTCTTTATTCAAAATGATAGAAAAACTGAAATCCACTGAAAATATGAAAACTAAAGTCAGAATATAAATATGATAGTCTTCAACATAAACCACATCATGGAACAATTCTAACTATGTGAATATATTTTGTTGAATTTGAACACAGATAGAAGTCATTGGATTTCCAACCCTTAATGAATGTTGTTAACCAATGCAAGCCATCTCACTATTGATGTCAATGAGCACCAAGGTGCTAAAGTAAATCCTACAAAGTACGAATAAATGTTTTGGGGTCAAGTCATTTTGTAAGATCTAGTAGACAGAGTACATTGATGTATTCCTACTTCCATCAACAAGAGTACTTTCCATTAAGGTATGCAAGCCTTAGAGTACTAGAATAAGTCTCTAAATTTGATCATAAATAAAGTGTTGGATTTGATAGGACAAGGTTTTTCGGAAGGAAGGCCATATGTAATATTTCATCATCCAATGCGAGAACAAACAAAATGATTTGAAGGACAAAATGATAGAACTAACAGTAGAATACATAACTCCAATGTGAACATTGTCCGCTAGTTGCAAGAACATGAGATACCAACTGCTTTGATGTAAATGATTCCAAGAACAATTGAAGAATGGAGTTATGAGGCCTAAGTATTTCTTGGAATCATGTCTTGATGTAATATTTGGCTTCTTCTTTAGTTTTCTTGCCATTGATTTCTTCACAAGTTGTCTCATTGAACTATGGAATGCACAAGGGATCTAGATCTAGTGACAAAGATGATAAGAACTCTTCAATGTATGGTTCAAACTTTTTCTCTTCAGTTTCTGATATCTATGATTCTTGGGCTTCCTCCACAAATTTGCAAGGATAACTAAGAAGGAATTATAGATCTTCTTTATGTATTTGGTCATGGATTTTCTAATCTTCTCGAAACGTAGATCCATCTCTAGTCATAGTTCTAACATGGGAACAAGGATTTAATAAATTCCTTGTAGCGATGAGACCTTCTTTGCTCAACAAATTCTTTAACATATTCTTTTTTCTATTTAAGAGTTCCTATCTCACACATGTATTAGCACAAAAGGTTCTTACAACACCTAAAACTAATTGAAATTTAAATTCAAAAAAAATTAAACGAAATTAATTGCAAAACTAAAGCAAATTATATCATGTACTCGAAGTGGAACCCTACGACTAGGACCCTGTTGTCACCAAGTTATTTGTTCACATAATTTAGCTTCTCTTATTTCCACAAATCAAACTAAAATAAAACGCACTTATTTGCGAAAAAAGGAAATACATTTTCATGAAAGGAAACTTACATGCATGAAAAGAAACAATGAGGCTTCGGAGAAACTCACCAAAGTTAATGCGTCAGGATAGAACCCCCTTAGAATTTTTGAAGTAGGGGTGTCGTTGTGTCTGACTGTTCCTCCTCCCCCAAGATATGTAATTTATAGGCAACCGACCTACCTACCTAAGCTCTAATCCTTTTAACACTTCCTAGGAAATGGAGCCAAAAATGTCAGGAAAAATATATGCATTAATAATTCACCTTGAACATTAAATTGTCAAACCAGGTGTTTATAAAAATAGAGGTGCGGGAATAGTAAATTCAATGTTAGATCCCATCTAATCTAGCATAATCTAATGCTAACAAAACACACTTCAAAATGTAATGAATGAAAATGAAGCAGAAATTGACAAGAAAACTAACACCACAAGATGTAATTCTTGGATCGCAAGATCTTATCTCTCGAGTCCGTTCCCAATCTTCAATGGCTTATTCTTGCAGTGGTTAACTAAGCTATGAAAAGGAATGTAAAGTAAACCAAGTCAATCTCCACTAAACTTAGTAAATTTAACTAAAATAATCAAGCTTCAGAAAATGTAAAGATACACACTCAAATGATCGTCCTCAAAAAGATACACCCAAGAAATTAAGAAGGAAAACAATAAAATAAAAGATTGACATGAAAGAATGAAGATAATAGGAAGAAAATGTATTCGTTGTGAAATTGATGAGCTCCATTATAATATCAATCCAATCACCTTCACATGTGTATGACAATATATACATGATAACATCGCAAAATAACTATACAACAAATGTCGTTATGAAAAAATATACTAATAACGAAAACAATATATTAATATGACAAAATATAATAAAAAATGAATCATTAACAATACAAGACTTTGTTTTTTATTTCATAACATGTAGAAAATCTTTAAAACCAAATATAATAATATGACCAACACAAAAAATAGCACAACAATTACCAAAATTAACAACTTATGATATTGTTATTAATAACAAATAACAATTAAGAACAACATATAATAATAATGGATAACAATTAATAATACTATATCAAAACACAATGTAACTATGTAAAACAAATATATAACTAAACAAACAGAACAAATATTGTAATGGATATATAACAAGACAACAATATATAAACAAACTAACACTAACAAACTATATATCAAACAAATAACTAAATAACAAACTGACACTAAAAAACTATATATTAAACAAACAACTAAATAACAAACTAACAAAATATATATCAAGACAAAATAACAAAGTAATAAATAATAACACAATATCTATCATTATATATCAAAGGATATGTGAGGAACCTGCAACAATTAATTGATAAAATGCACAATATATTAGAATAGAGAATATTTTATTGATCGCGGGTCACTTCGAGGGGGAAATCTCCTTTGAGCAAGCTCAATAAAAACAACTTCTTCATTCCTTGATTGGCATCAACACGCACTTATATACTAAGTATGCGCCAATACTATGGATCAATACCATGGAACATATACTACTACGAGACGACTTACAAAGCATATGTGTCCAATATTATGGATCAATACCATCGAACATATAATACTATGGGATAATACAAACTAAGGATCAATACCATGGAACATATAATACTACGAGACGATTTACAAAGCATATGCGTCTAATACTATGGATCAATACCATGGAACATATAATACTATGGGCTAATACAAACTAAGGATCAATACCATGGAACATATAATACTATGGGACGACTTACAAAGCATATGCGTCCAACAACAATATACTAACAAAGTAAAGAGAAGGGTTGACACAAGTTCCTAACATCCCCTCCCCCTTAGAAAAAGCTTTGTCCTCAAAGCTTTAGATGTGGAAATTGATGATCTAAATGAGTGGTTCCCATGTAGCATCCTCTAGTTGCATTCCGTGACACTGAATTAATACCCCTGTGATAGATCGATAGAGAAGCTGGAGAGTGCGCCTATTGAGGATGGCCTCTGGCGTCAAAAGGATGGATCCTTCATTAACCAGTTCTGGTAAAATAGTTTGTCCTCTGATGTTGGTGCCAATAAATTTCGTCAAACAAGAGACATGAAATACTGGATGAATGCAGGAAGAAGGAGGAAGTTCCAATTTATAAGCAGAAAACCCAATATTTTGAAGAACCTTATAGGGCCCATAGAACTTTGGAGTGAGCTTATGACACCCTTTGAGTTTCAAGGAGGATTTCTTGGAAGGCTGTAGATGAAGAAAAACCATATCACCTGCTTGAAAAGTGTGCTCAGAACGGTGTTGATTGGTTTGTTGTTGCATTCAAATTCTTTCCATGTGAATATTGTCCTGCAAAATGTGAAGAATCTAATCGTGGTTTTGAAGAGCCGAGTCAATTGCTTGAACTGGTAAACTGCTAAGGATGTATGGAAGAGGAACTGGCGGTTCCTGACCATAGATTTCTTCATATGGAGTCATTTTAGATGCAACATTGTACCACTGGAGCCCTTCAATGAAATCCATATAAATATCTATCCAAATCCGTGTAGGGATGGGAAAGGGTTCAATCAATCCCTAAAGGAGTGTCATTTCACCCATGTTGACCTGGAAAATATCACATTCATCCACCATATGTTGAATTGTCTTGTTCATTCCCTGCCAAAATAGGTTACACTGTGCTCTCTCATATGTTTTGAGTAACCCAAAGTGCCCTTCCAATGGAGAAGCATGGATTTCATAGAATACATAGCCCTGTTCAACAGATTGCAACCAATTTGGAACTAGCATAGAAATAGCTGAAAGAGAAACTGGGTCATCAAATGTGCGAGAAAGAGCATCCAACACCAAATTGTCCTTACCATTCTTGTAAGTGATATCACAGGCATAACCCACGAGTTTGTTAACCCATTTCATTTGTGTTGGGGAGGATACCCTTGTTCCAGGAAATGTTTTCAGACTCCGGTGATCAGTATTGATGCAGAAAGAATTTCCTAATAGGTATGGCTTCCACTACTATACTGCATGCAAAATAGCCATCATTTCCTTATCATATGTAGAGATGGATGAATTCTTACCGAAAAGGTCTCTTGAAGGCGTAAATCCCATTAGTTCAACAAATACACCTACATATCTATCCAAAATGTGTTGTAGATCTAAGGGAGTAGTGGAGACTGTTGATGGGTGCATCTGAATGGAATGGATCTGAGCGATGACACCATGTGAATTATTCTTAAGGATCTTTTCCAAGTGATGTGAACTGATGATATGGAAAGACCCTAGTTGTAAGCCCATAAATGTGTGTTTTTTCCCATTGACAGAATACTGCATCCAATGTTCATCAAAATACCATAAGATGGAGCCAAATGTGCATAACCATTGAGTGCCCAAAACCACATCACATCCTCCTAAGGACAAGGAAAACATGACAGAGCACAGGTTATAATATTCCATAGAGATACGCACATTGAGACACTTCCCTTTGCAAGGTAAGGTGCCCCCATTGGAAATCATGACTTCAAAGTTGGAGCAAGGATGGACAAAAAAATCATCCTGTTTGGCGATCCGAGGGTCAATGAAGTTATGAGTGCTGCCAGAATAAATGAGTATTGTAAGAGGGAGCTTCTTGAAGTAACCCCTGACCTGCATTGTTTGTGGGGTGGTGACCCCGGATAAATCATGGAGATATATCTTTCAGTGGTCATCTATAGATGGAGGGTCAACAAGTGGTTGTTGAATGTCGACCTAATCATCTATTGTATCTAGAGCTTCTTCTCCAAGTTCAAAGGCAGGTGGAGAATCCACATCCAAGAGATAGAGTTGTTGCTCAACACATCTATGTCCTCGAGTGAATTTCTCATCACAATTATAACAAGGCCCTTTTTCTCTATGTGCCTGCATCTCTGCTTCAGACAAATTCTTGATAGGAGTTGGGAGAGGAGCTGGCGTGATGGGAGTTCGTTGGGAAACCATATTTCTGAATGGAACAAAAGTGGATTTGGAGCATTGTTGGGTTGTGATCTTTTCCTCTGATGAATAAATTTTTCATTGATGACACACCATTAATGACAAAGGTCAAAGTATGGTCAAGAAGGACGTGAAGCCAAAGCAGTAAACAAGCAAGATGACATGGCAAGATGGAGGAAATGGAAATTTGGACATAGTATGTGGGCATTGAATCCATTGGAAAACCTAATGATTCAAATGACCCATACTGTGGTCATTTGAAGATGGCTTGGAGAAGGAAAGAAAGGATAGAAATGATGACATCATGGCATGACGACATGGCATAAGAAGGGAAATTTTCATGGACAAAGAAGCATAGAAGAATGACAAGGTTCATGAATGAGCAAGCATAGGTGGACAAGGTGACATGCGGGCATCTTCTTTGAGGCCATGAAGACCACCTGTGGGAATTTCTGAATGGTGTTGTGGGCATCATTGGAGATGGATAAAACAAGCTGTGGGCATCCTTGGTGAATTGGACAAATAGGAGTATTGCGGGCATGTTGAAGGAAGGCAGAAGGGCGCAAACAATGGCCACATGCGGGCATATTCAGTAAGGCCTGCAGACATATTAATTGAAGGAAGGTGCGGGCATCAAGATCAGGCATTTCCAGTAGTATGTGGGCATCAACATGGATCCCACTATGGGAATAAACCAAGTGACCCTTGCGGGCATAGGTTATTGACCCATTGCGGGCATGCTGGAAACAAAAGAAAATGATGATGAGGAAAAATAAATATATATATATATTTATAATTGTTGAGAAGAACATGGAAATCAAAAATACTTTTGATTTTAATATTGATAATTTGGCCATCCTAACAAAGAATTGGTTTATTATTAAATTTATAAAAATAATAAATAAACTTGATATATTCTATGTCGGCCTCCACAATCTAAGAGATGAATAAGTATAAATATAGAAGACTAGTTATTATTTTAGGTGTGAGTGTGGAGAAAATTCGGTGGAGTAGAGTGAAAGATTTTGGGAGCTTGAGGAAAGCTCTGTTTTCGGTAGGTGAAGATGAGGAGCAACAAATCTCTGGTTTAAGGCATTTGATTGATGGAGAGATGAAGATAGGGAAGCTAACAGAAATTATTTTTTATCTTCTATCTTTATTTCTGGGCTTGTCCGAGACAGAAAAATTGATGATATGATGATGTTGGGCAGCTAGTGGACAATGAAGATTTGAATTTATGTTTAGATGATGATATTTGTATGATAGTGATGAGATCATATGTATGGACAAAATTAAGATTTTCTAGGTAGCAACATTGAATGTGAGGACAGAACTATAATGGTCAAAATGATACTAGACAGTTTGATAATGATTGTGAATGTGATGGTGCACAAACTGAGATGCTGCTGGACAAAATTAAATATGTTTGATACCATGACAGTTATAAAAACAAGGATAATTATGATGATGATATGTTGAGAAAGAGACATGTGATGATGTGATTATGTGATATATGTTTATGAGAGAAGTTGTTGAAACAAACAAGGGTTTCTTGTTTGAGAATGTCTGAATTCGGTAGACTCAAGAAGAGTCTGAAACATCAGTTGTAAATCTATGTTTGTTGGGGGTGTTGTAGCATCCCAGTCAGTAGTAGCTGACTGAATCATTCTAGTGGGTGATTACACCTTATGGTTTTTATCCCATATTGGAGATTGAAGTCTCCATTTATACAAAACTTAAAAAGCTTATATCTTGTCTCTTGTGCAATGTGTGTATGATAATGTGTCTTACTTATTGAATGACAGGTGATATGGTTTATTGATGAATAAGACAGTGAAGTGAATTGGTAAATTTTTTGTAGAAGAAGTGAAAATTGAAATTAAGTGTAGGCTCACTCATTCACCCCCCCCTCTTAGTGAGAAATTGTGTCTAACATCCTCCTCCAACTTAGCCAACCCTAGGACTTTCAACATTGTGTTGGGACAAAACATTTTAACCTCTGAGCATATTTCATCCTTGAGACCACTAATAAAACAACTCCTGTATAATTCATCAAACAATCCTTGTATTTGATTCGCCAGTTTCTCAAATTTTGTATGATACTCTCTCACAATGCCAATTTGGCAAAGTTTAGTGAGTGCTCCTGTGAAGTCATTAAAAGCACTAGAACCAAATTGTTGCAAAAGGAGTTAGCAAAAATATGTCCATTTGGGATCGTCATGAGCCTTTGTGTACCAACGGTACCATTGAAGGGCTTCCTGTTCCAAATGAAAGGATGCAAGTGGAACTTTGTGGAAATCAAAATTATTATGTAGACTGAAATATTGTTATTCCCGGTATAATCCTACCATCATGAGATTCAGTGTATACATCCCTGAAGTTCCATTGGCTAAGTCATTTACCTGGAAAGGATACCATTTCTTTTATGCTAGGTTTTGAGAGGTCGTCGCAGCGTTCTCCACTACAGGGTGCGACGAAGTCAGTTAATGGGAAAGAATAACTTCTTTGAGCTCATTCTCGAAGCATGAGGACTTGTATCCTTATCCCTGACCTCTTGGGGGAGTTGGCACTCAGTTCCTAACCTCTTGGGAGGATCCCCTATCTCTCTCCTACCATATCTCAACCTACACTATCCATATCCTATCCACTTATCCCTATATAAGTGAGGCTCTACCCCTCTCCAAAGGGAGGAAGTCTATAGTGTCTACATGCTGGTGAAGTCACATTGGAGAGATATCTAACTCATCCATTGAGAGACTCTACTTGCTTGGGAGGATATGGAAAATGGCTTGGATGGAGATGGACTGTAGCATTAATCCTTGGTTTTAGTCTATTCTTTACTATGTATTTCCCAATTTTACAATAATACAAATGCTTTCCACCAATATTGTTTATGTGTGATGATATTGAGTAGTTTACCTGCTTCACTGTTTACTTAGATCTCTTATTGTATAGATGCTCTTTACTCATTTATTTTGTTCTTTGTGTCTCAACAGGTCTTGCGGCCGAGATCTGACGATCGTGGGACGTGGAACGACATTCAGGAGAAAGGATTGCGAAGTTAAAGGTAATACATCTAGCACTTGATCCTTAAGTAGATATAGGGAAGTCATTTGTAGTATGTTCTATTTGTTCTAGACTCATTTTGAGCTAGGGAGATCTGGCTCACGTCAGCTCGAGTGGATTGTCCGTCAAAAAAACCTGGCGACCATACTGGGGAAAGACATTGCTTTCTGGTTTTCATTTGAATGTTATTTTTCAGTTGATTTCTTACCAAGCCATTCTATTTTGTCATTTTCTTCTTGAAGTTGATTTCACCATCAGATCTTCACCTTGAAGAGTCTGATTAGCTTCCTTTGAGTTTTCACATCTCATTTGCAAACCTGTTTATTGCTCATTACTTGGAGAATTGGTTCATTTTTTAACTTAGATCTCGCCTGTTGCATCTGGTCAATGTACCCAGAGCGACACTGTGTTGTTTTTTATCTTTGTTCTCTGCCTGTTAGTCTGTCATTGAAACCCTTCTATTGGTATACTGCGATGTTGTTGCACTTCCCTCACTAGTGAACTGCGACGTCGCACTGTGTACAAGCACGGAGTGCACCAATCTGCCATTTTTTCCATACAGTCACGCTCTCTCCTTTTCTGTTGTGATTTTGATTTGTGTGCAGACTCCCTCTGTACTGTAAGATCCAGTCAAAGATCCCTTTTTGCTTTGTGTGATTGAGTTGTTTGGTTTTTGATTGGAGTTGTTTTGGGTTCCATCTTGGACAAGTCTGAGATTTGGTAATGGCAAACACTCTCATCTTCCCACCTGCATCCACTCACCCTTGAATTCCCTCCTCTCCTTCCCTGATCTGATCAAGTGTATTGAATCAGTTCCAGACCTCATTTTGCATACGTTTGTGAGATTTGCTTGCTTTAGTACTGCTTGTTACTGATTGATTTTGAGAGTTTGTGTGTATCTTTAGTCCTTTGAGTGCTTGCTTTCTCTTGAGATTTTCTAAGTTGTCAGAGTACTGCAAGTCATCTTTTTAGTTCAAGTATTCATGTTTAAAAGCATAGTTGTTATCAAATTGTTATTTTGATGCACTCATTGAAAGATCAAAAGTACTTCATTTCCATTCTTTTTGAAGATCATTCGAAGAATTGTACGTGCATTGGAATGTTTCATTTATGAATCTTTTGAAAAATTTGAAAGGAAATTACATTATTTGTATTTTTTCATGAATTATGAGTTGCTCATCTTCTTGAAAAAATTCGAATAGGCATCAAGTTTTGCAAAAGTGGTTCCATGCTTGGAAAGTTGCATTGTATCTTTTGATTTTTATGATTTTAGGCCATCATAGTGAAAGTGAAAAGCTTACATATTTCTGCTTAGAAAATTCTCTCTTTTCATTACTTAACATCATTTTCGTTTTGAAAAGACAAAATAAAAAGAAAAAACATGTTTTGATTTGTTTTAGTAGTGTTGTGTCTTTTATGTTTTGCTGAAAAGGAAAAAGAATACTTCATAGTCATTTTTTGGTAGATTTGGCATTGTCTCGCATTGCATTGCTTTGGTGAAATTGTTGGAAAGAAAAAGAAAATTTCTTCTTCCCATACATAGAGTTCATTGAAAGAAAAGTGTATTTTTGCATGTATTTAGGGCCTGCATTATGTTTATGATTATGTACTCACCTCATGCATTCACCTAACCGTCAAGATAAAATTAATGGTAGAACTAGGGTAACATCTTTAGCAACTTGTGTGTAAGTTAGAGACGTGTTCCGGCGTGGTTAAGTGTGGCAGTTGTCGTTATTTTCCAGCACTGTATCCCGGGGGTATTGTAGTCTTCTACGTACTTATCGGTATATCAAGCTCCTTCACGCACCCACCTAGTCACCTTGAGTACTTGGCATATATTAAAGGGTGTATCACATACTTGCTAGTATATCAGAAGGTCTCTTACCGAATAGTTGTGCATTAGACAACACCACTATGGATTTGATCTCCCACGTACCTTGCGTATATTGGGAGACACCCTTAGGTTTCCTAAAACCAACTGAGTTAACTTTTTGGCCATCTTAGCGGAGAAACACACTGAGAACAGCACTCGGGGAGCTACTACGCACATACCGTCCAGGTAATCGCGTATGCAGGCAAGGGTACAGTCCCAATCCTCCTTGTCACGTCATATTGTTGGACCCTGCGGTATATCACAAGTTGCGAAGCCTTGACAATCCTGTGAGGTTCCAGACCGTTGAATCCACTCTTATAACATAATTTTGCTTGTGGCCTTAGTTTGTGTAAGGTTTTTTCTGGTTTTCTTTTCTTTTAGCTTTCCCTTAGGAGAAATTTTTTTTGTTTCAGTCACTCTGGATGAGTTTCCTTGGAGAAGGTCTTGTAGAATTCAGAATTTGCCACCCGAATATCCCCTTAACTAGGAGGTAATTTCGAGGGTAAGAATGGATCCACATGCTAGGGTCAGGTCACATGAAGTGGAAAACCCCACTTTGAAGGTTGGAGGACTCTTGTTTCCTCATACTCCTCCAGATTCACCTGCCTCTCATCCCCCGCAGGGTGAAGAAGCACAAATCCCCACTTCACAAGACTCACCTCCCGTTGCATTGGGAGAGCCTGGATCGTTGGAATGGATAAATCAACCCCATGGTGACCCCACAACAGCTGTTGGTCCTGCAACAGCTTATTGGACATCTTCTACCGATCACCCAATGGCCCATTTCACCATTGCCTCCCCACCCAGTTGGGCCAGCCCCGACAACTGCTTAGCACCTTACCACGAGCAATTGACTCATTTACGTGCTATGGGCGAGGAGTTTCGAAATCTAAACTTTCAAATAAGATTCGACAATAGACCAATCCTAGGTCGCTCTATATCTTTTGAGTCACGGAATCATCAACGCAACACGTGACCACTACTAAAACTGGTCAACCATCCATCCCTGCACATGTTTCTCCTAGACAGGAGACCAGTTCAATACCTCCCATAACCCAACATGTTGAAGGACAACAGTCCAACATGGCCGTGACTACCACAGTTACGTCACCCGCTCCTCCTCCACCCCAAACTTCACGGGGAGGATACTCTTTACCCCCTACCTTCTTTACGGGTAGTGGTAATCCTACGGTGAATAATCAACAACCAGTGTTGGGTCAACCTTTACCTAGTGGTCAGCAAGTTGTTGCTGGGGGGAAAACCCCATCTCTTAACCATAATCCTACAGCAGGAGTTCCCATCGGGCCTTCCATTGGAAATTTCTTACCTCCTAGACCTTCCAATTCGGGACTATCCCATGTCGGGGCACCGTCCAACGTAATTCAAACTCCATCGAGTCAAGCATATCTAGGTCATCTTAACCCTGTGTCGAGTCAACTTCATCCCGAAAACACACTCTACGGGGTACCCTACCCCGGTAATCCTTACACTCTATGGGGACAGCAAAAATTTTTACAGCATGGACCCCCACTTATAGTCCCTCAAGTCCCTCCACCCCCGTTCAATCCACCCCCACCTCCCATGGGAGGCATCAAGCCCCCACATTACTTTGGAGGAGGTGGACCTCTACCTTCTGGAAGAGGACCACCCCACTTCGGTCATCACGGCCCACCCCCCTCGCGGAGGTGGTGGAGGACCACCCCCTTCTCCCGGCGGAGGTGGGGGAGGACTATCTCATCCTGGTGCTAGTGGAGTATCACCACCCCCTCCCGGTGGTGGGGGTGGAGGACCTTCTAATCCTGGTGGTGGTGGTGGTGGACCCCCCACCCTACTATGGTGGAGGCGGCGGAGGAGGCTCTTACCCTTCCGGCGGTGGCGGTGGCCCACCACCCCCTCCCGGCGATGGAGGCGGATCCCCACCTTATGGTAATGAGTCACCTTATTATAGTTATGGACCACCTTACTATGGCGGCATACCTACATTTGGTCTAGGCGGCCAGTACCCCTATGGCCAATTTCTTCCTGGAACATCCTATGGTCAGTCGATATAAGGTCCCACAGGTCCTTACACACCTTATCCATACTATCAGTACTCGTAGCCTAATCCACAGCTGCCCTTTTTGTCTACTTTGGATCTACCTGTTGTCTCGTTTAACTAATGACCCCATTTACCATGAAGCTAATTGGCCACCCATTCCCGTAAAACTTCCATCAGATATCCCAAACTTTGATGGTAAGATGGGTGAGGATCCTAAAAGCCACATGATGACATACCACTTATGGTGTTCATCGAACTCACTGATGGATGACTCGATCCATCTTCAGTTATTCCAATGGTTCTCTCGCTATGAAATTTTTCACTCATTTATAGCTACCTATACAGTATGAAACTAGTACAGAGCTTTTAACCTCGCTCCGTTAAAATATTGCTACTCATATATCAGATCATATACATGAGTGGTAGAGGAGACGACATCTCATTAAGGCTCCTATTCCAGATCAGCTCCTAGCAGAATGGTTCACGAAGTCTCTTATACCAACCATAGCACCAGATATTTCCATGGGTGGCGTTGTCACTGAGGAACAAGCCATTTCCTGTGCCCATTTGCTAGACTTAGTCTATACTCAATCTGGCACGTTGTTTGATATTCTTCCTGACGTGCCCCACAACACTTACAACCCCGTGAAACCACCCAAGGGACCCCAAACTGATGGCATCATTGGATCCCTTACCACCCAGCCTTCTTCTCAAATTGTTGGTTCATCGAACCCCCAAGGTTCTTCCCCATCACCAACACAAGCTGGTCACGGCACCACCAAATCATCCACTCCTGCTGTCACCGAAGAAGTGAATTATGTTTCATTAGCTTCACCTCAAAAGTCTAGTGGTAAGAGGAAGAACAAGGGGAAACCTAAGAAATCTTCCACCCAATAGGAACAAAGGAGCACCCCTGATGATACCAAACAGAAAAGGAAGTTGAAGTATTCTTGCCTACTATGTGGTGATGATCACTTTTCTAATGAGTGCCCCCATAGAGACGAAGTTCAAAAGTTTATTAAGGGTAAACCCACACCCGCAGTTCTCAACGATCCCTTCCCTGCTCAAAATCAGCAATCGATCGCTCACACTTCTTCTTCCCAAGGAGAAGCATCCACCACCACAGATGTTCTCATGGTGCATAATGAGACCATCAACTTGAACACCCATTCCCATTCATATGACTTTGTTCCAGCTAAAGAACCCGTTGGAAGTAATACTAAAAAATCTTCCACTTCGATGCCCGATGTCACCGTACCAGTTGCGCCTCTCACCATAGAGAATCCCTCTCTTGAGTCAGTGTTGCATCCACCCAAGAGCACGATTAGAAATTGGTTTTTAATCCTAATGCTTGAGCCTCTCAAAACTATAACATTATAGAGGACCCAGCACAAGATTCTTGTGCTATGTCGACGCTCGAGGTCTTGCAAAACTGCCCTAATCTACGCAAGACTCTCCTCACTGCCATCGGTGCAGTTGACCCGGATTCATCGAACACCATTATGTTCTGGCTGGAGTATTTCAAACCAAGGCTCTCCCATCAGGTAGCATTTCAAGTTGCTACAAACATCGCTAGGAAGATAATCCATCATACCATTTTGGATGAAGGAGCCTCTATGTCAGTCATGTTGATCGCATGCTAGAGAACCATTGGTTCTCTCGAGTTGAACCGTTCTCCTACCACTTTGACAACCTTCGACGGACGTGGCTTTCAACCTCATGGGTTGTTATAAGCTTTACCAGTCGAGCTGGGGGGTAAGACCACAACCATTAACGTGGAAGTAGTCATTGCCCCGTTAGATTATAACATTCTGCTTGGTCGTAATTGGTTTTACGCCATGACTGCGGTCGCATCATTTGTCTTTCACATAGTAGAATTCCCCCATCAAGGCCGAATTGTCACAGTCAACCAACTGGATTTTTGCACACCTGACACCACTTCTCACCCAGGCGATAATGTTCCTTCGATTGTACAATCTTCGGAGAAGTATGAGAGTGTGGGGGTTGGCCTCCTTAAGGATTCATCCCTTATGGGCATCTTTACTACCTCATATCCCCCAAACCATGTTTCCATGGTGAACATGATCTCCTCGCAGATTTCATATACCCCTAGCTCCACCAATTCATGGCTTGTGCCTAATGAAGCCACCACACACCTGATTGGAGACACTATGCCTCTGTCACCCGCTGAACTCATGTATAAGGCTATCCATTCAGCACCGGAGGACCACTTAGCTTTGGCCTCCACCTCCTGTTCTCTACAACGAACATCATCCGATCCTCTGCTACGGACTTTTCATTCTGATGAGTCCATTATGGAAATCATGAGTGCAGATGATCCGCCATGGTAAGACCTCCATCATCATTCATCTTTCCTTCCCTTGTTGGATACTGTGGAGAATAGCATTCACACCATCTTTACACCGAATTTCTACTATGGCTCTCAGTATTTGATACTGGCGTGTTAAACGAATTCTGAAGGCAACTTTTCCAACATCGAGCCCACCACTTTAATAGACATTTTGGTTAATCCTGGTGTAGTGGAACACATCTAGTTAGGCCAGAAGTGTTCCCCTGAAGAATTCATCACCGCCACGGCCTTATTCAAGTGATTTTGAGATGTTTTCGCTTGGACCTATGATGAGATGCATGGGATAGACCCCTCCATTGTTTTAAACGAGATTAAAACCTATCCTGACGTCAAACCTGTTTGCGAGAGGCTGCGACCGATACACCCTTGGAAGACTACGACAATCAAGGAAGAGATTGAGAAACTCTTGAAGGTCGGCTTCATTTAACCTGTCCCATTGATAGAGTGGGTCTCAAATGTTGTCCCTGTTAATAAAAAATAGGGTACCATCTACGTCTGTGTCAATTATCAGGATCTCAACAAAGCTTGTCCCAAGGACAACTACCCGACTCCCTTTATCGACCAAATTATCGACAATTGTGCTAGAAGTGTCATTTTTTCATTCATGGATGGATTTTCTAGATACAACCAAATTGAGATCCACCCTGCCGACCAGCACAAGACTGCATTCATCTACCCTTGGGGAACGTTTTCATATCGTAAACTTCCATTTGGTCTTAAAAATGTTGGCACCACATTCCAGCGAGCCATGTTGTACGCCTTCCATCATGTGAAGGACTTCATGGAACCTTATTTGGATGACCTCCCTTCCCACTCAAAGCATCGTGAGTTCCACTTAGATCATCTGACGGTCATTTTCCTTAGATGTAGGTGTTACAATATCCGTCTGAATCCTCACAAGTGTATTTTTTTTTGAGTCCGGACACCTCTTAGGCTTTATCGTCTCAAAAGACGAGATCCGCATTGATCCCTCAAAGGTTGAAGTTATCGTCGCTCTTCCACCTCCAATTAATATTACGAAACTTCAGAGTCTGCAAGGACGTGCAACTTGTTTAAGGTGTTTTGTCTCTAATTTCTCCCAAAAGATGCAAGGTTATATGAGATTGATGAAAAAAGATGTCCCATTCATTTGGGATGATGAAGCTCAACAATCTTTCGAAAGTTTGAAACATGCCATCACGCATGCTCCTGTGATCCAACCGCCGAATTACTATCGACACTACATTTTATATCTTGCAGCTTCCGACACCACTATCGCCATGGTTTTGGTACAGGAAGACCAAAACGCCCAAGAACATGTGATATACTATGCCAGCAAAGGTCTCATTGACACTAAAACTCGCTATTCACATGTTGAGAAGCTCGCTCTCGTGGTAGTCATTGCCGTGCAGAAGTTTCTTCATTACATTTTGCTCTACACCACCACTATCATCGCTGATTCGAAACCCATATACCACGTTCTGACTCGTCAGGTGCTTGGGGGCAAGTATTCACGCTGGATCATGATACTGCAAGAATTCAATCTTCTTTTCGATAAAGCCAAGTCGAAAAAGTCCTTGGTGTTCGCTGAGCTCATCTACGACCTCCCTCGTACTAATACAGGATCTGAGCCGAATGACTCGTTTCCAAATGAGTCATTGTTTCTTATCAGTATGTCTGATCCGTGGTATGGAGATATCACATTGTATCTTCAAACCCAACGTTTCAGCCCTAAATTGTCTCATGATGACCGTTGTCGAATACGCCACCATGCAAAGTATTATCTGATTATCAGTGATACTTTGTACCATCGTGGCATCGATTCTATCCTTTGGTGTTGTCTGACTCATGATGAGGCTGAACGTGTTATGAATGACTGTCACGTTGGGGCATGTAGTGGTCACCTCTCTGGGATGGCTACAGCCCAGAAGATTTTGTGCGCAGGATATTATTGGTCATCTATCTTCAAGGATTGCATTGAGGCCGTAAAACAATGTCCTCCATTTAAAATTAGTCACAACATATCTAATGAACAAGTAAATCAATCACAATAGATGAAACTCAGAAAAATGGTATAAAACTGTGCAAAACATGCATCAGTGCTCAATGTCCCAGTAAGGGTGAATGATTACAATAAAATATAGTAACAATAACTGAGCAATTCGAATTGCCTAAGGAGGTCATTCGAATCACTGAATGGAGTAGCTTGACTCCAACTAGGAGTCCTCATCATCAATCCGTGGTGGTCATCAATGCACAAGAACCAGTCATCTAGGTGTCAATCTGAGTCTAACTGAGTGTAGCATGTGTAACTGAAGTTTGTAGCACTTATATATGGAAGTGGACTCAGTGGAGGGTGCATGGGAGGCTAACTGAAGTCAGAACAAGTCATCTAGTCAATTTGGAGGTCCAACGGAGTGAAACAGTAAGTCGGGAGTGAAACTAGCCTCAAATCAGGGAGAATCAGAGCTAACTGAGTGTAACTGAAGTGGAACTGGAGTGGTAGGTGAAGAAGTGCACCCTTATCTGGCAGTAGGTGATAAGTGGGCACCTTCCTGACTAGGAGGGATAATGAACTGATGTAAGAAGCTCCTGGGTGCTAGAATAAGGTGGCTAAGGTACTGGAGGCATCAACCTGGTGACTGGGATGCATGCAAAGTGCATGAAAACCCTAATTGCATGCAAGATCCTGAAAAAGATGATGTGGATATCCAAACACCCCCCCTCAAGCTAGACTATGATGTGCAAAAGAAAATAATGTGTCCCTAGTAACTAAGACCAAAGGTCACCCCAATACAATAATCCAAAAATGCTGAAAATAAACTAAGTGAGGAAAGAGGGAAAACCCAGTGGGAAGAAAGCCCCCCCTCAAGCTAAAGCATAATAATGGATCAATCTATCTCCACCATGATGGAACTCACCCCCAACAGTGAACAGAGGTAAAAGAACTTCTTCTCAGTGAAGCTCTTGGTGAAGATATCTGCAATTTGCTCATCAGTAGGGCAATATTGCAGAATGATGGTGCGATCATGCACCAACTGTCAAATGTAATGCATACGAATCTCAATGTGTTTGGTCCTCTCCCACTGAACTGGATCTGTGGAGAACTTGAGAGCACTTTGATTGTCACAAAATAGGACAGTTGAAGTAGTTCCACCAAAACCAAACTCGGAAAGAATACCCTGCAACCAAACTGCCTGAATTCAGGAATTGACTGCCCCTCAATACTCTGCCTCTGCTGAAGAAAGTGCAATGGCTGCATGCTTTTTGCTGGACCAGCAAATAGCACCATGACCAATCATGAAAACATAACCGGAAGTGGACTTCCGATCAATGCTATCACCTGCCCAATCTGAATCAGTAAAACCAATGAAATCAAGCTCAGAATCTGCAGCATAATGTATGCCAAAATGTTTCGTACCTTGCACATACTGCAAGATCCTCTTGGTTTCTCGCCAATGAAGTTCATGGCGCTGCTGCATATACCTTGACATGGCACTCACGGCATATGAAATATCAGGCCTTGAGTGTGTCAAATAAAGTAGTGAACCAATCAACTGTCAATACATACTGCATTCTGCAAGCGGTGTAGAATCTCCCTCCTCAAGACTGATTCCTGAGAGGAATGGGAATGGGGCTGCCTTACATTCAACCATATTAAACTTCAATAACAGGTCGGAAGCATATTTTTGCTGAGATATAGTGATCCCATCAAAAATTTGAGCTATCTCCAAGCCCAAAAAGTGACTCAGCAAGCCCAAATCGCCCATGTCAAAAGCTATATTTAAGGCAGTTTTTAGCTTGTTTATTGAATTAAGAGTGCTACCAGTAATGAGAAAATCATCAACATAAAGTACAATAACCAACAAATTACCTTTAACTCACTGAAGATACACATTCAGATCAAATTTGCATCTTTGGAAATTTTGAGAAAGAAGGAAGGAGTCCATCTTTGCGTACCAAGCTCTTGGGGCCTATTTTAACCCATACAAAGATTTCTTCAATCTGCAAACTAATGATGGATCTGATGTGTATCCCTCTGGCTGCTGCATATATACCTCTTCAGCAAGGTCTCCATGTAGAAATGCACTCTTCACATCCATGTGGTGCACTTCTCAGTGCTTGGATGCGGAAATAGCCAAAACAAGGCGGATGGAATCCATCTTTGCAACCGGTGCAAAGGTCTCAGTGTAGTCCACTCCTTGGACTTAGGAGAAACCTTTTCCACCAACCTTGATTTGTATTTTATGATAGATCCATCAGCAGCAACTTTTGTGTGGTAGACCCATTTACACTTCACTAATTTTCTTCCAGGTGGAAGAGAAACTAGCTCCCATGTATTGTTCTTTTGAAGAGAACTGTACTCTTCATCCATGGCACTTTGCCATCTCGGATCTCGGTGGGAAGAATAGTGTTATGTGGGATATGAACCATTCATCAAATAAAAAATCTCAGGAAGTAAAGGATCAGAAATTTAAAGAGCCATATTTTCTCTTTGAAAGTCTGCTCTTGTTCGTCTTGGATCAGCAGGATTTCCAAGGTTCGAACCAGCAGATTCAAGAGTGTTTTGGGCCCACTTTGGTAACTGAGGAGGATCATAATGGTCGTATTACGAACCTGATATGTCATGATCATCATGTGCTGCTAAAATATCAGAAATATCAGAACTCATACCTTCATTATCACTGCATGGATCTTCTTCTGGTGAAGGCGGTGAAACGGCAGTTTCTTCCTCAACTAGTTGCAATTCTTGAAGCGGTTCTTCAAATTGCACACTACGCTCTATGAATATCTTTTTAGATCTGATATCCATGAGTTTATATGATTTTGATTCTTCCCCATATCCTATCAGTATTCACTCAATACTTTCTGGATCCAAAGCTCGTATCTTCTTGGAAGGAATTCTAGCCCATGCAGTAGAGCCAAAAACTCTCAAATTTGACACATCTGGTTTGTGACCAAAGAATGCTTCGAAAGGATCATACCTTTCACGGATGAATGTGGAACACGGTTCTGTATGTATGTAGAAACATTGATTACTTCAGCCCAAATATTTTCAGCCAAACCTTTTGATTCAATCATGCATGTAGCCATCTCTTTCAGTGACCGATTTTTCCTTTCCGCTACACCGTTCTGCTGGGGTGTGTAGGGAACTGTATGTTGGATCTGAATTCTGCTTTGGGCACAAAGTTGTAGAAACTCAGCCTTAATATATTCTCAAACATTATCAGATCTAAGAGCTTTGATCTTGCTCTCAGTGGCTGTCTCAACAGAAGCCTTAAAATCCTTGAATTTTCCAAGCACTTCTGACTTGTTTTTGAGAAAAAATACCCATGTAAAGTGGGAAAAATCATCAATAAATGTCAAAACATACCTTGAACCATTTAATGATGTATGGGGAAGCGGACCACTGATATCAGAATGTATCAGCCCCAAAAATGTAGAAGCTCTGCTAGCTTTGTTGCGGTCGAATCTGTGCTCGGGGTGATTCCCAATAATGCAACCAGTGCATATTCCCTTCGAGGAATGGAGCTGTGGAAGACCATCTACCATGGAATTGTTTGATAATAGCAGAAAATAATTATAATTAATATGTCCAAATATTTCATGCCAAATCCTACTAACCTCATTACCATGTGTGCAAAGAGCAGTGGGATTTGCAAGCGGAATAAAGTGTGAAAACTCATAGCATTTTGCAGTGTGGTTCGCCTTTCCGACTGCAACAAGTCTTCCACTTTTGATATCATAAATTTCAAATGTATTAGGGCTGAATGTAACTTGCTTCAGTTCACCAATGTGTGTCATTTGATACACAGAAAGAAGATTTGAAGCCAAGGAAGGCACATAGAGAACATTCTAAAAGCTTCCAAGATCTACATGAATCGTACCTTTGCCCTTTGAAAAACTTTTTGAGTCATCTCCCAAATGGATGGGGATGGAGCTGTTTGGATCGAATGAAGAAAAAGAATCAATATTTGTAGCCATATGATTCGATGCACCCGAATCTATCAAGAGAGTAGTGGGCTTCGAAACAGTTGCCATGAGTGCTTGTCCTCTTTCATGATCATCATTCCTATCCTTCTTCCTTGCACCGTCAGGAAGAGTTATGTTGTTCTTTTCCAAAAGGAGGGCCATTTGATCTATAGTCTTCTTCATACATGAACTTTCGGGATGAAAGCCATGGTTGCAATAAGTACATTTATATTTTTGGTTAGCTTCTTTGCCCTTTTGCTTGAACTTCAAACTAGATGGTGCATCCGTTTGTTTGCCTTTCTCTCTTTGCTTGTGAGGTTCAAATTTGGGCTTCTCCTTATTTTGTTTTCCTTTACCATTCGAGATCTTGGGTCCTTGAACATATAGGGCTGAATCTTTGGAGCTTATGGACCCCATTTGAATCAACTTATCATGCTCTTTTGTGACGGACTCAATGAAGGCATTCAAGGTAGGCATCTTTCAATTCGGGGTAGTTAGCCGACCGGAATTTAAAGTAGAGACAAATACCGAATAATCTTTACCAAGATTGCTGAGAATGGAAGGGATCAATTGCTTATCCTCTTTGATAACTCCACTGTTCTTCAACTGCATGTTCAAGTTCTTGAATTTTGTGAAGAATTCATTAATGGTCTCGAAATTCTCAGGACTAAGGGCAATCAATTCATTCTCTAATTGAAAAGCCCTAAGCTCGTCCTGCTTGCCAAATAGTGTTTCAAGTTGCTCCCATATAGCTTTTGGATTCTTCAATCCACTGAGATGGAAGTAAAGATCTTTGGAGATGAAGAGACAAAGAAGACCATAAGCTTCATCAAGCTTGTTGTAGTGTTTGGTTCTATCTGACAAGGTGTTTGGCTCCAATTCAAGACCAAGAGTGACTCGATAGTAACCTTTTGAACATAATATGATCTCCATATCGTCTTTCCAATCAAAATAATCGAATGCCGTGAGGATAGGCTTTGAAGAAGAGTATTCCATTGCTAGGATATCATGTTGTACACGTGGACCGCCGAGATAAGCGCTAAAGGAATCTAATCGTCAACAGAGAATGAAATACTCAGATTATTCTAGAACTGATCAACGGTTATTAGTGATTGATGCATCAAGAAAAAGCGTAGATGTTAAAGGGAAAGGGTGGTTGTGGAAAACAAAACCACCCGGAAGGTGTCAACACCAGATTCTGTCGTGAGAAGGATAACTGGCAATGGAAACCACTTTAGAAAATCACAACACCACTTTGTGGATAGATGGTGTTAAGAAATAAATGACAAAGATTAGATCATGGAATATTATCAGACGGTTGATGAAGACAGATTGTAAAGCATTAAGAACACATCAAATCCGATGGCCACGATTGATGCACAAGATATGAACAGATGAACAGATTGGTCGTTGGAAAAGAAGACCAAAGTATAAGGGAAAAAGGGTTATATATGTAACAACCGACATGTAAAGTTGACATTTGTTCCTGGGAGCTGTCAGAGTCAGAAGCTTCTGGACGTGTGGAAGACGAAGAAGGCAACAGGGCACTCTCAGAGGTTGCTAGTGACACGTAGGCTCTTTCAACTAGTTCCGCTAGTGATATAAATGTGTTTACTATAAGAAAATGGAAGAAGATTCGAGTTTAAACATGGTCAGGGTTAAGAGTGCTCTAGAAGATAGGGATTTTAATATATTTGATACAGAAATTCGGCTTCCTGTTCCCGAAATTAAAAGAAGATTGAATATTTTACATACAGAAGGCATAGAATGTTTCAGTCGTCTTTTATTTTGTTCTGCCTCGACCAAATTATGCCTTTCCATGAATTTGTATCTTGGTGTGCGTCCAATTATTCTGAACCCCAGCAATTTATCATGAATGCTCAAAAAAGTAGAATTGTTTGTTCCATAAAGCCGTTTGATGTGAGTAGTGCCTTTGGAATCCCTGCGTCCCAAGCTTCTGAGTCCGAGATTTTTTCTGCGGAATCGATCATCACCCTATATCATCAACTTTCTCTTGAAATTCGACAGGCTTTTTTAACCACATGTCTCAAACCCGATTTGGAAATTGAAAGTACTCCATACCCTCTAGATATTGATTTTTTCAATGACAATACCTAGTTAGTCCTTTCATTGATAGCTCAATTTTTAGGTCTTGATACTGATATGTTGGTGATTGAACTACAACTGAGTTTTTTATTTATAATAAGTGTCGGTTCACCCCTCGAGTATGAATCAGTGTCGAGTCTCAAGTTTGAAGAATTTTTAGAAGAAAATATTCACTCACAGTTAACAGGTTTGTCCAATACAAGATATTTCAGATTTCAATCATAGTTGATGAAAATGGTTATGTTCAGTAGTCAAGAAGAATTACATTTTCCACAATAAGTCTATGCAGGTAATTTAGACAATAACATGTTCAATTACATTAATTATATTCTATCTGAGTTGTACAGAATGATTTTTGGAGAGGAATTACCAAGAGTTTTACCTGAAATGAAATCCTTAATGCAGCTAAAAAAGGAGGTAGCAGTAGGAGACTGGTTTCTATTGAAAGATTCTATAGTAATTATATTGTATGGTTTTGTATATGAACCATATGTACTACCTTCCTTTTTAACTATGAGAATTTTCAGTTTGGAATTTGTTAGACAAAAGTTGATTTTATAAGATGAACATTTTTTGAAGTTCAAAAAGGGCTCTGATTTAAAATATCCATGGAAAATAGGCCCGTTTATTGTAAAAACCAAGGATGCTCTTCCAGATGTAAAAATATTGTTGGAAGTTATGGATTTCAAGAAAGATATAGCGATGGAATATGATCCTCTTCATATTATTTATGAGAGGAGGAAGCTAAATAACACTAAAGCTTTCGAAATCAAAGAAATAGAAGGATCATTAAGAGGAAGAAATTTGTTACAATATGAACCAGAAGAAGAAAGAATGTCAAGCTCACAGGTGGAAGATCCCATTTTGATAGAATCAACAACAAAGGCTGATATTATACCAAATGCTGCAGGAATTGGAGAAAAGAGAAGTTTGCAAGAAATAATAGATGAGCATGATGAAGAAAAAGAAGGAGAAAGGAGGCTTAAGGTTGAGACTCAGGAGTTGGTTGAGACACATCAAGAATTGGATATTTTGACAAATGATGAAATTGGTGAAAAAGAAGAGATGTCAGTACCAAAAGTACAGGTACAAGAATATAATTTTCAGGAAGCTAAAGACAGTGGATACACAAGTAAATTTCAGTCCAAAGTTGAACTGTATAAACAATATGGACTAAATAAACAAGCTTCCTCTCAGTTTGTTTATAGTTTTTTTACCAAAAGTTAGAGACTTGTCAAATTCAAATGTTACTTTGGTGGCCAGCAGGGACATCAAAGAAAACACTTTAAATCTAGTAGTATCAACTGAGGTCAAATTGAATGAGATGAAAGTTAATTTAAAAAAAAAATAACAGTGCCAGATAAAATTCAGTTACACAAACAGATAGGAGAAGTGATATATGAAGATTTTGTACAAGCGACTTTGAAAGTTGCTAAATTGGAAGGTATTATAGGAAAAATGGGCAGTCAATTAAAACAAGAAAGACTGGAGAATAAATCCCACCAACAAAAAGTTAAAAAATTACAATTTGACTTAATCTCAAGTCATGGTGGAGGCAAGGTGAACAAACAATTGTTGATAGAAAAAGATAATTTGATTCAGGAATTACAGAAGAGGATGAAAATTCCAAATACCCAGTTGATCCAAGCTCTTGAAGAAACAAAGCTAGAACAGGTAAAGGAAGCTTTGTCTAAAGAAGTCAATGATAGTAAATTAGAGTTATTGAAATTCACTGAAAAGGAGGCAGAGTGGGAAAAAGATAAAATGAGTTTGAAAAGTCAAATTGAAGATTTCAAAGAAAAGTTGATGGTTTTATCTCAACAGAAACCAAGTGCCAATCAGACGAGTGAAGATACTAATACAGCTGATCTAGTGCAATCTAAGTCTCAAATCAGTCTTAAAGATGTAGAAATTAAGGAATTGAAAGAAGATAAGCGGAAGCTAGAAGAGCAGAACCAGAAAGAAGATGAGGAAATAAAGGGATTACAAAACAAAAATAAAGAATTAGTTGATACGAATCAAAGGTTCATTTCCCAAGTGATTGGGCAAGTCCCAATGTAGGGTTGTAAACATATGATCTGGGATATTATTATTGGGAAAGCTACTAATCTTATACCTTATTTAAATTTCATAAAAGAAAAGGAAAAAAAGATAAAGGAAGCCCTGAAAAATTGTACAACAGTAAAATAAAATCTAAATAAAAGACCGAAAGAAACAACTCGAAATGCCATGGATTTCCTGAGAGTTTTGTCAGAAGAAGAGTTAAATACAATGGATATCATAAATAGAATTTCAGTGATTGCTTGGGAAGAAGGACATTGGGAAAGTACACTCATGTAGAAAGCGTCGAATCTCGCTGCACAGGAATGAAAAGACAAGTTACATATTTTAAGAGAAAGTTCGAAAGAGTCTTCCAAAAAGGATTACCTTCCTTTTGGAATGCAGAAGATGAATTAATCTCCCAGAATGAATACAAAAAATTGCTATTTGCAATAAGGATGAATCATGAAAAATTTCAGAAACTAACTCATTGATCCAGGTGGATATTGGTGGCCACCCACCTTTCCAACTGGCTCAAAACAGTTTTATGGCAACTTTAGTATTGTACTATTTTTAGCAGTTTTTCGGGTCCTGAACTTCCGGGGCCATTTTGAGGCCCTAAACGACCTTTTTTGGCAATTCGGGGGGCCAAATGGTTGCCTTCGGCATGCATTTGGCCCCAGTCGAAAGTTGTAAATCTCGGATAGACCTTTCCAACAGGCTACCGAGCGCCCCAAACGGAGATCGTATGCAAAAGTTACAACCCCGGGAAGTTGATGTACTAACTTACCCAAACGGGGCCCACATGACTTTTGGTGCTTCATCTCCTAGGGTTAGGTTTTCGGATGTCTAGGGTTTTTGACATTCCTGTTTATTGTAAAAGGCCTTGAGAGCCTCATTGTAACCATCTTCTTGCGAAATGAGCGCAGCCGTCACATCTCTTCTCAGAGATAAGCCGCCACCATTCCAGCAAGCTTGTTTTCCGCTGCATTTTACAGTTCTAGTTTATTTCCTTATTGAATAGAAAACCAGTTTTACTGTATCTCTGTTATTTTGTGTTAAGCATCTGATAATAATCTGTATTCATTTCGTTCTGCTCATAAAATCCCGATCAGTGGTATCAGAGCGGTCTGCTCCTTGTCGTCTTAATGCATGTCCCCAACGAGGTCAGGGTACAAAGAATTGGGTCTCGAGCTTGTTTCTCTTGAGGACAAAAGCTCTCGCACCGCCCAAGCGACCTCTCATGGCAGGAGAAAAGAAAGATGACGGGACAGGAGATCCTATCAAAATGTTGCTTGAGGAAGCCCTCACGCAGCAGAGGAACGAGATGATGGATAATTTCGCGCAAATCCTTCGGCGACTACCAACAAGCGACACATCTTCCTCGAGCGGAGGCGCCGCCCCCTTCAAGGTACAAATCAACTTCGATATCCCTATATTTGAAGGACAGATAGACGCAGATGCTGTAGATAAGTGGTTGAATCTACTAGAAGGGTATTTTTCTGTCCATAACTTTTCGAATAAAGAAAAGATTACTTTTGCGCTCCTCAAAGCCGTTCCCCATGTCAAAGATTGGTGGGAAACATTCTGCGAGCAAAAGGACACAGAAGAAGCCTCATTATTTTCAGTCACGGCCACCTGGGAATCCTTCAGGGATGCTATTAAGGAACAATACTACCCTGTTGGAAGTTATGACGACCTGTATACCAAATGGACCACACTGCGACAAGAAAGAGACCAAGCAGTGCCAGAGTTCACAAATATCTTCCATACCTTGCGCACCAAGCTGGGTATCAAAGATTCAGAGCGACATCTGGTGCTCAAGTATCGCGGTGGTTTGCATAGATACATCCAGACCGAAATGGAATTTCTGGACATCTCCTCCTTGGGCGCGGCCTACCGATATGCCGTCAAAATCGAGCAGAAGCTCAAACAAAAAACACGGCAATTTGGGCCTGGGAACCCTTCACAGCAAAAGACAGGAAAGGGTGGCCCCAACCCACCGAATAAAGGACAGAGCAAAGATGGACAGCATCAGGACAACCAGTCCAAGCCGCAAGCAAAGAAGGACACCGGAAAAACAAAGAAAGATACCGGGAAGTGGTGCGACTTCCATAAGAGCCCTTGGCATAACACTGCTGATTGCCGCTCAAAGCAGTCGCTGGTGGCCGAAGTGAAAGCATCTGACTCAGATGCGGGTTCTGACTCCGAGTCCGAAACAGAAAGGGGAAGACGGATCATTGACGCGGAACCCAGTGCCACCATCGCTACCACCAAGCTCCAGCCTGATGAACCAGACGAGCCAGAAGAAGGAGAACGCCTCTTCCATTCACAGATGTGGGTAAAGGGCACCCCGCTGCACTTCATCGTTGATAGCGGTAGCCCGAAGAATCTCATCTCAGCGGAGGTCGTCAAGCGCCTGGCCCTGCCGACAACGCCGCACCCACAACCCTACACCATTGGATGGCTCCGCAAAGGAAGCGATCTCCGCGTTAGCCAACAGTGCCGACTGCCATACGGCATCAAGCCCTTCAAGGACGAGGTATTGTGTGATGTTGCTCCTCTCGAAGTTTCAGATGTTCTTTTGGGACAACCTTATTTATGGAAACGTCATGCTGTATATGAGTCTAGGCCTCGCAGTGTTATTATCTCTTTGAACAGGAAATTATACAGGATACCCGAGGCAGTCCCTCCTAGTGCTATTTCCTTGATCTCTGCCAAGCAATGCAGGAAGGTCATCTCTCAGACCGGGAAATTTGTCTTCTTCGTGATTCGCTCTCAGAGTGAAAGAAAGATCGCAGCCACATCCCAGGCCTCCACGACCGACCTATCCACACAACAGAAGCAAGTGGACAAGGTGGTGGAAGGATACTCAGATATCTTCTCCTCTCCGACCGGGGTACCTCTGCACTGCCAGGTCAAGCATCCCATCGATCTGACCCCAGGCGCACCGCTACCCAATGGGCCAGTCTATCGCCGCTCTCTGTTGGAAAACGAGGAGATCAAGAGGCAGATCCAAGAATTGCTCCGCAAGGGGCACATCCGTCCCAGTTCATCACCTTGTGGGAGCCCAATCGTGCTGGTGCAGAAGAAAGATGGGACCTGGCGACTCTGCATTGATTACCGGGCCCTGAATAAAATCACAGTCCGTAACCGGTACCCGATTCCCCGAATCGACGACCTCCTTGATCAGCTCACGGGGGCCAAATACTTTAGTAAGATTGACTTGAAGTCTGGCTACCACCAGGTCCCAGTAGAACAGACAGATGTATGGAAGACTGCCTTCAAGTCAAAAGAAGGTCTTTTTGAATGGCTGGTCATGCCTTTTGGTTTGACAAATGCTCCAGCAACTTTTATGAGGATGATGGACGATATCCTACGACCTTTCACCAACAATTTTGTAGTGGTGTATCTGGATGACATCCTCATCTACAGCAAGACTTGGGAGGAACACTTGCAGCATATTCAGCAGGTTCTGCACACCCTGCGGAAGCACCAACTATATGCAAACTTGGAAAAATGCTCCTTCGGCATGGACAGGGTCCATTACTTAGGCTACATCGTTGATCGACATGGTGTGCATGTGGATCCAGCCAAGATCCAGGTCATTCGTGACTGGCCAGCCCCAACCACACTCACTGAACTTCGGAGCTTCTTGGGCCTCGCCAATTTCTATCGACGGTTCGTGCTGGGATTCTCTCATATCGCATGGGCCCTCAGCCAAGTGACCAGGGGCGGTGGTAAGGAAAAATTTGTGTGGGGCCTGTCCCAACAACAAGCCTTCGATGACTTGAAGAAGCGTTTGTGCTCATCGCCGGTACTCTCATTACCGAACCTGCAACATCCCTTTGAGATCGAGACAGATGCTTCAGATTATGCTGTGGGTGCCGTTCTCACTCAACACGGCCACCCCGTGGCATATCATAGTGAGACACTATCAGATGCTGTCCGCAAGTACCCTACCTACGACAAAGAAATGTACTCCATTGTACAAGCCTGCCGCCAGTGGAGACATTACATTCTTGGGAAGGAGACAGTCATCCACACTGATCACAAGCCACTACAGTTCATGCAGACCCAAGGAAAGTTGCAGAATGACCGCCATCAGAAGTGGTCAACATATTTACAGCAGTTCCACCTCAACATCAAATACAAAACAGGGAGTACCAACCGAGTTGCTGACTGCCTCAGTCGACCACCAGTCGCGGCACTTACCACGGTGCTAGACTCTTGTGGCCACGAGACCTCCGGATGGCCCCGCCTCTACGAGACAGACCCTGACTTCTCCGCCACCTATCAAATGTTGGGCACCAACTCAGTGGTTGCTAATTTCCATCTTCAGGACGGGTTGTTGTGTCGTTTGGGCCATCTCTGCGTTCCATCAAGCGAGCGCGCGAAGCTGATTTGGGAAGCTCACTATAGTCGGGTGGCAGGACACTTTGGCGTCGAAAAGACAGTGGCAGTGTTGCAGAAACATTTCTACTGGCCGAAACTTCGACAGGATGTCGGCAAGTATATCAGGTCCTGCACCGCTTGTGCTATTGCCAAACCGACCACTAAGAAACAGGGCCTATACACCCCTCTGCCTACTCCTGACAGGCCATGGGAATCCATCTCAATGGACTTCATGTCGGGCCTCCCGTCCACCAAGAGGGGAAACGACTGTGTTTTCGTGGTTGTTGATCGCTTTTCCAAGATGGCGATTCTAGTCGCTTGCAAGAAGAACATCACAGCAGAAGCCACTGCCAAGCTCTTCTTTGAACGAGTATGGGTACATTTTGGGATCCCACAGACCATTATCTCAGACCGTGACAGTCGGTTCCTCAGCTCATTCTGGTCAAGCCTCTGGTCACTGCTGGATACCAAGCTCACCAAATCCACTGCCTTCCACCCCCAGACCGATGGACAAACGGAGGTCGTCAACCGGATGGTCGTACATATCCTGCGCATGTACAATTCAACACACCCCCGCACATGGGATGAGAGTCTCCCCTATGTCCAACATAGCTACAACCGAGCCCTGCATAGCTCAACTGGCCACAGCCCCTTTCAGGTGGGGTTGGGATTCCAACCATTGGGCCCCATGGATGTTGCACTTCCCCTTGCGACCACCTCGGCCGACTCGTCCCCAGAAGCTGACAAAGCCGCCCGGTTCATTGAACGGATCCAGCATATCCGCCAACAGGTTCAGGATATTCTACAGAAGTCGAATGCCAAGTACAAGCAGCGCCATGATCAACATCGGGTGCCACATAAGTTTCAGGTGGGCGACAAAGTTTGGTTGCATTTGCAGAAAGAACGCCTTACAGGGCCCCATCGAAAGCTTCGCCCACTCCGTTATGGGCCGTACACCATCACCAAGGCGGTGGGTGACAACGCTTTTGAGCTCAACATTCCCCCCTTCCTTGGTCTGCATCCAGTCTTCAACGTGGCTCTCCTTCGGCCATATTTCCCACCACTATTAGACACCTCAGAGATAGCAGAGAGGTTGACACCAACAGAGCTCAACCCTGACTGCCTACAACAAGCATCCAGTGATCATATTGCAGACACACAGATCAAGGGCACTCGACATCAAAGGATCCAGCTTTATCGAGTTGTCAAAGCAGGGCAGCTCCTGCACCAAGGCAAATGGCTCACTCGAGGCCAAATTCAGCAGAAATTTCCTCATCTGATGGGGGAACTCAACGCAATGGAGACCATTGCTTCCTAAGGAGGGAGGATTGATCCAGGTGGATATTGGTGGCCACCCACCTTTCCAACTGGCTCAAAACAGTTTTATGGCAACTTTAGTATTGTACTATTTTTAGCAGTTTTTCGGGTCCTGAACTTCCGGGGCCATTTTGAGGCCCTAAACGACCTTTTTTGGCAATTCGGGGGGCCAAATGGTTGCCTTCGGCATGCATTTGGCCCCAGTCGAAAGTTGTAAATCTCGGATAGACCTTTCCAACAGGCTACCGAGCGCCCCAAACGGAGATCGTATGCAAAAGTTACGACCCTGGGAAGTTGATGTACTAACTTACCCAAACGGGGCCCACATGACTTTTGGTGCTTCATCTCCTAGGGTTAGGTTTTCGGATGTCTAGGGTTTTTGACATTCCTGTTTATTGTAAAAGGCCTTGAGAGCCTCATTGTAACCATCTTCTTGCGAAATGAGCGCAGCCGTCACATCTCTTCTCAGAGATAAGCCGCCACCATTCCAGCAAGCTTGTTTTCCGCTGCATTTTACAGTTCTAGTTTATTTCCTTATTGAATAGAAAACCAGTTTTACTGTATCTCTGTTATTTTGTGTTAAGCATCTGATAATAATCTGTATTCATTTCGTTCTGCTCATAAAATCCGGATCACTCATGTTCTTACAGGTAAAGTCTTATTAGAGAAGCTTGCGGAAGATTTCGAAATCATGGGTATGATGAAGAACCTAAGCGAGGAATTCCCTCCTATGTCAAATGAAGAAAGTGTAGAGCTAAAAGTCTTAGCAAAAGAAATGATATTGTACGAAACTATCATGACTGACCAATGGAATTATGTGGAAAGGTACGGGAAGATGAAATATACCTTACGTCCTTGAAGACGTTCATTGAGCAATTTATTAAGAGATGTGAAGACGTTTGAAAATTTAAATTTGTAATAATTTTGTATAAATTTTGACTTAAGTGACATTTGGAAAAATTAGTTAAGATTATTTAGTTTTAGTTAAAAGAAGCAGTTAGGTATTGCTTCGAAGAAGTTTTGTATAAAAGACAATGAAAGTTATTGTTGAAAGGGTTGGAAACTTTTTGAGAGGCAAGAAGTTTTGTATCGATTTGATATATTTTTTGATATAAAAGAGCCATACAGTGAATGACATATTTTTTATAGAATCAGAGATTCCTGTGTTGATCATAATTGCAGTTTGTATCTTTTCTCTTCTTATATGTGCATGTTTACTTTTCTTTGTTATATCTTCCATTATGTTTTATATTCTATTCTCAGATGAAAGTTTATAATAAGTTGAGAGTCATATATGTATGCCTTGACTTATTGGATAAGAGTGTTACAACGTAATTTTCCACCTTGTGAGCATCAACACCCTTTGGCCTTCAGGATCCATTTCATTGACTCAAATGTACTTTATGTCCTTCAGAACACAATATTTCCCTATTTTTCTTTCGGTATGCTAGCTATTACATTTTAGCCAGCATACCCCCGAGCTATTCCACTATAGCCCGCGGGTGTCAAGTAAAATGGTAAAAGTCACTAGAAAATTACTTTTTACTCCCAAAAAGTGGTCTTAGGGTGACGTTTGGCCCTCCATTTTCCCATAAATGCCTCAATGTGTCCTTTCGCTTACCTTTGGAAGGTTATATATTGAGCACATATCGCATATGGAAGGGAGGAGAAAGAGAGAGCAAGATAACTCTAGTGTATTTTTTTTGTATCTTGAGTCTACACTCATTGATCCTTGTTGTTGTGAACCCCTTATGTTCACCTTCCAAACTCCTTTCATAGTTTGAGTTTGCCATTCCATGGAGGATTGAAGTGGTGGAGGCATTAATGGACGACCTCACAATTAGTGTATTCTATGCGCTTGTTATGTATTGGGTGTCAAGACTAATTTGCAGGTTCAAGTGCACGAACTGAAAGCTTCAACGAGGATCTACATCGAACGTCCGGATCGAGGTTGGTTATATTCTCCATTGTTTTATCATTGTCATTTATATAGCATAGCATTGAGAATTGAATTATTTTCTGGTATTCAGCTGTCTGTTGTGGTCTACCCCAAGCCATACGAAGTTTTCTCTGTAACAGAAATGGCGACTCCACTGGTGAAAACATCCATTTTTGGCGATTTTTGGGCATTATTCCTTGTTTAGAGTTGCTATGTATTGAGTCTCTGTGTCATTGATTGGCCATTAGGATACACTATAGAAAACAACCTTTTTTTGATCCATTGGACTCTTTTTCTGCTCACTTGCTTTTCCCTGTACGCGGGTGAGCCTAGTCCTACCCACGTCTACCCACCTCTATCTTCACTATAGCCCGCGAGTACCCGCAGTTTATTCTTCAACAATAGCGTACAACTCTGGGGTTGATTGTTTTATGGCCTTTGGTTGTTGTTAGGTTGGTTGTGAGTGTTCCTGAGTCTTCTTTGGCCTTGTTCCTAACTGTTCTATGCCTTGTTCGTGACCATAACTCCTCTTTTCTCTTGGTTCTAAGCCCTCTTGGTTTTTATCCATTTTTAATTTTTTAGCTCATTACATTGGACGAGTCTTACTATTTAGGATGTGCTAGGTTGTCTGAGTGATCTCCTTTGCATTTCTGTAACTAAATAGTGGGATTTTGCTTGCATTTTTCATTTCATTATATTGAAAAATACAAAAACATAGTTTTGCATTTTCCTTTTGCTTATAAGTGAAAATACACAAAAAAAAAACTTTATGTACCGCATTTTGCATCTGAATGCTTGTGATTTCATCTAGGATCTGTTTGTGCATTGAAAATATAAAAGAGTTTCATTTTTATTTCGAAACTGTGGGAATGATTTTCATTCTAGTGGCATTGTTTTTATTGGAGAGATGAGTCTAGAGTTTGACGATTTTGCATACTGTTGAGTCATATACATCATTAGTTTCACGACCATATCCTTTGAGTAACCATAGCCATTAAAATTAACGCTTAATCTTAAAATTCATTAGAATAATTTTTATTTATAGGGTACACCAACTAGAATAGGTTTAGAGTCTTGGAATAGATCATTGTGAGTTAACAATCCAAGACTACTAGACGAAACATTATGTGTCTGAACAGGGAGTGGTGAAATCCATGTTATACATTGGTGTTCTCAGGAAGCTCTACTCAGACCAGAGTTAAGAACAAGGTCACAGGAGGTTGGTTGCAAAGATAACCCTCCAATACCGGCTGAACGTGGGAGATATTTCCAGGATTTGTTCGTATCTGGGGACTCTTGGGGGATTTGACCCTCTTGAGTTTCGAGCTTAGATACCTTTCCCATACGATGGATCCCACCTACAAATGTCCCCCTGAGCATTCGTTATACTGTGGTGACCATAGTTGCCTTACCTAGGTATCGCATAGGGTGCTTGCAGTGGTTATATTGTTTGTGTCTTGAGTCTCATAGGGGTTGGACAGCACAGTTGTTTGTTGCCGAGGGTTCCATCCCTTTGCACGCAGTGAAGCCTAGGAACCTTTATAACTGATTTTGTTACCTCCGGCTACAGTTTGGGAGCCTCAAGCCTCTCCTAGGCGAGACATACTAGCTCGAGTGTTGGGAGCTTATTTAGCCACTCTGTTTGTCTGCTCTTGGCTGTAGTTTCTCTAGGTGTGTGCTCTTGATTTTCTGTTTCTGATTGATATTTTTGCTGTTAGGGGACGCTTTGATTTTATAGTCTCTCTAGAGATATCGTGGCATGGAGTCCTGCTCTCCACTGATCTCATCGGTTGGCTGGTTTACTAGCTGCCGAGCTTACATGCCGTATTGATAGGGGACGCCGAAAGGCCCCCTCCAAGTCTTTGGATTCTTACGAAACATATATCGCCGATGTCATGACTACACATTCTGGAATGGGATAAATCCCTACTAGTCCATCGGGTAGAGTCGAACACACTTCAGATGCCCCTACTCCTAGAGAGGTGTGGGGGGGTGATCCACCCGAGACCCAACCTAGTTTCTTTGGTCCGGATCCACCCGAGACCCAACCTAGTTTGTTTGGTCGAGATCCACCCGAGGACGACCCGTTCGATCCTTTGAATCCACATGATTTCCAGTATGGAATGCCAGAGTTACATGATAACACAGGTCCTATGACCAACGCTACCCCCATTCTCTTTTGGTATGCTTGATTACAACACAGTTGATCCTTCTACTCTATTTGGTAATCACGCTGGCACTAGTCACGGTGTTAGCAACACTGCACCAACTGGGGGCACTACCCTCATCGGGGGCACCACTTTTTCCACTCACACACATAGTATGGGGACCGGTCACATTCCTCCTAACAATGCAAAGTTTGGAAGACGACCACCTCCTAGGACTACCCATCCTAATATGAACAATGTTAGAAATACGACTCGCCATCCACAGTTCAACACACATGCCTCTACCCGTCAATCGAGGACCACTTTTGCGAATGTTAACAATCCTCCCAATCATGGGGGTGGACACATACCATATAATTTTATGTCTACTACCGCTACTAGTAATTCTAATGTAGGAGGTGGGAATATACCTTATACTCATGGTCGCAACACCACCATTCCTGCTACTAGTAATACCAATGTTGGGGTTGGGAATACATCTCATACTTATGGTCACCACACAACTGCTCATGCTGTTAATAATGCTTATGTAGGGGGTACGAACGTACCTTATAAACATGGTCATTACAACATGGTTCTCGCTACGAATAGTATGTATATGCCCCATACTTATGGTGGAAACCCTTACTACAATACAGTCGGTGCTGGCCATCATTATAACCCACCTCAATATGGTGCTCAAAATGCATATATACCTGCTTACTCTCACACGGGTCAGCTTGGAGGAGGTTATCAACCTTATGGCCATGGTCAAACTTATGGTCCGTCAGGTCCGTATAATCAACATTTTAATGGTCATGGTCAAGCTTATGGTCCATCTTATACTTCGGTTCCATACAATCAACCTTTTATGGGAGCTTATAATCAAGATTTATAGTCAGAGCTCCCGTTCCTTGCATGACTGAATATTCTGGATCTTTCAAAGCTCATGAATGATCTAGTGTGTCACGATCCCAATTGGCCTTCGGTCCCTACCAAGATCCCTTCGAACATTTCCAAGTTTGAAGGGAAGAGTGGGGACGATCCGGGTGACCATGTCACAACCTTTCACCTTTGGTGCTCATCCAACTCATTGAATCACGATTTCGTTTGTTTGAGACTATTTCAAGGCACTCTCATGGGGGAAGCCACGAAATGGTATGTCGAGTTGCCTGGGGGCACTTATAGGGGTTTCAATGAGATAGCTTTGGTTTTCTTGGATCATTTCCAGTTTTCGGTTCATTATGATACTGGTACTGAAATTTTGTCTACCTTCCACCAAAATAAGGTCACACATATTTTTGACCATGTTCAAGAGTGGTGTTGACGGAAGAGGCTAGTAAAAGCCAACATTCCTCCAGCATTTCTATTGGAATGGTTTCTCAAGTCTTTACTGTTAACACCCAAAAAGTGCTCACTACCTCATCTACCCCATTACACGACTCATTTGTCATTATTTCCTACCATATTTGCTTCCAGAACCACAAAATCCCTTTAAAAAGCCTCCAAAAGGCCAAAAAATCCCCCAAAAGGCCAAAAAACCATAAACAAAGCCTCCAAAAGGCTAAAAACCCCCCTTTTCCCCCAAAATTATCCAAAATTCCTCCAAAATAGCAAAAACCCTCTAAAAAGGGAATAAAAAATATAAAAAAAGAGGAAAAAGAGGAAAAAAAGGAGGAAAAAACCCTATATAGCTGACCTAAACCATATGGTTCCCAAAACCATGGGCGAGCACTCCACCACTAAAAACCTATAAATAGGTGATGGAGATCCCTCATTTCATATCCACAATCAAATATACCCTTACTCTACCAAAATCACTCTTGAAACCCTAGCTCACCCTTGAGCTACTTTCATCCTTGAGTGCCCCTTTGGCCCATTTCCAACCCTTTGGAGAAAGAGCAGGAGCAAAGATGGAGTTTGGAGAAACCCTCTTGGACCATTGCAAGAACTTCACCAACCTTCACATTGGAGGTATAAATTCTAATATAAAAACCATTTTTATTTCCATGTTTTGTTATGTTTATTAATGCTCATGCTAGTTTAGAATTCGTATTGTTTTAGCCTTTTAATTACTGTTTATTGAACTACTACTAAGGAGTCCATTCTCCTTAGTAGGTGCGCATTTGCACAAGCTAGGGTGAAAACCATAGCTACAGTTTTGGCGACTCCCCTTGTGTTCCTTTGAATTTCTGGTTATAGTTTTTAAAATTTTAGACGTTTTTAATTTTCTGCAATATTTTTCTGTTCGGATGTCCCTTTTGGCTGCCGTAAACCGCATCTTTTACCCTCTACAGTCGCATTCTGACCGCGTCTTTCAGGCATTTACCTGCGATCCGACCGCGGCTCTCAGACTATTTCCGGCGACCTGCCAGCCATTTTTTCAGTCTGTTACCTGCTATCCGACCGCAGATATTAGCTTGTTCGGGATGGTCCGACTGCGGCTGTTAACCCTTTTTCCACGGCCTGCCTGCGGCTTTTGGCCATTTTCCTGCAACCCGTCAGTGTCTTTCGGCCTTTTTAGCGCGTCCCGCCTACGGCTTTCAACCATTTTTCCGCAACCCATCGGCATCTTTCAGCCCTTTTACCCCGTCCCGCTTATGGCTTTCAGCCATTTTCCTGCAATCCACCGGCATCTTTCTTCCTTTTTACCGCATCTCACCTGCGGCTTTCAGCCATTTTCCTGCAACCCGCCGGCGTCTTTCAGCCTTTTTACCCCATCCCGCCTGTGGCTTCCAGCCATTTTCCTGCAACCCGCCGATGACTTTTCACCTTTTTCCTGCATCCTGACTGTGTTTTTTGGCCAAAATCCCGCAACTCGTCTGCGACTGTTGAGCCGTTTCCCACAGTCCGACTGCTCAGATTTGCCACAGACCCGCAGTCTGGTTTCTGCACTTTTTTCATTGTTTTTGAACCCAGCACTTTGCTGCACTATTTTCTGCACCTGCACAGTCATCTATCCTACCTGCAGCCATACTTCCCTACAGCCTTTTCTACAGTATTATTTCTGTTCCATTTACAGAATATTTTTAAAATTTCAGCATTTTAATTGAAAAGAGAAAATTTTGCATTTCAAAGTTTAATTTTTGTCTTGTTATTGTTAGTTAGAAAGTTTCCCACCCTAGTGGCACTTTTTACTTGGGTTCATCATCATCTCAGACGCACGCACTCTGTCACCTAATTCAAGTGAGCCCTAAAAACTACTTAACACAACCAACATTCTAACTCCACTTGGGGAACACATAAGAATTTTTGTAGTTAGGTAGGATCGGGGGGATAGGCATCCAAATAACACCCCTCTGTTGCTTACACTTGAGACATAGCTGTTGTCCATTAGGGAACCAAAATCCCCTAGTATTTGTTGGCACGGTCACAACCAGTTTTTTAGAGGGCCTCTCCCCTAGGAGGGTTGAAGTCGCCAGACTGGTTCCGGAGGCCTGAGTGGAATACCGCAATCCATTCAGTAACCGAAGGCTACCTTTCCCAGTTCTCGGGGTATCCTTGTATGGGGATACCGCGGTGATAGAACCAAACGACAAATTCACCTTTTTTGGATGTGTCATGAACGGGGTATCTTAGTTTCCTTTCTTCTAGGATTGACTACCCGGTGTCCCTCCCGATAGGGGGATATCTTTACCCACTTGGCTCTACTACCCATATTGTCTTACTTGGATTTCATCACCTTGTAGAGGATATGTCTAGTTGAGTCAGAATACTATTTATCTAGGTGTTTGCATGCTCCCTTACCTCCTTTTGGTCTAGCGAGTCCACTATTTTTATTTTTTAGGAAACCTGTTGCTTGTTGGTATTCTGACCATTTTTGTTGATACTCCACTTATTGTAGCACAGCTGTTACAGTAAGTGTTTTGAGTTGGTTGTTGGACTGAGTGCCATAATTTTTGCGCTCTCCTTCTGCACACTCGGTTGCATTAGGGTTTTTGACCTGTTTTTCACTCAACACAACCCCCAGATATTTGACACCATCTATCACCATTGAGCCCTTGAGACATTCTCGGTGCCTCTGGGGCGAGCCCCCACAGCACGGTTCACTTGACACCACCCGTCATAGACATAGATATTCATCACTTGATACCACTCATCATAGATCTCGAGCTTTGTCCCTTGACTCCACTCGTCAACGGCATAGAAATCTGTCACTCGATCTAGATGCCCCCTATTTTACCTCTGATTTTGAGGCAGAGTCCGAGAACCCCATTTACACTGCACCAACCAGCCCCATGGCTGTCATGACTTCCACCCCTTTGTTTGTAGGGACCATTGGTGGAGCATCCACCACTACACCAGCTACTACACCTGCTTTGGGTATGACCTTGATGGTGCCCGCATCTACCATTCCGATCACTGTACCCATTCCCGCAGCTGGCATACCTATTGCCACTCCATCAGTGACTCACACTACACTTGGCGGTGCAGGACTGTCCCATACCACTTTCGTTCCTTCACTTGGGGGCAACATCCCAAACTTTGCCCCTCCACTTGGGGGCATTGGCCCCAACATGGTCACACCCACTAGTATGTCACATCCTTCTACTAGTTTTCCATTCATGGCTAGCCTCAACCTTCCTGACCTAGCTAGACTGACTAACGATCCCATCAGACATGACCCTACGTGGCCTCACATGCCCACTAAGCTCCCTCCGACATCCCTAAGTTTGAGGGCAAGGTAGGTGAGGATCCACAGAACCATATTGTGTCCTTCCATCTATGGTGTTCCTCCAACTCCATAGTGGATGACTCTGTCCGCCTCTGTCTGTTACAGCGCACCTTCACTAGATCTGTAGCTAAGTGGTACATCGAGTAGCCCCATGGGACCTATGCCACCTTTACCTCCCTTGCCTCGACTTTCCTGCAGTTCTTTCAGTTACATGTCTGCTATGACGCGGGAGTTGATATCCTACTCTCTTGCAGACAGAACACGGCTACCCACATCACTGACCACATTCATGAGTGGCGTCGACGCCGAAGCCTCTGCAAAATCAATTTAGATGACCGAATCTTCTTAGATTGGTTTCTAAAATCCCTCCTTCTTTTCATTGCCAAGGATGTGGCATCCGAATGACTCCAGTCTGAAGAAGAGGCCATCCTCAAATCCCAGCAATTTGACCTCATTTATGCCCAGTCGGGTTATCTATATACCATCATACCTGACGCCCCTCGTGGTGATTCCTCCCAACACGATGCGCCGGGGGCAACCCATGCCGCAGACGGCATCATTGGCCGTGTTGCATCGCATCCCCAACCCTTTTCCATAACACGTCCTAGCCATGGCCCCAACATTTCACGGGCTACATCTCAATCTGGAGCAACCAATTCGTATGCTCCCATGGCACATCACCACCATACCCACGAACCCTCATGTCCACCTCGGTGCTTTGGTCATGCACCTTCCGCTTACGCTCCCCCAGTCACACCTCAACCATATTACCACCCACAGGCTACGCCAGCTCCTGTGTCCTCTCAAGCCCAACATGCTTATTACCCACCACAGGCAGCCCCTACAGAAAACCCACAACCTGCTCCGCAGACATATCAGCAACCCCCACAAGGTTCAGCACCTGCACAGCCTCCACTTGCTTATTATCCACCGCAGCCTACTCCCACACCTGCACAACCCCAGAACCCACCTACTGCCCAAGGGCAAGTGTACGCCCAACAGAATCCGCAGCAGAACCAAAACCACCAGCGCCAACAAGGCCAGCAGAACCGTGGCAAAGGTCGTAACCGTGGGAACAACCAACCTCCAAACCAAGGTGGTCAATCTCCAAATCCCCCAAACAACAATAACGCGGCACCTGCCAACCAGAACCCTGATCAGCCACCCAAGCAGGACAAAAATCCTAATCTGCGAACAAACCATCCTTATTCTATTTGCGAGGTCTATAGCCACTACACACACGCTTTCCCACATTCGGAGCGAGCTTGGAAACTCTGGACTGATGGTGCCCATCGTCAAGGGCACGCGGCTCGTCAGGCGGCACCCAAACCCCCACCACCTCAGCATCAACCTTTGGTGCTGTAAAACCCCTTACCAACCCAAGGCGTAGTGAACACTCAGTTGTTGGCTCCCCCTCAAGGAAACGCGCCACCGCAAAAACATATCACTTATGCCACTCGTGACCAACCCATGTTCGATTCAAGTACCCACCACTTGTTGATGATGTCATCCGCTGATGTCAACCTCCAAACCCGTCGGAACCAATATGGCTCCACCCTGAAGCCTCTCTTGCCGACAAAAACACTAATGCTCATCCCACCGATCAGACGTTACGTATACCTCCGTCCCCACTCGATGGCGCCTCCAAAGCACCTCGCTTTCCACTTCGTCACATTAACAATAACCCCAATGCTCGCGCTGCGTCAAATTACAACATTGTAGATGACCTAGCCCAATCTCCCGTAGCCATGTCTGCGTTAGAAGTCTTAAAAAATTGTCATTCACAGCACAAGAATTTACTCTCCCCCATTGGTGCTATTGACCCAAATGATTCACAACTGATGGCATTCAATTTGGACCAGTCCAAACCATGCCTGCCTTCCACTTTAGCATTCCAAGTTTTTGTTTCCGTTCGAAATATTGTCATCCATCGGTGCATCATCGATGAAGGTGCCTCTACATGCGTTATGTCCACATTCGTTTGGCAGAAGTTGGGATCCCCTACTCTTCAACAGTCCACCACTGCGTTGCGAGCCTACGACGGTCGTTCGGCTCAACCCCAAGGCCTCTTAGCTAATGTCCCCGTCCAATTAGCGTGTAAAACCGTACTCATTGATAGAGAGGTCATCAATGCCCAACTTGATTGTAACCTCTTACTTGGCCGCAGCTACATGTATGCCATGCAAACGGTTGCCTCTTCTGTTTTTTGTACCATGATGTTCCCCCATGACGGATGTGTGGTCAAGGTCGACCAACTCACCTATTATGATCCAAATGCCCCCGCTGCACCCGAGAATGTTCTCCCCATGGTTGAACAACCTGTTTGTCGTGCAACTCCCTCATTTGTTTCCTCCGTGGGACCTGGAGTTTACTCAGATACGCCGATGACCTCAACATTCCAATCCATTCCTCCCCCGTCATCTGCACTCGAAGAATCTAACCTATGTACCCTTTCCCACAATACGCAAACACCCAACAATCAACCGCCCTTGTTACCCAAACCACCATTGGTACCTAGTCACATTGGTGTTATACCCATCCACACAATCCCCTTCCCAGTCCCTCCCTCGAGAGTAGTAAGTGCCTCGGTTATGGCTACCCTCAGCCTCCCCGGGTTAACCTTAGGATTACCCGTGTGGTATATTTTTCCTCCCATTCCCCCGCCGACACCAAATGTCATCCTACAACCGGTGCAACCCATTGCTACTACTAGTCAACCACCTCCCGGTGCCACTACCCCTTCATCATCTACAAATCCCCCCCTTCTTATCAAGCACACTAGGGGCAGAGGCCCATAACCATATACTATTGTACCTCCGCCCAAAGCAGTTAAACCCCCCCCCTCCCGTGTTTCGTGCTCCCCCCAAATGCTCGTTGTGTGATGAGTTAGGCCATCCGACTCATCAATGTCCACAGTTACATGCATTGCAGGAACACATGCAAATGCTTGACGACGACCCCAACATCCCGGTTGTTGAACTAGATCCAACCCCTAAGCCTCGTGATAAATCACTGCGTACTAACCACCCCTGTGCAATATGCGGTGTTTATGGCCATTACTCACATCACTGTCCCAATCTCCCAGATTACCGAGCAGCTCTCTACGAGATGAATAATTTGGACCTTGAGACGGCACTCCCCACCATTGAGGAGATCCACCCCCCGATCTGATCCCCATCCGGAGAGATTAGCACCATTTATATGATCTCTTCAACTACCATTCCCTCACCAACCGATTTGAAAACTCGAAATTTCCGCAATAATGAGTAGATTCTTGAGGCTCTCTCTGCCCCGGATTATCCCTAGGACGACATGCACCATCGTTCGTATTTCCTCCCAGAATACTCCTCCACCACAGCTACCCAATTTGCGGTTGAGTCCAAATATTTCCTTCCCACCAAAGTCGACTGGTTTAAGGATCCTATTCTTGCTCCTAAGGCCTTTCAGGAAGGTAACATGGCCAACATCTCACCTGTCATCCACATAGATAACTCTGACCCACCTGGAGATCTTGAAATCATTACATTAGGAGCCTCCTACAGTGAGTATGAGATTGGAGAGTACAAAAAACATTTCCAAGAGTTCCATGATGTCTTTTCTTGGTCCTATACCGAAATGACTGGTCTTGACCCCGCTATCATAGAGCACCACCTTGACACCTCTGAGTCAAGGGGCATAATAGATTACCTCGATCCTAGGATAGGGGGCATGATCAATCATTTTGAACCTTCCCCATCACATCTATCTCAGTGTTTCAATGATCCCATTGTTCAAACCAACACATATGTGATCCATAATCACAAACCCCATGCGCATAGCATGGGGGCAGGTCATTAACCCTGCTCACTTTTTCACATGTGTGATCTCAACCATTTTTGAGGTCACGTGCCACTTGTATATATGATTTGATTCGATACACCTAGTATTCTTTCCCCACGGGTAATCATTTCTCCCCACCATTGCATCCTTGGCTTGGTGGGCTCACCTTTAGTTGCAACCATTTTTTAACCTAGTTATTTCCTTTGACCATTCTGGAGTCCTTATGAACTCCGGTTTTTGCACCATTTGCACTACCGGATTCATATTTCCGTGCCCATGATGATGCTTGAGATCCTTTCTCGCTCTCACCAAAAACATTTTTAGCATTTTTTAGACACCACTAGTTGCCTCGATTTGCGTGCCACTTTGGTTGCTCTCCGTTTTTTATATATTTATATCATCGGATTGATTTTTCCAAGCCCGTGATGATGCTTGAGATCATTTCTCGCTCTCACCCCCATATGTTTCGGGTATTTTTTCCAAAACGCCCCCCGTTGCCTTGGTTTGCATACCACATCGACCGTTATCCATTTTTGACACTTTTTATATCATTGGATTCATTTTTCCGAGTTCATGATGATGCTTGAGATCATTTCTTGCTCTCACTTGGTACAGTTTCAACATTGTGTCCCAACACCTTGCTGCCTCGGTTTGCACACCACATCGGCCACCATCGGATTGTTCCACATTTTTACATGAGCCATTCACTTCTGCCATACTGCAATTATTTCGTTATTTTGCCACCATTCATTATCCCATAAGGAGGCCCACCAGTGTTCCCCCCTACCCTCGTTCTTGGTCACCATCAATGTTCCTTGATCGAGCACTTCCTCCTTGCCTGACCATTCCTTTTGTTCAGTATAATTTTATCCCTTTTTTGGGCTGGACAATTCCTTTACGAAAAAGGCACTTAGGGAGTTTCTGTTAAGCTCTTTTCTGACTCCTAAAACAATGAAAAGATCACTGAGCAATCTTGCTTCCTTTCATACTCGTTAAAGTAACTAAAAGGGTGTCTATCTAGTATAAGTTTAACCCTTTTCTGGACCTGGTAGACTAATTACGAAAAAGGAATACTCTAGTCACACAGGTTAGAAGAGTTCTTCATTGCATCCTTTTATGCTTCTTCGGGCCTTGGAGACTAACACACGAAAAAGCAACCCCCTGGAGTCTTCTTATCGCTTTCAGACTCTCTAAAATTGAAAGAAACCACAGGCATGCACTATCCTGGGCTCGTACAAATCCACACGATAGTACCATTCCATTATTTCAGAGTCTTCTTATCGCTTTTAGACTCCTTAAAATTGAAAGCAATCACGAGCATGAACTGTCCTGGGCTCGTATAAATCCACACGACAGTACCATTTTACACACACTTCTTCTAGTTCCTTAACCCATGAAGAAGTCCCCCCGTGCCTCTTGGCACTATGATCGATCATCTCGGTAGCACTCCCAATCAGGTCTCCTTTGTTCAGAGTATTCTGCAGTCTCCTGCCATTTTACACCAACTTCAGTATCACTCACCCCAGTCACTATCCTTGATCCATTACAGCTATAATCCCTTTCCCACTAGTCAGTTTCATATGCTGCCCGATCATCCCCGCCATTATACTCTGAACAAAGGAAGTTTGAGTCCACCCACTCTACTTGCCCAGTTATCCCCCACAGTCTGTCAGTCCTACCATTAGTACTCTCACACTTTGGTTCTCCACCTCATGCTCCTATCAAGGAAACATCATTGCCTTGCTAGTTGCAGGTCTCCCTCTGTCGACGACAGCCCCTCTATTCCAGAGGATAGACCCAGAGGTCCCTGCGCCTTGGACCCATCACCATCAGTGGTGAGTGCCTACAGACCATTTTGAGAGGAGTCATCATTGCCTCTCCGAGTGGTTGTTTCTCACATGCTCGACTTCAACACCTTGATCGCATCATTGAGAATCGCGTAGGGTTTATATCCCTTCAGTTATTGGTCGAAGACCCCGGATTTCCCTCGACTCTAGCACATTGGTGAGTCACTTCAGAACGCCAAGTTATATGTTCCCGTGGATGTCTGGGTTGCGTTGGCGATTGTATTCGGAAGCCATCCAATTATATGCTTCCTTGAGTACCCAGTTCAGTTCCAATTCAATGTACCATTGAGGATATGACTCTCCGTCATTATGATCCAGCAGCTCATCAGTTCCTCTGGTACCACACTCAGTAGAACTGTTGTATTTCCAGTGTATCAGTTCTTCAGCTCAGACATGGTCAGCCCAACAGTATGTCCCAGATTTGTGTCCCCTCTGGACCCTTATGATGTACAAAGTGGTTCTCTATGTTTCCTACAGGTCCCCTTTTTTGGGCCTCACTGTTATTTTTATGTATCTTGATACGAGCATGGGTATGCCTGCCTCGTCCATATATTGAGATTCTTCCTCATTCATTATTTGAGACCATGTATATTTCAAGTTCCCATATTTTGGACCCCATTGTTATTATTATTCTATATCTTGATACGAGCATGGGAATTCCTGCCTCGTCCATATGTTCAGATTATTCCTCATTCATTATTGAGGTCATGTACTTTCAATTTTTGCAGTTTGTTCGGGGCCGTTGTTTCGGGCTCTAGTTCATTCCTTCTCTTCTCCACACCCCAGGAAAACCACACAAGACTTATGATGTCTATCGGCCATACAATGAGCTCTTTCCCTCACACATCAGGGGGCAATCTGCTAACACCCAAAAAGTGCTCACTACCTCATCTACCCCATTACACGACTCATTTGTCATTATTTCCTACCATATTTGCTTCCAAAACCACAAAATCCCTTTAAAAAGCCTCCAAAAGGCCAAAAAAGCCTCCAAAAGGCTAAAAAAACCCTTTCCCCCTGAAAATTATCCAAAATTCCTCCAAAATAGCAAAAACCCTCTAAAAAGGAAATACAAAATATAAAAAAATGAGGAAAAAGAGGAAAAAAGGAGGAAAAACCCTATACAGCTGACCTAAACCATATGGTTTCCAAAACCATGGGCCAGCACTCCACCACTAAAAACCTATAAATAGGTGATGGAGATCCCTCATTTCATATCCACAATCAAATATACCCTTACTCTGCCAAAATAACTCTTGAAACCCTAGCTCACCCTTGAGCTACTTTCACCCTTGAGTGCCTCTTTGGCCCATTTCCAACCCTTTAGAGAAAGGGAAGGAGCAAAGCTGGAGTTTGGAGCAACCCTCTTGGACCATTGCAAGAACTTCACCAACCTTCACATTGGAGGTATAGATTCTAATATAAAAACCATTTTTATTTCCATGTTTTGTTATGTTTATTAATGCTCATGCTAGTTTAGAATTCATATTGTTTTAGCCTTTTAATTACTGTTTATTGAACTGCTACTAAGGAGTCCATTCTCCTTAGTAGGTGCTCATTTGCACAAGCTAGGTTGAAAACCCTAGCTACATTTACTTCCATATATTGCTAAGGATGTTTCGATGTCCGACATTGTGTTTGAGGAACAATCCATCTTAGAAGTCCAACAGTTAGATTTATTATATTCTCAGTCTGGCATTTTGTATGACATTATTCCTAATGCACCGCGAACATGACATGAGCCCAAGTCAGTTCGTGGACCACATGCTGATGTCATCGTGGGATCTACAAGTACTCGACCTATAGATTTGGTTACTAATCAAATGCAAAATTTGTCGCTTAACCAATCTACTCTCGGATAGGTTCACACCTTGTCCACTTCCACTCCATCGTCTGATGTACATACTGTGCAAATCGACGAACCCATCACGTAACCAGCAACCTAGTGGTAAGAAGAAGGGGAGAAACAACCGTAAGGGTGGAAACAATGGGAACAATAATATTAATCGCAATACTCCTAAAAAAGAGAACACCAACCCTCCTCGGGAAAGCGAAAATGATGGTGGGGGCCATAAACCTAGACATAAGGTGAAATTACCTTGCAAGCTTTGTGGGGAAGATCATCCTACTCACTTATGCCTCGAATAGAAGAAGCATCGAAGCATCTGGCATAGAGATCAACTATGTTAAAAGATCCCCTTCCTTATCATCAGAACATGGCTTCGCATGCTCCCGCTACTGGTTATGGACCTAATGAGACTGCAACGCCTTCCTCCAATACTAGTGGCTATGGATGCGTGAATATGGTCCAATCAGAGGTTAGTGTTGCTACTCGTCAACGCGATTATGGTGCACCACAACCGAATTTGGGGAATGAGCCTCCCCCTCCTCCTGATAACTCTTTGCATATCGAGAGGTCCTTTATTATGTCGTGAATACCGAAAGGTGTTCTTAAGCGCTCTACGCATAATCCCAATGCTCGAGCCGCCCATAACTACTCTATTGTAGAAGATTTGGGACAAACTTCATGTGCCATGTCGGATCTTGAAGTCTTACAAGTGTGTCCTTCTCAGAGGCATGCCCTTTTGTGTGCTTCAGGAGTTCAAGATGGGGCGAGTCCGAATGTTATCAAATTTGACAATACTGATGTTCAACCTCGCTCACCTTACCACATGGATTTTCGAATCCATGTGGAGTGCCTTTAGAATTTAGTCAAGAGAACGGTGATTAACGAAGGTGCTTCTGCGTCAGTGATGTCTTTATCCAATTGGAAAGATATTAGCTCTCCTCCCCTACTAATGTCTAGGACCATGCTCACTGCATTTGATGGTCAGTCATTTAAGTCACATGGGATTATCCTTTCCCTTGTTTTCCGCTTGGGAGGTAAACCTGTTCCTATTGAAGTCGAGGTGGTTAATGCACCCATCGACTACAACCTTCTCCTAGGTAGGAATTGGATGTACGCTATGAAAGTTGTCGCGTCTACTGTTTTCATATTTATTTGCTTTCCACATGAAGGCAAGATTTTGACAATCGATCAGCTGGATTTCGTTAGTCCTTCTCCCATAGAATCCACGGGATCAGTGGTCCCCCAAGTTACAGGTTCTCAGCTGGCAACTCGGAACATGGGTGTCGGATTGTACCCTGCATTGATGGGATCTTATGATTTCCCTTCACCCATTAATTTTATTGGAACCATTTACGACAATGCATCTCCTCCATTGCATAATGTACCATTTTGGACTTCATATTTTAATGATCCATGGACTTTACCGTCCACGAGTTCCATGTCTGGAGACATTGCATACATCGGGATGTCTATGACACTGTCTGTTGCTGAGCTTGCTTATCAAGATATTCAACAAGCCACGGTAGAGCTGAATCTCCCCTCTTCCCGGACAGAAGAGGAAGATACCGTTATGCTACCGATTTGGGCAGCCGACTCGTCTTGTTCGCACGATTTCCTTGATGGTACTTTACCTTTGGATGAAGCTATTATTGAAGCCATGTATGGTAGTGAGAGACCTTGGGAAGACATGCATCATCGCTCTTATTTCCTTCCCAACCTCGATCTCACCGAGAAAGAAACGTTTAGGACAACTCTTGCAGAGATTGTTGGTCACCTTGTGGCTCTTTTTTGCTCACATGAGATTTACGCAGAGGGGAACATGGCTAATATTTTCCCAACTATACCGATAAACATCTCTCACACTCCCGAAAAGATTAGGAATGTTTACATCAGTGATGATTGATCTTTTGAGGAGGTTTCCATTTACACCGAGTTGCTTACAAAACTTGGGGAAGCTTTCGCCTAGACATATGAGGAGATGTCATGAATAGACCCCAGTATTGTCGAACACGAGATTAGAAAGTATCCTCATGCTAAACCAGTTCGACAACATCTTCTTGCTGTTAACCCTAGAAAGGCAGCTGCTATCAAGGCAAAGGTGGAGAAATTGCTCAAGACTGGTTTTATATACCCCATTCCCCTTACCGAATGGGTGTCAAACCCCGTTTCTGTGGATAAGAAGCAGGGAACAATCCGTGTATGCACTAAATTTAGAGACTTGAACCGTGCATGTCCAAAGGACAATTTCCCCACTCCATTCATTGATCAGATCTTGGATGCTTGTGCGGGAAGTGAAATTGTTTCGTTCATGGACAGCTTTTCAGGGTATAACCAGATCGAAATCAAACTCAAGGACCAACATAAGAATTCTTTCATTTTTCCTTGGGGTATGTTTGCATATCGAAAAATTTCCTTCAGCCTTAAAAATGCTGGAGCCATGTTTCAGCGTGCTATGACCTATGCCTTTCACAACCTTAAATGTATACTGGAGGTTTTCTTGGATGGTCTTGCTGGCCATTCTCGTATGAGAGTGGACCACCCCAAGAACCTCCATTTGATTCTCGAATGATGTATATGCTATAAGATTCGATTGAATCCCAATAAATGCATCTTTGCTGTGAGGACAGGTCACCTTCTAGGATTCATAGTTTCGAAAGAGGGTATCAGATTTGATCCTCTTAAGGTTGAGGCAATACTTCGGTTTCCTCCTACATGCAACTTGTTACAACTTCAGAGCCTCCAAGGGAGAGCTACTTTGCTACGTCGCTTTGTAGTGAATTCTATTAGTCTTACCAAAAGTTTCGCATGCTTGTTGAAGAAAGACACACCGTTTATCTGGGATGAGCAAGCCCAGTAGTCTTTTGATGCCCTTAAGAAAGCTTTGGTATTATCCCCTTTGCTTAGTCCACCCGACTTTGTGAGAGATTTTATACTTTATGTGTTTGCATCTCAAGAGACGATTGGCATGGTCTTAGTTCAAGTTGATGATGTGCTCATGGAGCATGTGATCTATTACCTTAGTCGAAATCTAGTAGATGTTGAGCTAAAATATAATCACGTGGAAAAGTTGGCACTTATGACTATACATGCAGTCCAACGGTTACGACACTATATCATGCTTAGTAAGACCACAGTCATAGCACATATCAATCCGTTTCAGTTCGTGCTATCACGACGTCTTATAGGGGGGAATTACAATAAATGGATTGTGATCCTTCAGGAGTTTGATCTCGATTTTGCTTCAGCGAAGTGAGTGAAATCCTTGGTTTTCGCTGAGCTTATGTTGGACCTTCCGCGACTTGAGGAGGACATTGTCCATGAAGATTCCCTTGTCGATGAGCACTTATTTCTTATCTTGTCAAAGAACCCTTGGTATGGGGATATCATTGTATATCTCCAAACTTTGAAGTTTCCTTCGCACTATTCGCAAGATGAGCGACGGCCTGTGAAACACCATGCTAAATATTATAATATCGCGGTGACACTATGTATCATCGAGGAAAGGATTCTATTCTCCGTCTTTGTTTGACTCACGAAGAAGCAAAGCATGTGCGTAATGATTTCCATGCTGGAGCATGTGGTGGTCACTTATCCGGGCTTGCATAGCCCAATGTATTATGCAAGCTCGTTACTTTTAGCCTTCGATCTTTAAAGATTGTGTAAATGCTGTGAAGAGATGTCACCCTTTCTAAGTGTTTTCTCGGAATATACACTCGCATCCAGCGCCCCTTCATCCGGTCATCCCCGTCGGTCCCTTGACCAAGTGTGGGGTGGATTTCATGGATTGCAAACCAGCTTCAGCTGGGGGGCATCACCATATCATAGTGGTCGTGGCCTACTTTTCCGAATGGGCTGAGGCCATGCCTACCGTAAAATCCGATGGTGCTACAGCAACCCATTTCGTATTCAATCAGATTATTACTCGGTTCGGTATTCCGAAATAGATTGTCGCTAACCATGGTAGTCACTTTTAGAACAAAATGATGGAGGACTTGTCACTCAAGCTTAGGTTTTGTCAAGAACACTCATCTTCTTACTACCCCCAAGAGAATGGTCAGGTTGAAGCAGTCAATAAGTCTTTAAAGACCATTCTCCAACGTACCATCCAACAAAGCAAGAACAACTGGCATATTATGTTATATCCTGCTTTGTGGGCGTATCGAACCACAGTCAAGACTGCCACCGAGTTCTCACCATTTAAGCTAGTACACGGTGTGGGGTCGATTTTACCGATTGAATGCGAAATACCTTCGCTAAAAATATCCATAGAGATCCTCCCTAATACGTCGAGTATTGAGCAACGTTTAATCCACCTTGAGTAGCTTGACGAGCAGCGTCGAGATGTCGATGGGGATATAGATGCCAGTAAACGTCATGTCAAGGTTCAATATGATAGGTTTGTTCGTCCTCGACAAGATGTTGAAGGTGACTTGGTCCTCTTATATGACCAAGCTAAAGAACCCCTGGGGGCAAGCAATTTTAACCCCATGTGGCACGATCCTTACATCGTGAGGCGTGTCTTGGAAAAAGGAGCCTATGAATTAGAATATTATGAGGGGAATGTCTTGAAGGAGCCTAGAAATGGGCTCTACCTCAAGCGGTATTATGCTTGAACTTCTAGTTTGAGCTAATACTTTTGTATACTATTGTATAGTTGCTTCTGTACATTATTTAGATTTATTTTGGTTTTCGGGTATGTTGATTCGCTTCCGTTTGATTGAAAAATGTTAGCAGAATCTCCTACGTTCTTAGGGTTTGTGGATGGTGCTATTCGTCGTACACAACAGCTTGCTTCTACTGCCTGGGTTATTTAATCACCTGACCACCTAGTTGTGTCTTCAGGAGGTGCTTGTATCGGTTCTACATCTAATAATGTGGGTGAGCACAGTGCTGTAATTGAGCTACTTCGGGATTCCATTTCACATGGTATCCAGTATTTAGAAGTCCGCCTAGATTCGCAACTAGTCGTGTCTTAGTTGAATGGTCAACTCCATGTGAGGGATCCTACTTTATTACGAAGATTCTTAACGGTAAGACTCTTGGAACAACATTTTGTTTCAATTACATACATTCATGTTCCGAGAAGTTTTAATCATATATTTGATGCATATCCTAACTATGTCCTAGATTGGCATTTGTCACATTCTTAATGAATCACACAAGTAAACATACATTTGTACATACACACATATAGTAGAACCAGAGAACCATAAGTTTTTATAAATAACATGTCCAAAATGGTAGTGTCATAATACAAAATTGGAGCCCATAGCTCTCAAAAATATACATATCGATACAAAAAATGGGACTCTGATATGTGTAAGCCCTATGAGGAGGCCTAGATGCTGCCTCGGCAGGATGCGTCTAATAGTAATAATGTACTGCGTTAGCTATACGCTGCAGTAGTCGCACCCAGTTGCTCGGTAACCCCACAACATGGCATTGCATATCCTCTGGTAGTTGTGCTATCTCTATACCTAGTACCTTGTTGGTCATCCATGATAGGTTGACCCGCACAGTATGTAGTGTATGCTCTACTGCAGCACCCACTATTTCATCACCCCTGCCCCGTCGACGATGTCTCGGAAGCCCTGTGCTCTAACGAGACCCTTGTCTACGAGAAAACAGTGAAATGTCAATATATGATACTGCCCCCAAAAACGATTTTTGCATTTACATCTATAATAAAAAATCCCTAAAAATTGAATACACCAAAAAACATAAAAAGAGTAACTCACCGATGTCTCCAAACGCTGCTCTTGGTGGAAGCGGCATGTCACGATCCTGACGGAAGTCTATCCCTACATAGGGGTAGTCATCTATAGCTATGACTTGTCGGTCCCACCAGTAAAAGAACTCATCTGTGTATGGTGATGCCTCTTGGCCACCACCTTGTCGCGTCAAGACCTTTGCCCACCAAGTCAGAGCTGGGTCAAGGAGACTATGAGGAGGGACCTCAACACTCGGATTGAGCCCCGAAACTCTCTCAAAGAAGAAACTACATGAGATATTGTTGTATCCAAAGTTTTTTTCCTCCCCATGCTTGCACTTCGTTAACTAGGTCTTCATGGACCCCAGTAACGTTGTGCACCAGTCATAAACCATGGGCCGCATACATTGAGAGGCATAGAACATCATCGGCCTTGAATCCTGGTGAAGCACTGCCGAACCTGTAATCTGCACAAGGGTAGCCACTATAACCTTCATGCTTAGATCGACTATGGCTTTGATGGGCACCTGAATATGCATTGTCTGAGTATTGGGGACACAGTACCACTCGATGTAGTCGGGAATGGTGATCCCACCACCCACAGAATGAGATCGAAGGCTTGCCACTTCACCCCGACGGAAAAAAACCAGTAATGAAATAGATATCATCAACCTCCAAGGATAGTATTTGCCCATCCAAGTTGAAGTTTTGTGCATCTATGTCCCAATAGTCTATCAAACGGCGGAGTAATAGGTTTTGGTCCGTCAAACTCCCTATGTTCCAAAATTTGTAAAGCCCACATGCTTGTACTACTTGCTATGAAGGAAAATCATTGCAGACGGCCTCATCTACAAGTTCATGCTCCCTTTCTCTCCATTCTAGAACCATCCTGGAGGAAGAGAAAGAAAGAGTTTAGTCAATTTTATTTAAAAAACAAACTCCACAGCCATACCCGCGAGCTAATTAGCTCACAGGGGCAGGTACTCGGGGTCAACACATGCATTGACAGCGGGTACCTTTCCCTACCCACTACCCGTATGCTAGTAGCCCTCGGGTACCGCCGTGACCATTTAGGGCTTGGCCATTTAAAAGATTGGACCACTGAAAATTCAAATAAAAACAATCAAATGAAAGGTGTGGATGAGAATACTAACCTGCTCCAGATGGCTCAACAAACGAATGCCCGCAGCTCCCAAAATCAGCAATTGAACTTCAAAGCGAAAACCAAATTGGGTGAATAGTGAAAATGAATTGTAAATTGTAATTTTTTATTACAATTTATAGTTTTAAAAACCCACTTGTCTATAGTTTTCGCCATTTTAAGCTGTTTTGGACTAATATAATGTCTTGGAGTAGCTTTTTTGACCAGATTTCTTCGGCGAGAGTTGTTTTTGTGCCTACGGTAGGTATATTTCACACCTGGTATATAGGTTAGATGTTATTTTCACATGCATTATGCATTTGACCTTTTGACCATTTACTTAAATCCTAGGTACGAACCCGCTTCTTAACCGACATAGAACCTTCACACTATTATAGAAGTGTCGTTATGTGGCGGTAGGGCCTTTTCGAACATGGGTACCCTAGTTAGAACCCCTTTTACATTTTGGTTCCCATGTCATTGTTTGTCCTTCAGAGCGGGAATCCTTTGTAGTTACGCCATGACTTTGTGATAAAGACTCATACTCTACTTTGTCTTATGCTGACTATCTCTTATAAGGACTCCCCCTTTTATATCATGTTGTGATTGCATTGCATCATCCTGCTTGCCGCTTGAGCCTTGTGCTGGCTCCCACTTACTCAATTGTTAGCCTGGTGCCTGAGCACTTTCCCTGTCGAGCCCTGGAAAGCTTCCATTTTCCTTTCACAATTTGATGACCTTATGACCCTGAGAGAACACCCCCCCCGAGTGTCCACATCCTGCACATGCTTCCTTTCATTGATCATAAGTATGTTCCACTACTTGGGACTAGTCTGCTCACCATTTGACACTCGTTCCCTCAATTGTTGTACTATAAGCAATTTTATTCTTTTTCAAGCTTTTCCAAATATGAAAAAGACCAAAAGAATTAAATATTCCAAAAAGCTGGATGGGATTATGGTTACTACTTCTAGTTGGCAGCTATTGTGTCACCTTTGAACAGAGCATTCATTCCACTCCATAAATTATGAGTCGGGACTATAGTTGGACCTTAGGAGCTGTACTTGTTTCTTAGTTTACTCCACTAATTGGTTAAGCTTCCCGTCACTATGGGGCCCTTTGTTGATGACTCCTGCATCGCACAGTCTATATCGAGTCTATGTTGCCTAAGTCTATCCATCTGTTCATGCTCTTGTTCAAAGGAAGTCCTGACAACAGAGTCATCCATTCCTCATATCTCTTGACTATTGCATGTTGGCCATCCTTATTGAGTCAGTCCATTTCACCTGAGTTCTTCCAATTTTCATCATAGCTGGTACCTCATGTTGGTTGATGGGGGATTCCTCAATGCCCTCCTTCCAGCGAGTTTCATTCCATCGACTTCAACCCATTTATTCCAGAATTTGAGGCTTAGAGTTCGGTTGAGTACCTTGAGGCTTGTAGTCATTAGTGGTAGGTTCTCTCACCATCGATGGAGTCATCTTAGTGTTCAACTTCAACACATCTATTCCCACATTGATGATTGTACTTTGTGCCTTGATGCCCATTTTCATTATTGGTGGGTTATCTCGTGTCTGTTAGCAGTATACATCATTGACTGGTAATCAGACGATGTCACATCAGGTTCGACCTCAATTCCTTTATTCACTTGATGGGACTTGCACTGTAGATGATTTGTGTAGAAGACCCCAGGCGATAGTGGCATTCAGTATGCTATTTATGATTGTGACTTTACATATGAGATATCATCTCTCAGATATCAACAGTTTGTACCTCCAGTTTGCACCAATTGTTTCCTCTTCAGCAGGAGACAATATCTTACTATAGAGGGATCATGGCTATGGTCACTTATGACATCTATTCACTGTATACTTCCTATTCATAGCCATTGTATCATATTTTTGTACTACCGACATGTACTGAGGGATAATATTGTATTATGATGAGTGAGTTGTTCTTTCCATTTGTGTCTCCATCGCTTCACTTCTGATATTTATAATGTATTTCGGCCATCGTAGCATCAGTCTCTTACCTCATACATTAGGGGGCATCTGTTACAATGTAATTTTCCACCTTGTGAGCATCAACACCTTTGGCCTGCAGGATCCATTTCACTAACTCAGACGTACTTTATGTCCTTCAGAACACAATATTTCCCTATTTTGCTTCATGTACGCTAGCTGTTACATTTTAGCCAGTGTACCCGTGAGCTATTCCACTATAGCCCGCGGGTGTCAAGTAAAATGGTAAAAGACACTAGAAAATTGCTTTTTACTCCCAAAAAGCGGTCTTAGGGTGACCTTTGGCCCTCCATTTTTCTTGAAATGCCTCGATGTGTCCTTTGGCTTACCTTTGGAAGGTTATATATTGAGCACATATGGCATATGGAAGGGAGGAGAAAGAAGCAAGATAACTCTAGTGGATTTTTTCCATATCTTGAGTCTACACTCATTGATCCTTGTTGTTGTGAAACCCTTATGTTCACCTTCCAAACTCCTTTCATAGTTTGAGTTTTCCATTCCATGGAGGATTGAAGTGTTGGAGGCACAAGTGGAGAGACCCAGTTCTTGGTTCAGATTGGTTGCCGAAAAGAGGTCATATCACATTGTACTTCTTGTTATTCATTAATAGAAATACTCATATTCTCATCCATTAATGTTGTGAATGTTGTTTATGTTACATTGGGTTGCATTTACTTATGATATCATGGACCATTGCTATGGATAATGTTAACATCTTTCATATATTATATGTTCTTGTTGTGTATTGGTTGTCAAGACTAATTTGCAGGTTCAAGTGCATGAATTGAAATCTTCAACGGAGATCTACCATGAACGTCCGGATCGATGTTGGTTATATTCTTCATTGTTTTCGCATTATCATTTATATAGTGTGGCATTGATAATTGAGTTATTTTCTGGTAGTCACCTATCTGTTGTGGTCTACCCCAAGCCATAGGAAGTTTTCTTTGTAACAATGAGTATCCATTTACTTCTCTAAAGTTGATAGTGGATTCATTTAAAACGATGCCCATTTTTGATGGACTAGCTATGTTTCTTTCTGAACCACCTGCAAAAAGCTTTGACTGCAAAGTGACAACTACCTTGCCTCTATGACAATATTTATTGTTGTTTATCTGCTGGTATAAATATTTATTGATTTTTGACTCCATGCCCAGTGATTCTTGTGTGAATTTCAACCACATACTTAATCTAAAAACCTTCATTTATTACCTTTATCCATTTACTCATTTTTTAGAGAGCCCTCTCTGGTAGGGAAAAGGCTAATTTCACTCCTCAAGATTGGTTTGAAAGAGTTACCTTAGGTTTATCCTTCCACAACTAAAGGGTAAAATCTTAGTGATAACAAACCACATGGTTGACGAATTGAGCACCATATTGGATTTTCACCATGAAAACTCAACATCGTACTACTCGCAGTCCAATGGACAAGTAGAGGCCATTAACAAGGTCTTGAAAACCATGATCCAACACATGGTGGGTATGCACAAGTCCAACTGGCACAACATGTTATTTTCTGCACTATTGGCTTATTGAACTTCCATAAAGACCGCTACTGGATTTACCCCTTTCCAACTAGTTTATGGATTGGAGGTAGTCCTACCAATAGAGTGTGAGATTCTGTCCCTCAAACTTGCAATTGAACTTCTCCCTAACACTACTACTGAGGAAGAATGCTTCCTCTACTTGGAAAAACTCGACGAAACTCGCCACGATGCCGCTCTTGCCAACGAGGCATATAAGGAACGCATCAAAGAGGAGTATGACAAGTCAGTAGAACCTCACATCTATATCAAGTGTGATTTGTTCCTCACATACGACCAAAGACACAATAAGATGGGGGTAGGTAAGTTCGATTCCATGTGGCATGGACCCCACATAGTGAAACGTGTTCTAGAGAAGGGAGCCTATGAACTTGAAGACTATGATGGGATATCTTTAGGGTAGCCTCGCAATGGGATTTACCTGAAGAGGTACTAGGCCTGAGTCTTTCATGCATAAGTATGTTGTATATACTATACATGGCGTGTGTGTTTTTCTGTGGTGTGGCACTTTTTTTTAGTGTGTCTAGATCTTGTTTTCGCTTCTTATACCATGTTCTATCTACGTGTGCAGATGGAAACTTGCTACGGATTCATAGACGACGCCAGCGGGCATACCCGTAACCTTGCTTCGGCAGCCTGGGTACTCTATTCTCCCACCGGCAAGCTTATTAGCTCAGGAGGAATGTGTCTAGGTTTCACAACCAACAATGTTGTGGAATATCAAGCAGTCATTGGAACCCTAATTGACGCTCTTTCCTTGGGTATGGACCATGTTGTTATCCATTTGGATTCACAACTAGTGGTCTCTCATCTCAACCGGATTTATGCTATCCGTGACCCTACCCTACTTCGTCTCTATAGACGAGTCTGTATTCTGGAAAGGTCCCTTGAAACCATTAAATACCTGCACATTCCACGAGACAGTAACACAAGTGTTGACTCGATGGCCAATTTCATTCTAGATTGGTACATTGCACAAACATAATATATTCATGAAATATTAAAGAAAATATAACATGTAAATAATCCATTGTATAATCAAACATGTAAACAAGGTCACATTAATCATCCATTAAAAGACATAATGTATAAAGCCGTTGGAATGTCTGTATATATATATAAATCCGTACAAAAGTAGAAAATGGTAGTGCTAATACAAAAATCTGAAGCATGCTAGCTTTCAGTAGGAGTCGTCTCTAAAACAATTCTAAAGCCCGCAAGCTTTCATAGTATACATGTACAGTCCATATGCATAAATCCTATGCTGCACAGCCCTAGGCCGTTCAACTCCAGGATGAGCATGGTAACAGACAATGACCCTCGCCACCTTTCGGAGTAGCGTTCTGAAACGAGCTGGTACCCCAACTGTCAACTCCTGATATCGGAGGGGTAAGTAATGCACTGAAGGCTCTGTAATTTCAAAAGTCATCCCCTGGAGCGTATCCCCAAGCACCTCTTGTTCCTCAAGAGAATCATGGGCCGCAGGATCCATCTCCAGCAGTCCTCCTCTCTGCGCCTAGTGGGAGACTCCCAATGGTCTCTCTGGACCAACGTCTGCGAAGAAACATTTAAACATTATCAGTACTACTGCAAAAAAATCATAAAATACAAAAATATAAAAACATGAGCAGTGGTTCTTACCTATGTCACTCCACTACACTCCCTCTGGAAGCACCAGGTCGGGATCTCCCCAGAAGTCTCTGCCAACATATGGATAATCCTCCACCATGAGATCTGTGCTTGCCGCCATGTGAAGATCCCAATACCGAAGCTGACGATGGGCCCTCCGCCACCATGGAGAGCCATCACATTTGTCCATCTCAGCATGTGGGGATCACGTACCTCGCGATCCTCAAAATCCAGTTGCAGGTGTAAGAGAGTCACCTGTTCCAACATGAAGGATACCACGATCGAGGCATACCTGAACCATTTCAGTGCCCCATGCTGACACTTGGTCAACTGATCCTTGAGGCTAACAAGAATCCGTTCGCACCAGTTAAACATTGTAGGAGACATGCACTCCTTGGCATATTTCATTTGCGACTTGCTTTCCAAGTGAGCCGCTTGGATTCCAACAACTCGTGCGATGGTGAAGAGTATCGCTCGTAAGTCTCCATCCATGACATGCTTGATGGGAATTTTCCCACCAACCATCGCTGTATTCGGAACACACCTCTGAGCTATCATGTCCTTGACCAAATGGTCACCACCCCGTGACCCGGTCAAAGACACAGAATTCCCTCACTGGGACAATCCTGTCAGAAAATAGATGTCCTCGACATCTATGCTAAGCGTATGCTCACCTATCTGGAAGTGCTGCTGAACATGGTCCCAACATTGGACCAAGTATGTCAGTAGGTTGACCTGGGATCTCATCCCTGGCACTCGAAAGTACTTGAGAATCCCACAGTTTCGCAATGCTGCAACACTTTGTGGATTATTTTCCACTTGCAAATCCTCGAGCTCATGCTCATGTTCCCGCCATTCAAGGACCATTGCATCACTCCAAACCTGCCAAGCAAACCATTTAAACATGTGTAGAACTTTGCCCCTTCATCCAAAGTTTTTAATTTTTTCTAGCTTTTGAGTTTCATTTGGCATTTGCGTCGGTGCAAATCACCCATGCTAATAGTGCACCGCTGGCGCAGAACCCGAAATGGCTGCCTACATCGACCCATGAATGCATTCCTACCAACTTAAAACATTCAAAAACTACCTAAAAACCTAAAAAAGCAAATTCTAATCCACTGAAAAGTTAAATGGGAAGGTTTAGGGTTACCTGGCACTGACGGCTTGCAAAATGATCGATTGTAGCTCCGATAAACTGGAGTTGAAATTCGGCTCCAAACGGCACTTTGCACTCTCCCAATTTGGTAAAAAACAATTTTAATTTATTTTCACTATTTCATTCATTTTATAACAAAAATGGAATATTCCTTTTTATATTTTGATGCTTTAGTGGGTTTTTTCCTATAGTGGGGGTCATTTATTGTATTTAATACTCAGTTAACTACTTTTGACCTAGTTTCTGAGCTACAGGTGCCTCATTAATGCCATTTCTCGACGTGGTCTCATCTTGTAAGTATCATCAGGTATGAACACTCTCCGAGCGTCTTTTCATCATTATTTCGCTCATTAATGTAAATTATTAAATGAAAACTGAGCTAACTCTTTATTCTTTCTCATGCTCATTAAACTATGAGAATAAGTCAACGAGTCATAGTTTATCACTTTTTCGGGCTCGTTAAACTTCCACGAAAAAGGAACCCTCCCTGAGTTTTCTTTAAGCTCTTTTCAGGCTCTCAAAATACAAAAAGATTGCCAGGTGAACTTGTCGCGTTCACGCTTGTTAAAATATTTGAATGGCCATCTTCCTAGTGATAGTTTACCCCTTTTTTGGAACAGGGGGTACTACTTACGAAAAAGAAATACTCCAACCAATCATGACTGGAAGAGTCCTCTCTCATGTTGTTTTACCCTTTTTTTGGGTGACGAGGCTAACCTTATGAAAAAGGACCTTTGGAGTCTTCTTTAGTTCTTTTCAGACTCTCTAAACATGAAATGACGTTGAGTTTACCTTCTATGGAATCGTTAAAACTCAACATTGAAGGGCCTGCTATGGGACGAACCCCTCGTTTCCTAGGTTCGGAAAATATTTGGGATTGGATGCATCTATGAGGTGAGCTATAACCAGCATTTGGTTACCTCATCAATCTCATTAAAAATACATGAGGCACTCATCAGTCATGATGGGGAAAACTGAAAGTTTTTGTGTTACACCTTTATCTATGGCATTAGTTTAGTCGCAATTAAACATGGCACTCATCTTGCATTTTCATTCAGTACTTGTCTTCAAGTCTTGTTAACTCCATGAGTCTTGCTACTCCTTTGGGTCATCCAAAGAATGCTTCCACCATCAGTTGCATTAGTAGTTGGCATCATTCTCGTCATGTCAATACTGTCAAGTCGTGCCATGCCCATGTTCAATAGATGTATTCACCACTCATCATTTGCAGTCAGTACACCTTCCATCATGTCGGTCTACTCTGAGTCAGTCTTGCATGTTACTATACCATCCGATCTACTCCAAACATCTGTTATCAAGTTTCGTGTCAATGATGAGGGATTCATCATGGCCCTCCTTCGATGAATTCATCCTTGTCGAATTCAACACATCATTCGATCACTTTATCTAGAACCCAATTGAGTACCTTGGACCTGCATGCCTCAATGGCATGTTACCTCGCTTTCGACATGAATTTACATCATTGACTCTTGATCGAAATATTTCATCCAACGTTCGACTTCAACTCATTTATTCACAATTGATGATATGTACTATGATACCTTGGGGATCATTGACATCAATGGTGATTCCCCTCGCACTTGTTAACGGTATACATCAATGACCGGTAATCAAGTGGTTTCTACCATGTTCGACGTCAAGACATTTGTAATCACATGGATAGATTTGTATCATTGTGGGTT